>CM062617.1:2151129-2558629 GCA_025617555.3 Puccinia polysora | reverse complement strand
CAAGTATTTATTCAAGGGTAAGGCTTTTTAGAGACATAATTTCACTAAAAAAACCAAAAAATTAAAATAATACATAAAAAATAAAAAATAAAAAAAATTCAAAGAATTCAAAAAACAATAGTAATCAGGGTAATATTGAATTCACGGCTTATTGAGCCATTTGGCAGGCCACACGGTTCAATCAAAGCAGTGTACAACCCCCCATGGCTCAAAGAGCTGCGTGGCGCACCCAGCTGGGTCCAACAGCGTTTTTGATTCCACATGACTACATTTGAGTTGTGTGGAGTTTTACACAGCTCAAATGTAGTTGTGTGGCATCCAACAGGCCACCAGACCACGGTGATCCAAAAAAAAAATTGCATGAAAGGGTACTAACATAACCCATGAATCAAATGAACCTTCCAAAAAACAGGAATCAACCAAAAATCAAAGAAATCAAAAAATGTTGATTTTTTGGTTAAAAAAAACAAAAAAAAAAACTAGGACTATCCAATTGACTAGCCATAAAGTAAAAAGACCCAAAAAAACATAAGTACCTAGAATAGCCTTAAACTAAAAAAACCAAAAAAAAGACAAGTAACATGATAATCCCTAAAGTCAAAACACCAAAAAAAAAAGACTAGTACCTTGACAAGTCCTAAAGTAAAAACACCAAAAAAAATACAAGTAAGTTGAAAAGCCTTAAAGTAAAAACACCTAAAACAAGACAAGTAACTTGACAAGACCTAAAGTAAAAACACCAAAAAAAAAACCAGTTCAACTTGAGTTAAGCTGATCGCATCATAAGGATTAAAATACTCCTTATGATGGAATTGGCCCACCACAGGTTGAACTGACTTGCCATTAAAATATCATTCAAAAAACTCAATATAATGGTTTTAAACCAAAAAACTCAACACAATGATGTTCAAAATGTGATAACCCTTTACATTAATAGAACTCCGTAGCTTCATTAAAATTACAATTTATATGAAACCCAACAATTAAATGAAGTCAAAGTCTAAAATATCTATAATCTAGAATACATTTTCAGTTGATCTTTGGGATGATAAACCCAGCCAGACAATTTTTTTGAAATCAAGGAAAGCAGTTATGCTACAATGGGCAGGATTGGAATCATTTATCCCTCAAGTACTAATAGAACCCAGTGGTTATTTTTCACAAAGGAAATGAAAATTGGATCTGATTGATCAATAACACCATTTTTCATTGGAGTATAAGTATCACATGACTCCAATGAAATGAAAAATATAGGTCTGGAATATGCGTCTGCTATGATTTGAACCATATATAATTTAGCCAGCCATTTTTAGGAGGGAATCTTTTCATTGATGTCTTCAACATCAAGTCTTTGTTTAATCTTTTCAACCTCCTTTGCACCACCAAGCATCTTAATGTAGCATGCTTTATGTTCCTCTAATTTTTCAATCATTTCCTTCCTAAATTTAAACCAACCATGTTCTTCATAACCAAGGGATTTAGCAAGGAATCTACATCCACAATTCCCATATCCAATTTGATCCCAAAACTCACCCAAGAACGTATGGATTTCTTTGGGTATTTGATTGAGGTATTTAACGTTTGGTTCCCATCATCAAAACTAACTTAGTATTCATTCTTTTAATTACATCATTCAAATGAATACTCACCAAAGATGAGCTTCTGGTTGAGCTTTTCTGCACGCTGTCTTCCTCTGCAGAGGATTCTGCTTCCAAATGAAGTGATGCCAATTCACTTTCAGTCTCTTCCTGTGAATTATGAAATTCAGATTTAGCTTATGCTAAGTTTCACTAAAAATTCATCATTAGTTAGTAACTAAGTTCATTAAACCAAAAAAATGAACATGTCCCAAAAGAAAAGACTTACAATATTTTGTCTTTTCTTTTTTGGAGACCTTCTTGTACTTTTTTCCCCCTTGAGTTGTTTCTCAACATTCTCAAACCAAGATGGTTCTTGCCACGTATCTGTCAATTTCGGCCTGCCCCTACTTTATCCTAAGACTTTAGGTTCAATTCTTGGCTTCAATAGATATTTTGTAATCTTCTCAATGATATACTTCAATAGGGCAATTTGCTCATGATCTGGAGATCCCAAGATCATTGCATTTACTTTTTTATGTAACTGAGGAATGCTTAGCATTTCATTGACATTGCACTTGAAAATTCAAAAGTATCAACCATTAGTGAATTAGGAATCATTAATCACATAGTGATTTGAAAAATCCAACTTGAACAATCCAACTTAAGTCAACTTACAGAACTAGAACTGCAAGGGCCATAGTCCAACCTCCACTGAGGATGAAAATCTTTGGTTACCATGGATCCTCTGAATGCTACATGTTCATCTATTTGGTGGGAGTGGGGAAAACCCATTGTCTTTGAATATGACTTGGTGCACACTTTGCCATCATGATCATGTTTTAATTTCTCAAATTGTTCCATAATCACCTGAATTTCCTCTAAAGACAATTTGTAGCCCAATGGTCAAAGTTCAGGTGGAAGAACTGTCCCTAACTTAATTTGAGATGTATAAAGTGAAGCATGAACCAATTTAATTTGATTTGAAACTTTTCTGTCAAGGCTTTTCCAAAAATACAACATGTTTCCCAAAGAGTTTGCAAGGAATTGTTTGAGAGTTGCCTGGGCCCCTCTAACCCAAGATGTTTTTTTGTTTCCAAAATCTGGGTTTATACAAGTCCATGCTGTTACAAACTTCTCTTTGATAGGGAATATGTTATTTTCCACATACTTGGGTACATCTTCATAGTCTTTCCAGAAACACTATACAAGTCAAAAGGTCATAACCCAAAACTAGTAACAATAAGAAGCAGTTATTTGGACCTACTCTGAGTTCCGCATCATTGAACTTGGCCTCCTCCTTGGTCTTCAAGGCCCCATAATTTGCCCACAGAGTCATAAAGCTTTTCCATGTTTCAACATCATTAACAGAGCGCACTTTAAAGTTTGCTTGTATGTTTTTACAAAAGTGCCAAGTGAAAAATTTTCTTGATGACTCAGGGAAACTAGATTTAATTGCATGAATCAGAGCTTTTTCACAGTCCGTCACAAAGACTTTTGGAAGTCTCTCAGGATCATAAGACAACTCCTTTAATGCATTTACAGATCAACCCTAGAACTCAAACCTTTCTTTTTTTATAAAAACAAGAGCTTTGGGGAAAGTTTTCCAATTGGCTGTCATTCATTCAACATGCAATAGCAGGTTTTTTTACTTATTTTTCTTATAATTACAATCCAAAATAGCAATATGATGGATTTGTTTTGAAAGCTTTACTTCCTCAGGATGTGCTAAGTACAGGGCCTCCAAGTGAAACTCTCCACTGAACTTTTACCGGTGAATCCAACTTGTTTCTTCAAGCTGTTCATAGAGTACCTCCATAACACTTTTCCCCTTTAGTTCTTCAAGCGTTACCTTCTGCTTAGTGCTATAGATTTTTTGGTCATCAACATAATCCCCTCCATCAATCTTGCTCAATTTCCTCTTCAGTTGCAACATATTGAGCCCATCATTCATGCGTGTTATTAGATTGTCTTAGGTCACCCCCAAGATTCTCCTCAGTTGAGGATGCACAGAGGGATGTTCAGATGGTTGATGGTTATGTTGGGTTTATTTGTAGGAGAGTTGCCACAAGGGGTCTGCCTTTGTGCAAAATGCATGGATTAAAAAATTGCACCCAAACTTCCTTGTGTGAGTTTTTCTAGACCGTCGTGGTAGTCCAAACCTTTCCTATAGCCATCAGACTCACTTTTCTAGTGTAAAAACAGCTCAAAACCTCAAATTAACATTAGGAATGGATCTACATCACAAACAACCTATAGTCACTCAGCCAAAGTATCCCCCCCTACCCCCCATGGATTAGAATGTAAAGCCCAACAAACCTCCAACTGTGGCAAACTCATATCCAACCAGGTGTCACAGCTCTGTGGAAGGCATAAAGACATAACTTGTAAAACCCTCAAATACATACCATTAACAGCTCAACCTCAACATTAGGACCATAAAAACCTATGGCCTCAGCCAGAATACAGCAATACAGATACAGGGGGCAGTGCTGCTTGTTCAGCTCCTGTCACCTCACCAAACAAGCAAGCATATATACATACAGAAGGCTGTGCATAAGTATACAGGAAACAGTTCAGACAGGAGGAAGTGACACCAGTCTCAACCAGAACCAAAAAAACAAGCAAATATAAATAAAGAAAGCTGTGCAGAAGTATACAGGTGCATTACAGGCATGGGAAAGTGAGAACAGTCTCAACCAGAATCAAACAAACTAACAGTACCAACCCACCCCAGCACCACACAGCAATTTATACAGCCAGTAGCATGGGATAACAAACAAAGTAACAGTACCAACAACCCCCAGCAGCACAAAGCAATTTATGTAGTCAGAAGCATGTGATACAAAACAAACCACAAGTACAAGTACCACAGGGATACCCAGCAATATATTCAGGCAGTCAAGACCATGCAGCACCAAAAAAACCACCAGTAATGCACAGAAATACATTAAGGTAGAAGCAAGTAACACCATATAAACAACCAGTGAGTGCACAGCAAAAAATGCAGGAACAACATTCATTACCAATAATCAACCAGCACCAGACCAACCTTATAAGCACCTCAAATAAATTTACGCAAGGCTGTGCATGCATGAAAAACCTTTAAAATATTTTCCCAACCAGCTTAATTGCCTCAGTTTCATGCAGTGTATTTTTTATAACCAGCAGAATTGCCTCAGTTTCATGCAGTGTCTTTTTCCAACCAGCTAAAATGTCTCATGTACCTGTATCCCAATGTGACAGGGAAAGCCCCAGGGCACCCTCAGGGGCAGCCCTGAGCATCCCCTGAGGACAAAATTTTCTATTTAAAGAGAGCCTCTCTGCCCTATCCAGGTTATATCCACATCCAGGCCCTCAGATGCCATCTGGCCTATCATCCCCACCTACCTCTTCACACAGATCAAACCATCTAACAGACCCTCTTGTCCCATCCATCTGTGGTACCTACCAAGATAAATATTAGTAGTGAATCATTTATAAAAGGAAACAAGAAATCAAAAACAAAGTTATTAACCATCTTAAGCCAATTAAACCACCCACCAGGTGCTTGAATAAGGGTTCTTCTGTGACCTAAATATTCAGCACCAGATTAAAGAAAAACCACCCTTAATCAATAAATAAACCTTACAAAGAAAGAGAGAAAGAAAAAAGGAAACTACCAACCTTTTCTCTACCCAATCCCCTGTGGGTAAACCCATCCTTGGGTCCTCTCCTGAACCATCCCTTTGATCAAACCCTTGAGACCTTTGATATTGGGATATTGGTTAAGACCAAAAAAATCTGATCAATAACTAACCAATAACCCAATACATCTGGTCTATTCTTCAACAAATCCCTACCAAAAAACAATTAATAACTAATCTAGGTCTGATCTGAGACCTATATTAAGTCTCAAAAAAACAAGCCATTAATTTAAATAAATTATTTTGCAGACTTACTACAGTACTAGAAGGGCAGGCAATTCAAAACCAATCTAAGTCTTACTAATTCTCCAAAGGAGAAAAAGTAATACTAAATTCCCCTTCAAGGACTTCCAGAAAGCTATTTTGCTAATTTATTTATGTCATCCCACAGGATTCTCTACACCGTTTGGTAAGAAGTTGACCCAAATAGGAACCATGGGAATCACAGGTAAAATCCACATATTTATCTTTCTTTGATTTTAAAACAGTCAGAACATAACCATGTTTCATATCCCATTTTTGAAAATAGTTTTAGGCCTATTCCCTAGTAGGATAAATTTCTCACAGGAGGTTTGTCAAGTGGATCTAGTAAAAATTCATTGGTTAAGTCATAGTTTGACTTACATGCACCCCATTAGTTTTAATCAAATTAAATCCAGCAAAGACCTCAGTAACATTAAATTTTAATCACAACCAGAGGTTGCATCCAACTGTGAAAAATTTTGTTCCTCAATTGTCACCCTTGATGAGGATGCAATTGGGGCTTCCAATGTTTCATTAGCCAAATACTTTTTTTATTTTTCCAAAGCTTTGTTGATGACACTATCAATGTAGACCTTTCACGCAGCCATGTCAGAAGAAGGAGGGCTTGCCACTGTTCCCATGCAAAAAAATGCAATGGTATACTTCAGTATTCAATCAAACTTTCAATTGAAAAAACAAAGTTTGCGCACTTTTGAGTTGAGAAAGAATTGTTTGCAGATTTTTATATGATTTCAATTTTCACTTTAATTTAACTTTGGTTTCACTTTAAAGTCACTTTGGAATCACTAGGTGTGGAAAAAAAGTCCCACAAACTATGAGTTGATCCCAAATTTGGGTTGAGGGAACCCAAGTGTGGTCCAAAGGGCTGCCAAAAATTATAGCACAACTTCTGGGGGGTTGCGCACACCAAAAAAAGGCAATTTGGAGCCGTGTACAGGGGTACACAGCTCCAAATCGCCGCTTTTGGGGGTAAATGGCTCCTATACAACCCCCTGAGGGTTGCGCGTGTTTTCAACAGCCCTTTGTAGTTTTCTATGGGCCCCCATGGCTCTTTTGAGCCGTGGAAGGCCCTACACAACTCCCAAACAACTGGAGCCATGAATTTAAAATTACCCTAGTAATAATGATAATGATAATAATAATAATAATCAAAATAAAACATAAAAAATGTATATGAATTATAATTCATAAGTCAAACCATGTTAAATTGAATCCATAAAAGAAAAATTGATCAATTTAAAAGATTATTATTCATGGGGACAAAAATTAATAGGAAGAAAGAAATTTTATCAGGAAATGAATCATTTAGTTGAAAGTTAATCAAAGCCTTAAAATTTACAAAAAAAAATATATATCCTAAAAAATGAAGAAAAAAAATCATTATCAAGATAGCTCTTTTTCCTGTTTGAAAATTAAAGCAATGAAACCATTAATTATCAGAGAGCTTTGATTTCAAACAATCAAATTTGATTAAATATAAAAAATAATTGAAATAAATATTGTTTTATTGATGGTATACCCCAATTTTTTCATTAAATAAAATTTAAATTCCCCATAATGCAAAATATTCTGTATTCCATGTATGCACTAGAATTACTTGGAATACTCAAGGAATGATGAAAAAGAATTTCATAAGGTTCCTTCTAAAGTTAGAAAAAGATTTTTCTCAGCTTCAAAACCAACCCAAAAAAAGTTTGAGGATCTACAACAAGTTTTAGGTGCTACAACTGCTGGCAGGTGCAGTAATTTCATTCATGGTGAATAGTATTTTTGGCAATGTAGGTTGTACAAGAAACATGATTAGTCATAGAGGTCAAAAATTCACTTCTGAGTTTTGGAAAAGTTTGTTGGATCTGGTAAGAACTAAATTTTCCTTCTCCACAGCTTATCATTCATAGAATGATGCTCTAGCTGAAAGGATGATACAAACTTTGGAAGACATGATCAGAAGATATTGTGCATATGCTATTGATTTCAAAGATATTGATGGCTACACAAACTATTGGATTTCATTTTTGCTTGCCTTAGAGTTTGCTTATAATTCAATTTATAATTCTACTACTAAAATATCACTTTAAGAATTAAAAAGAGGCTGCATTCCATGTATTCTCAGAGACATGATCCTAAGCAAGATTATCATATTGCATCCTTCAGCAGGTTGCTTTAGAGAAATGATTATTAAATCTCAGAACTTTTCAAGGAGATTGGTATAAGAGGCAGTAGAATATAACAAAGGTATATGGGATAGAACTAATAAAGATCATGAAATTAAGATTGGAGACATGGTTTTGATTTCAAGAATGAAATTTTCAAATATATCAGGATATAAAAATTTGAATTTTTTTTTGGACCATTTTTAGAAAAAGCTTTCAATGGGAACCATGAATTTGAAGTCATTATTAGGAAGGAAGTTGATAGAAAAAATCCTATTTTGCCAATCAGTCTACTTAACAAGTTTATAGAACCTACTTAAAAATTCCCAAAAAGCCAAGGACCATTGGTGGTGATCCTACACATTGGAGAAGATGGAAATGATATTCCTCAAAAGATATTGAATCATGAAATTATTAGAAAAGATGGAAAGGATTTGATACTTTATCTAGTCAGTTTTAAGAATTATTTAACTTATAGTGGCCTATGGCTAGAAGCTAAATAAAGAAAGAACTATGATGTATTATTAAGGACATATACAGCTTCCAAGAGGGGTCAAAATTTCTCTGATGATTAATTTTATTTTGGTGGTAGGGAGTTACAGCCATCAGACAAAAGGTATTTTCTAATATATAAATTGCATAAATTTAATCTTATTCTTATTTTGGATGTATAAACACTTAAATATACACAACTGAGCCTTGAGTGCATCCACACAGAGGGACCAGGAATTATTTGTAAATCATAAAACTTGAAAGATCTTTTCAAAAGTATACATACTCTATATGTATAATATATTCAAAGACACCTGGAATTAAGACAAAAATACGTGCCAAGGCTATTAAGTTAGATGTAAATGAAGATATTCAATTATTAAGAGCTCTTCTAGGACTTCTAAAAAGTAAATGTAATTGATTTTTAAGCCCTACATTCAATTAATTAAAATTTCACTAAGTGAATTTAAACTTTGCATTGAAAATTCCCCCAATCAGTACTAGTCCCTCATTCCCAATTGTGGATAATAAAGCGGGGTCTTGAGCCCTTAAGAACCAAACCAGCAAGAGCCCAGAAATCCCCTGATGATTTTTTGAATTAATTGAGGTCTCCTCTTATCTTTAAAGAGGGGGTTCTTTAGGCTGCATCGGCTTCCTTTGTTATTTGTTATTTATTTTTGGTTCAGAATAAAGAAAGTGATAAAAAGACCACCTAACTTAATCTTAAGAAGAAGATTGACTGGGGCCTTAAACCAAAGTATTAAAATCATCAAATAATAAACTCATCAAATCCAAGTTTGATTGGGGTGTCCTTTGAATTTATAAAATTTATTTTTACTATAAAGGGTGTGAGTTCATTTTTATAAAAAATATTTCTTTGATTATTACTGATTGAAGGTCAAGCCCCTTATTTTTTTGGAGAGATTTAAGTTTTGGATTTATTAATCATAATAATTTTGTATTATTTAAGTTTATTTTATAGAAACAGTATTGATTTTATAATAATCCCAAAACTGGTCTTCATAAATATTTTTTCTCTTAATTTTGCAGGTTTAGAAAATTCTCACATTTAGAAATGGAGGTTAGATCCATGAAGGAGAGGGAAATCCAACCACTCAAGTACCCAATATTAAAGATCTACAGAATATGTGATAAAAAGTGGCAAGAGGTCCTACTGGTAGCCTTGTTTGTGGATCAAATTTGAGTTAAGCGGGGGACTGGTTAATTGCTCTACAAGTTGCTTTATTCCAGAAGCTGGTGCTTCCAGGGGATATAGAAATTCTGAAATATTTAGCCATGAGTTGGTGGAAGATTAAGACAATTAAGGAATTATTGCTGGTGTGTATCAAGCAACTGTTGCAGAGGAAGGAGAATCTCTAAAAATCTGAGGAACATCTGAAGAAGAGCCTGGAAATTTCTGCTTGATATTGGGACAGATGTCCTGCTAACAATTTGTGTGATCCTTAGTGGGAGGGGGATCTTATTAATTTGTATAGTTGTAGCTTTAAAATGCAGTGGGGGTAGCTGTTTGGAGACCATTGGAATGGGCCTTATTGATTTTTACCCAGATCCAAGTGTGAAGTTACCAGCTAGAGTAATTGGAACACAAACTATTGAAGCAGAAGGCAGTGGCGGTGCATGTGAAAAAATTCCACATGCAGGGAACCACCAAATTGGACATGACTGTGGAGTCTGCCAAAAAGGATCAGGAGATGGTGGATGTTGGGGGTGCAGATGACAATTCCAGGGGTGAGGTGTTGGATGGTTCAACATTGAGGAAAATGTTCAAGTTGTGGGGGAAGCTCACATAACCTAACAAGAGCTGTTCAGAAGGCCTAGCCCAATTGCAAAAAATTATCTGGGGTGGTCCAGGTTTCCTCAGATAACATGTGGTTGCAGAAGCCTTTCTTTTTTTCTCAGTTTCCTTTTATCCTGGATTGTTTTCTGTCTCATGGTGTCTTAAGTGTCCCTCAGTTTCTATCAAGTTTTTTTTGTCTCAAGTGCGGAAGTTTTGTAGCTCAGTTTTTTTTGCACCAAGATTTTTTTTTCCTTTGTATGATGGTATGGGGAATCAGAGGATTTTTCTGGGGCAGGCCAGATACCATTTATTTCAGAAATCATCTCAAGAAAAATTGGCCGGGAAGTAAAAAACATTTATTATTATTATATATATATATATTTATGTATTTATACACAAGAAAGAATTCTAGGTAAGGAGTAATTGCGTTTGGGCAAAAAATCACCTGGAAGATTCTGCAACAAATTTTTCTGCCATCCTTGGTGCTTCTGTTTGCAGACAAGCTTGCGGCGCTATTCAGCCAGGATTGAAAGTAATTTTTGAAGGATTGCAAGGATGCTGTCACCAAAAGCCAAAAGATTTAAGGTCTTCTTCATCCATTCCATGGCCAAAATTTTCATGAACACTCAGGATTTCCTGATGATAGGGAGAGTCCAGTTGCAGATTTAAACCATGGGAAGATGGGAACTGGAAGGAGTCAGAGGAAAAAACCAATTGTTGGAGAAAAGGAGTCCTCAAGTGTTACAATTTTCAAACATTGGGTACCTGGATCAGGGAAGGAAACAATGGGGCATCTGCAGGGGATAAAGATGTTAGAGAGATTTTGGAAATGAGTGGGGCTATTTCAAAAGAAAAAAAAACTTAGGTGGAACTGGCTGCAATTTGGATCTAATAACAATAAACAACTTAGGGGAACCATCCTCTGCAGGATTAGGACTTTCCAGAGGAGATAGGGTTAGGACCAGAGCCAGAGTTTCCAGAAAAAATAGAGGGATAAATGGAACTGGTATTGGAGGGGTGGACATGCAAACAAATACAAGGGCTGGTTCTGGGCTGTGGGGAAATTTTTCCAGGACAAAGTTGAAGTGATTCCTGCAGCCACAGGCCCAAGTTTCATCCCCCAACTCAACAGCTGTGGCAAGGCCCCCCCCCCAATGCAGAGGGAGGAGAGATGGTTTGTAACCTCTTAAATAAGGGAAAGAAAAGCTGCCTGGTCAGGTTTTGGGGTCCATTCCTTGTTTTTGATTGGTTCATTTTTATCAACAAAAGATTTGGCCATTGGGCCATGGAAAAAATCCCCTTTTTCAGTGCAGAACAGAAAATCCAGTTGAAGGTCACACAAAAAAGAAGCTGCAGGATTTGCAAGCAGGAAAAAAATTTGAGTGGGAAAACATCCTTCGCCTTTATATAAATTATTTGCAAGAGAAAATTATTTCTTTTTTAATGGATCAGTCCTTATAGGTTTCAATGAAAGAGAATTTGAGAGGTGTCAAGACTGAGGGAGTATGTTGTGGGAATACTGGGGAAGAAATTCAAGTTGTGGGGGCATGTGGTTACTATTTATAGAAATGAATAGGATAGGCTCAAAAATGGGGCAATGGAAAATGCCCAGAAGTGGGCTGATGCCGGATCTGCACTACAATAGGTACTAAAGCTGAGAAGGGCCCTTTTGCCTAGTCTTGCGGAGGTGGAAAAAGAATCATCAGTGGGCAGATGTGTTATCCACAGCAAAACCAGATTCTGAGCCCAACTCTTGCCTGTTTTGGAAGAACAGGGTTTGTGCTTTAAGAAGTGGAAGCCAACCATGTTTCACAAATCATGCACTTAGGAATTGAAATTGGGGTTTTATGTGTATAGGTGTGGAGGAACTTATGGCCAGGGAATGCCTTTGGAGTGCTATGAATGCATTTGGAGGCCAACTCTTGGGTATTCTGGGTATTTTAAGACAGGGTATGTTACTTCTGGGAAAATAGGCTGAAAAAATCAAGGTTGCAGTATGCAAGGATTGAAGGGGATCTGCCAAGGAAGATCAGCAGTTATCTTCCAATGTGGTAGAGAAAACCTTACATGTAGCCATCAGACTAAATCTTTTAGCACAAAAACATTCCAAGCACAAACATGAACTCAAAAATGGATTTTACACCCAATATAACCTATAGTCACTCAGCCAAACTACCTCTATATCTCTCATGGTTTAGAAGATACAGCCAGAAATCAGTTATTGCCACCTCATATCCCTCCCAGGTATCACAGCAAGTGAAAGGGAATATGTATATGCCTTGAAATTCCTAAATTCATAGTGGTAAGATCTCACGACAACACCCCAACCAAACATAAAGCCAATCAACTTTCCTGTATACCAGCACCATAAGCAAGGCACTGTGTGCAGTAACAAAAAAGCATCATTAAAAGCTCACCAAAGGAATACCCAGAAATCTATTAAGACATTAAAGTAAATTTATTAGCAAAAAAACCACCAGTACAAGCTCACCACAGAAATAACCAGCAATATATACAGGCAGCCAAGACCATGTAGTACCAAACAACCCACCAGTACAAGTTTTGAATTTATACAATAAAACTGAACAATTTATTTCAGTGAGTGTGATAATGAGGGAACCAGAAGACAGGATAATCTACCTGAAGAAAAAAATTTACCACTGTTCTTTAGAACAAGGTAAAATAAAAAGGAGGTCAGAAGGAAGAAAAGTAAGGGAGAGTATGAGTTCTTGATCAGGTAGACTGTTGGGTTTCTTGGGGATTTTTTTTAACTGTAGGTTGAGGGAGGGATGGGGTGTATAGGGTGACAAGGCAGGCAGATAGATGGTTGTGGTGGATCAGGCGTTAAGGTTTGTGCAAGTTCAAGGTGTATAGGGTGATACGCTAGGTAGGTGGATGAGGTGGACAGGGCGTTTAGATTTGTATGAGTTTGAGGTGAGTAGGTATTTGAGGTGAATGAGGTGTTGCAATGTTTATGATGTTGATTTGGTTGAGGTGATATTTTTTTTTACGTGATTTAGTTTTGGCAGGATAATTAGATTGTTGCCACGCACACACACATTGGTGCAAGGTTGGCCAGTGTTGGGAGTGGGGAAGGTTCATTGTGGCAGTAGGAATTGGGCAAATGAGGAGAAAGAGGGATGAAAAAACATAAAGAAAGGAAAATTAAATAAGGAAATATAGGAAAGAGACATAATGACAGGAATCAAATAGAAAAGAAGAAGGGACTAACAAAGGCGCAGATAGAGCATTTATTCAACAACAAGATTGCCACAGGAATAACCAGAAGTATATGCAGGAAGTCAGGAAATTGTGTAACAAAACAACAACCAGTACAAGGTCACCACAGGACTACCCAGAAATGTATGCAGGCATTCAGGACTATGTAGAAAAAAAAACCACCAGTACAAGTTCCCTCCAACCCAACTTACCGCAGCACTACACAGCAATATATGCATGCAGGAAGCACACTCAGTGCCAAAAAAATAACCCAAAACAAGAGAACTTTTATCAGAACTACACAGCGTTGAATGCAAGAGTGTGCATAAATAAAAAAACATGTGCTACCTCTTTTTTCCAACCAGCAAAAATATATCATACATCTGTTCTCCTTTTTAACAACCAGCAGAAATGGCTTGTGTATTTGTACCTCTGTCACACAACCACCCCACATACTATAGGACAATTTTAGATCATTGTGAGCAAAAATTGGAGAGTGCTGAATGCAATGGAAGTGCAAGTGTAGAAAGGCTAACTTTAACATGCAAAAACTTTGTTTGAATTCTCAAAAAACTGCAAGAGGGATGAATTTTTCCAATGGAAGGAAAATGAGGTGAAGCCTGATGTGATAACTTCACCTGAGAAAAGATGCAAGAATGTATGAAATTAACTACCTGAGGAAACAATGTTCAGTTGGACAGCATCTTCATTATCAGTTAACCAGAGGTGAATAGATGCAACCTGATTGACAATCATATACAGCTAGAAAGCAATGAAAAAATTAATGACAGGAACAGAATGAGTGAATGCAATAAACAGTATTGTTTGTCCAAGGTTGTATGGTAATTGAAAACAATAGAATATGAAAATAAATTAACATAAAGAGATGGATAAGTAATGTGCAAGTAAATTCAAATTTAATGCAAAGGGATGAATGTAGGTATGCAGGGTGTGGGTCTTGTCTGTAAGTAGATATTATAACTTATATGGCTTTTTACACAACATGCAAGCCAGTATGAGTAGCATGACCAAGAATTGCACAGCCAAATCCAAATATGGAAGAAGAAAGATTGATTGGATGGCAAACTGATCATTTTATGTAACTGCAAGGTGTTTGAGGGATATACTGAGTTCCCAAATTTGGTAGGTCAATTTTGTATAAGCTGGAGGTAGTCAGCAGATGTGCTAATAATAGGGTTTTGCTTGTCTCACACTTATAGACTAAGGCATATCTTAATGAGAATTAGGATATGTTTAATGGATGGTTTAGACAATAACCCTTGAGCTTGGAGCATGACAGTTTCCCGGGTATAAAACCTGCAATATCCTGCAAGCATTCTGTAAATTTCCCATTTCTTCTTGAGTATCTAGATTTTATTTGGTAACCTTCCATACTATTTATTCAATTAAAATTTGAGATAAAACTTTTTCCCTCTCTTTGTTGTTGTGATAACTGTGTTTTCCAAAAAAATCAATGTAAAAATAGTACTGTGGCTTGAGATATTTGGCATGAATGCAAGCCTTGTCAACTTGGCAAGGTGGCATGCTTGTTCCCTTATTTAATTTCCAGTCAAGTACACAACAGGGTTCACCAGCAAGGGTTCTAGTCATTGTTTAGATCCAAGGGTTAACTATCAGATCCTTTGGTTTTCAGAAGACAAATTTATTTTGGAGAAATCCTTAGGTAAGAAAAAATTGAGAATTGGAATAATAAAAATGGAATAGAAACTAATAAATGATTTTGCTTTCTAGTACTACCAAGATTCTGGAGTTACATTACAAATAAACCGCCACCACCAGCACCATACTTTGGAACACATTCTGAAAAAGTGATTGAATGGGTTTTAGTGAGGTGCAAGGTCAGGTAATTTTAGTTGAAAGAGCAGAAGAAGAGAGAAATTAAATGGAGGAAAGTAACAAAACGGGAATGGAGGAGATGGAAAGGGGTATTGTATTGTGCGGTTGGCAGGAAGGAGCCAAAGCCAAGGTTTGGATGAAAATCAAAATTGATTCAAGGAGTTTAACCTGTGTGGAAACTAAGAGGGTGATACTTCCCTAGGTATCCTAGAGTTTGGGAATCAATGGTCCTAGCATCTGTAAGGATAAAGATGCTCCAGTAAAGAGAAAGAGATAGAGATATAGAGAGATGAATTTCCTTTCCTTTCCATTTACTTTATCCATACATCCATCAAATCCAATCTGATCCCATCCAATCCATGTATATCTCTATGTATGCCCCTTTACAAGCTGGGATTGTGAGGGCAGAATTTATATCCACCCTCTCAACCCTATCCTAAGTAAAAGCGCAACAAAAAATAGAAAAGAAACCCTAGAAAACAGAACCCTAGCCTAACCCTTACCCTTTCCCATACTGCAACCAGCCTCAAGCCCGCCTACCGTTACACAAACCCAGTTTGTCGTTCTCATGACGCGGCCCTCTAGTGCGCCTCACTCAGAGCCCCCTGCGTTATTTGTATCTGCCTTGCTCTCTGCATGATTTCCTTCCCCATGGGTTGGCCCGCGGTTGCGCCCACCCAGCCAGCTCCTATAAGCTTTCCCATACCGCTGTGGTGCCCCATCCTAGAAACCCTGGCCAGTGCGGAGATTTTAATTTTTTATGATTTTTCCTTATCATCTTTCATAGGTATCATTACTAAAAAAAAAAAAAAAAAAAAAAAAAAAAAAAAAAAAAAAAAAACCATCATCCCAATCCTCATCCTCAAAATCATCCCTAAAGCCATCCAATTTGCTCATCAGTACCTCATCAACTCAATCCCCAACAAGGATCTTCCTAGGAATCTTCACCACCCCATCTGCGTTTGAGAAACGTAACCTGCTCAGAACCTTACTCAAACCAGATCTACCCTTGAACGGATTGATTGACTTCAAATTCATCTTGGGTGAACCTGAGAACCCTAACTGGTTGGAACTCATCCAGGCAGAACAATTGATTCATTTTGACATGGTCATCCTCAGGGGCGTTTGTGATAACATCAATCAAGGTAAGACCTACCAATACCTCAGGTGGATCGCTCAGAGGGAGATCAGGCGCAATTATCCTTGGTGATCAAGCCCTTCATTGTCTCTGTCACAAGGGCTGCTGACATGCAAGCAGGGCTTGGCACAGAGGGGTCTCTACCCACAGTAGGCTTGGGGCAAGGTTACTGAAGAAGGCTAACAGGAGCAGAGGAGGATTGGGTTGAATGGTGCTGAATGACACTTGCTGGGGAAGATCTCCTAGTAAGAAGTAGTAAACTGATTTCTTGGGGGAAGCATCAGGAAGAGAAAAGAGGAGGCTTATTAAATAGACAAGAGGTTGGAACTACAACAGAGGTACAAGTGATTTGGGCTCAGACTACACACATAATGTCATGGGAACAGTCTAAGTAACAGAGAGGGCTGATCAGGTATGCTACTACATTAGGTTAGGCTGCTTCTACATTGGGACAAGGTTCCAGGTCTGAGCTGTCTAAGTTGGGAGAGTAAAGTTGAAGGATGTACAGTGTACATGGGAGTCATGAAACTATGTACTAAGCAGAGAGAGTATGTAATACAATCTGAAAGAGGATGTACATAAAGATTCCCAAAGGATAAACCACACAGAGGAGGTATGGGTTAGAAAGAGAGATAACCCAAAGAGGTATGGGTTAGACAGAGAGGTAACCCAAAGAGGTATGGGTTAGACAGAGAGGTAGAGTAGAGCCTGGGAGATTGAGTATGTGCAAGCCTATGGAGTCTATCTGTGTATAGTATGAGGTTAGACTATATGTAGATATGTACTGCATGAAGATCCTGAGGTATATAGTTACTGGAGACATATTGATGTAAGTCTCCTGAGCCCTTAGGTTGAAGTTCCTAAGAAAGTAGATCAGGCCTGAGGGTTAGACTGAGGTTATACTGAGTTTGGTGTCAGTATGACAGTACCCCCTGGTGAAGAAGAGGGCATCTCCTGATGACCATAAAAGGAGAGGTTGAAGAGGCCATCCAGGTTGTCCTTCAGCCATGTCTAACTTGAGTTTTTCTTCCCCTTACCCACAACCATCACCACCATCCACCCCATTACCACCTTTATCTCCTTACACCAGAGCACCTACACCAACCTATCCAATGGAGAACACCAACAATTATCATCCAGTCCAGCAATACTACCCAAGTTGTGATAGGTGCGTCAAGCTTGGAAGAATCTGCACCACCAGTATCAAGCACAATTCTGCCAAATGTGAAAGTTGTAGGCAGTATGGAAGAATTTGTTATATGGATAAGCAAGGCAGAAAGGCCTTGGGGCCAACCTTATGGGTCCTGGAGAAGAGTCAACCCTTTGAAGTGAAAGAGGCTCCAGATGATGATGCCATGACCCTGGGTTACTCATCCAGACTTGATGAATCTTCAGGTAAGTGCTTCTGGATTTAGTATTGGAGGTGCTTGAGTGCTGATACAAGGTTTGCAATAGTCCATTTGATTCAGGAGAGATTGAAGAAAATGCAAGAAAAGAGGGAGGCACTGCGTCAAACCGGTAATTTGGCCATAGATGGTACCTCAAGGCGTCCGCAGGAGGAGTGGGGTGAGGCATTTATACGATGGGGAACCCCTCACGTAGATTTGAATGAGGAGGTGGTCAAGGTCCCCCAAAAAAGGGTACAAAAAAAGGGTATTTTGGAAACTGTTGAACCCGTCAAAGGAAATTGTCAAAGCATAAAAGGGGTTTGTTGATGCGTCAAAGGGATTTGTCAAAGCGTCAAAGGGGTTTGTCAAACCATTGAAGCAAATAATTGAAGAGTCAAAGCAAATTGTTGCAGCGTCAAACATCAAAGCGTCAAAGCAAACAGTCAAAGCGTTGAAGCCCACCGTCAAAGTGTCAAACGTCAAAGCGTCAAAGCAAATTGTCAAAGCGTCAAAGCGGATTGTCGAAGTGGAGATGACAATGAAGACGCCAAAGGGAGTTTGGAGATGGAATTAAGTGATATGGATGAAGATAGAGGAACCACCAAAGAGATAGGTAAAGGAAAAGGAAGAGAGATCATCGTTGAAGAAGGGGGCAGATCAGATGACTCTTTGGAGTTAGAAGATTTGAGGAACCAGATGAAGGATTTGGTAGTGAAGATTAAGGTGGTGGAAGACAGAAGGAATAGAAGGAAAGGAATTGAAAGAAGCGGTGAAACTAAGGTCTGGTTGGAGGAATTGGAAAGTGGGGAAAGGTTATTGGAGATGATGGAAGGAAGAAGATTCAGAGAAGATTCTGTTTGAAATGAATATCAAGTTAATCATTCTTTGGAGATTTATAGTAGGAATTCTAGGACTTTAAATTCAAATTTTCAGGAAGGTTTAAAGAAGGGTTGGGGTAGTGAGATAAGAAAAGATAAGTATGGGTTTTTAGAAGCTAGAAGGAAAAAAGTTTTAGAGATAAAGAAAAGAATAGCTGATATTTTGGCTTTAGCTGGGCATACTTTTGAAGTAGGGACTACTATAAGGGGGCCAAATTCTTATCAAGTTTCCAAGTTAAAATTAGTAAATACTTGGATGTCTAGAGTAAAAGAGTTAGAAGAATTGATGTGTGAAGCTATCTAAAAAGTTGTTTATATAAAATTTGTTTTATTTCATTATTATTATTTTTTTTTTTTTATTTATATTTTCTTAGAGGGGAGTAATTGATCTTTTTTTTTTTAAGGTTGAAGAAAGGGAAAAAGGAGAAAGAATCTTTATTTTTTTATCATGTTATTGATATATATATATATATATATATTGAAAAGGAGAGTAAGGTTTGTATTTTTTTTATTTTGAGGATGACTTTGGTTTTGAGGGATAGAGTGTATGAAAGTCTTGAAGTAAAGTAGGGCAGTTGGTAAGATTAGAGTGAGGTTCCCAAATAGTGCGTTCCTTGTCATTCTGGAAGCCTTTCCATTCAACTAAGTAAAATAATTTCCCCCTCTTAAGTTTGGAATCCAATATCTGAGACACTTCCCATTCTTCTTCACCATCAATTTTGACTGGCTCAGTTGGTGGTTGGTGCCTTGAGGATAGTGAGTTGTCCTGATATGGCTTGAGTAAGGAGGAGTGGAATACAGGGTGAATGGTGGACCATTGTTGAGGGATTTGAAGCTTGAATGAACTTTTTCCAATCTGTTCTGTAATCAGAAAGGGACCTAACCATTGCTGTGAGAGTTCATGAGTTGGAAGATTAGTTTTGATATTTTTAGAAGAGAGCCAAAATTTGTTTCCAACAGCAAATGAGACAGGAAAGTCACTTCTTTTTAGGTCAGCATATCTTTTGTAGGTTTTAATTGCCTTTTCTATTTCAATACCCAATAACTTTTGATTCTGGTGAATCTGGGTTATGTAGTGGCTGGCAGGTTGATCATCTACTACATGGAGACTGTCAAAGTTGGGATGTTGTCCATAGATGGTGAAAAAAGGAGATTGCTTAGTAGAAGTGTGAGTGGAATTATTGTAAGCAAATTCAGTAAGGGGGATCCAGGTATCCCAGTCGTCTTGGTGATAACTGACATACATCCTAAGAAATTTTTCTAGGATCTGATTTACTTGTTCCGTCTGTCCATCTGTTTCAGGGTGATAAGCTGTGGAAAGATTTCTTTTTATCTGTAATTTTTCACATACAATTTTCCAGAAGGAAGAAACAAATAAAGATCCTCTGTCACTGACAATGTCAGTTGGGAGGCCATGTTTAGTATAAACATGAGAAATTAGTAGTTTAGCCAACTCCACAGAGGAGATATCAGTTCTGGTTTTAATAAAGAGTGAAATTTTTGAAAAACGATCAACTACCACAAGGATTGAGTCAAACCCATTGGATAGTGGTAGTTGTGAGATGAAGTCCATAGAGAGTGAAGTCCAAGGAGAATCTGGAATTGGTAAGGGTTGGAGGAGTCCAAACTTTTTGTGGTGACTGGCTTTGTTTCTGCTGCAAAGGTAACAGGAAGAAACATAATCTTTGATAAAGGAAGTCATATTTTCCCAATGGAAGTCTCTTTTGACTAGATCAGCTGTTTTGTCTTGTCCAGGGTGGCCAGAGAGGGGAGAGTCATGTCTTTGTTGAAGTATTTCAAGTTGGAGTTGTTCATCCTCCTTGGGGATTGCTATTCTATTTTGGAAAATATGGAGTCCAGTGTCTGGGTCTATAAGGTAACTCTTTACTTGTTGCTTTTTATGTAGCTTCTGAACAATCTGCTGGGTTGATATGTTGGAGATCTAGGACTGAATTAAGGTTTCCAATTGTTTGTCAACCTGTTTTGCAGAGATAAGGAAAATTCTAGAATGTTCAAAGTCAATCTGTTTCAAGAGTTGTTTGACATTTGCTGGATTCTTTTCTGCATAGGGCATCCCCCCCTTGGGATAAACGTTGTCTCAAAGTAGCAAGACATCAGGCACTATCTATTGCTTTCCAGGTCTATAGACTATATTGAAGTCAAATTCAGACAGAAACTCAGCCCAATGGGCTTGGCAACGAGTCAAGACTTTGGAGGTCATGAAATATTTAAGAGATAAGTGATCAGTGAGAACTTCAAAGGGAGGAGAAAGACTGAGGAGGTAAGCTCTCCAGATATTGATGGCCCATACAATTTCCAGGAGTTCCTTATTGTGGATTTCATAGTTCAGTTCAGCACTACCCAATTTCCTGCTTTCAAAAGCAATTGGGTTTTTGGATCCATCAAGAGAGACTTGGGTGAGGACAGCCCCTAGGGCATAGTCACTGGCATCAGTCTCCAAAAAGGTTTGTAAGGAAAAATCAACATGTCTGAGTACAGGAGCTTTAGTAAAGGCTACCTTGAGGTCCTCAAACTGCTGCAGAGCCCCTGGGGACAAAGGAAAGATGGGTTCTGCTCCAGTTAGAGCAGTGAGGAGGTGCACCTTTCTGGAATAGTTAATGATAAACCTGCAATAAAAATTAGAAAAACCCAAAAACTGTTGCAAGGCCTTTTTGTTTGTTGGTGGTGGCCAGTCCAAGATCTTCTGGACCTTGGAGTTGTCCATGTTGAGGTTAAACCTGCTAACATGATGTATCACCACAGTACAGAGGCTGTGCAGTTGAACCTAGACCAGTAATACCAAACAACCCTGGCAGCCACAAGCGTCTGTAGCCTAGTTGGTCAAGGGAGCACTCTAGTATGTGTCTCAGTCTATCTGAGGTCGTGGGTTCAACTCCCACCAGACACATCTTCATTTTCACAGTCTCAACAGGTTATGAGCCCAGAGCCTACCTGAGCGTATGCTTGCTTACTTATGAGACTTGAATACAATGTGGATGCTTCCTGTAAGACCATCATCCCCTGTAAGCCTATCACGGGTTCAATCCCCACACTGATCACACTTTCACCTGGTTATTTCCATACCTATTTATACATCACGTAGCAAGGTGGGGTGTTGAGGTTAAACATGCTAACATGATGTATCACCACAGTACGGAGGCTGTGCAGTTGAACCTAGACCAGTAATACCAAACAACCCCTGGCAGCCACAAGCGTCTGTAGCCTAGTTGGTAAAGGCAGCACTCTAGTATGTGTCTCAGTCTATCTGATGTCATGGGTTCAACTCCCACCAGACACATCTTCATTTTCACAGTCTCAAAAGTCCATTTCAATGCCACTTCTGGAAATTACATATCCTAGATAGTCCACTGAGGAGGCATGAAATTCAAACTTGGAAGCTTTTTCATATAAGTTGTTCTTCCAAAGTCTGTTCAAGACTTCCCACACATGAGCTGTATGTTCTGTTAAGTTTTTGGAAAAAATAAGAATGTCATCAAGGTATACCACCACACAGATGGTCAGAAGGTCTGCAAAAATGTCATTAACAAGACATTGAAAAGAGGCAGGAGCATTGGTGAGTCCAAAAGGCATTACCAAATATTCAAAACTCCCAAACTGAGTTCTGAATGCTGTAAGATGTTCATCCCCTTCCTTAATTCAAAGGAGATTATAAGCACCCCTGAGGTCAATTTTGGAAAAAATGGTAGAACCAGAAAAGACTGTTAATAAGTGAGTCATGGGAGGAATGGGATACCGGTTCTTTCGAGTCACAGCGTTGAGTTTGCAATAGTCAACACACAATTGAGAACCACCATCCTTTTTTCTTACAAAGAGGACAGGTGCTCCAGTGCTGGAAGTGCTGGGGCAAATGAAACCTTTCTCTATATTTTCCGCTATATAGGCTTGTAGGGCCTCCTTCTCATGGTGACTAAGGGAGTAGATAGGCCCAAATGGAGCCATAGGGCCTTCCAGTTTGATATGATGGTTGTAAGCGCAATGAGGAGGGAGTTTATCAGCTTTGACCTTGGAAAAAACATCTAAAAAGGTATGATAAGCATCAGGAACTCTCTCCATCACAGTTTCAATTTCATCAGTTTCCTCATCTTCATCCAAACCTTCTGCAGTAGCCTGCTTTGGGTCAGAGTCAGAAGTGGAAATAATCATACGCAAAACTTGAACGGATAGATTATTCTCCATATCCTCCAAGAATTTCAGAGAATGTCCAAAGAATATCCTGTTCACAGAAGTAGTTTTTGAACTCAATGGGAAGTTTTGTGAGTGCATAGATTCTGAAAAGGGGACAGGAGCAGTGACCTGCAGGTTCACTGATGGAAAGGAAGTAGTGGCCAAGCAGAGTTCAACAGAAGAGGAATGATCCAAAGTTGGTTGGTGTCTTGGGGTGATCAATCCCAGTTGCCAATTTACCTCTGGGTTCCAGAAATGGAGGAAGTCAATACCTAGAATAATGTCTTCTTTGGGGGGAGTATCAACAACCAAGAAATCCCATTCTAAGTTGGGAAAAGAGGGCAAAGAGAAATTGAAGGAAACCTTATGGGTGATTTCCTGGGAAGGTGAGTCAGAAGGACTGAAGGTAAATAAGAAGATAGGAGTGGTCAGGGGTTTGAGTGATAGAGAAAACTTTAAAACCATAGATTTTGAAATAACAGATTGAGTTGCTCCAGAGTCAAAAAGTACACTGTAAGCCTGGTTATTGGACAAGCAAACAAAATGTAAGTCTTTGGAAGGAGGGTTAGCGTCTTTTCTTTCCAAAGTTTGTACTCAAATATTGGGAGGGTGATGGTCAAGGAGTACCACATTCCCATCACCTACTCTTTTCCCTGTTTTGGCTTCATAGGATTGGGCTTCTGGCTAGGCTTAAAATCTGGATTTTTCCTGCAGAGGCTAATTTTGTGAGTTCCTCCACAGTAGTTACACAAACCCTCTCTTTCTTGCCTAGCTTTTTCTTCAGCCTTGAGGTGTCCATCCTCTCCTACATTGGGATTGGGGACATAGGTTGGAGTAGAATTAGTAGGGGTTGGATTGGTCTTCCCCTTAAACATACCTGGTTGGCTGGTCTGTTGAGATTTCTGAGGATTTGGAAGACTGGGTCCAGGTCTTGAGGTCTGAGGGAGAGTGAAGGACTTCTCCCGGATCCTTTCATGGTAACAAGTGTCATACTTAAGAACAATATCCATTGGGTCTTGCAAGGTTTCTTGAGGTCCATCATAACCAGCTAGTTGGTCCAGTAATCTGGCTGGGAGACCCTGTCTAAAATGAAAGAAAAAGGATTTATCACCCCACCCAGAGACCTTGGTCACAAGTGTCCTGAATTCAGTGATATAGTTAGTAGCATAACCACTGTCTTTCATCTTAAGCAGGGTTAACTCCTTCTCAGCATGCTGGATTTCTAGACAATCCCCAAAAAGGTTATGAAACTGTTGAGTGAATAGAAGCCAGGAGTTAAGTATGAAGTCTGGCTCATGATTACCAATTTGAGCAAGATAGGGTTGGATCAATCGACTGGCATTTCCTGAAAGGTAAGAGACTGTAAAAAATAATTTCTTTCTGTCATTAGCAAAAACTCCCTCATCATTTGCAAAAATGAGTTCACAAGCTTGAAGGAAATGTCTAAGCTTGGTTGGGTTAGTTCCATCAAATTTATTTGGGGAATTGATAGATGGGGATTTAATGTTAGCAGAGGGTCCATGGTCAGCAGGTTTAGAAAGATGAGTCATTGCAGTGGTCATTTGCTGAAGAATGGCCAGCAGGGCAGGGTCAGTTGAAGGAGCCTGAGTGGTGGAAGGAAGGTTGGTGTTTGGGGAAGGTGAAGGGACTGCTGTTGCATTAGAAGTTTGACTAGGATTACCCTCTGGGGATGGTGAACCCAGGCCACTCAAGATTCTGGAATTGAATCCTGAGTCTTCATCCTCTTCATCTTCCTCACCTTCTCCTGGGATTGGGACCATGCTTGTATCATAGGCAGGAGAGTCCAAACCATGGTAACCTGGGCTTGGAAACTGACCTGTTACCCTGTGGAGGCTAGCATTGTCAGAAGAAGGAATAGTAGAAAGGGATACTTGGGGAATAGGTTCCAATAAACCTGTATCCATATGAGTGGAAGTGGTAACCACTGGTGCAGCCAGGTTAGAAAAAGTCCTATCTGTTCCACAAGATCTAGGGGTAGAATGGTCAGTAGGTTCAGTGGTACCTCTCCCCCTAGAGCTGCGGGTGACTGCTGGGCTAGAAATGTGAGAAAAAACAGCACGTTGTGGGGGTATTCTTACTTCTAAGAATAATTAGTTACCCAAACGTTGTTCTTCACCTTGGAGCAAGAATAAAATGATTAAAAAGGAATTTTTTCTTCCTCTGATTACCTTTATGGGACAGTCAAATACTGGTTACTATACCTTGTCTAAGTGTTGAAGTGTTGAAGCGTCAAAGCATCAAAGTGTTGAAGCATCAAAGCGTCAAAGTGTCAAAGTGTCAAAGTGTCAAAGTGTCAAAGTGTCGAAGCGTCAAAGTGATACTTAGAGGACGGAGAGCTGGGTCCTTTGAGTAGGTTCAACAGTAAGGTAAGGGAAGCAATGAAAATGGCCACAAATCAAATAGCCAAGTTCAAGGTTGGGACAGAAATAAAGCAAACAAAAATTGCCACAACTCAATAGCAAGATTCGATTCTGTCTAAAAGGATAGGGAGTGTGGTTGGTGAAGAAGGGGTTATTGGGGAAGAAATCAGTTTAATGTCACAAGGGCTGCTGACATGCAAGCAGGGCTTGGCACAGAGGGGTCTCTACCCACAGTAGGCTTGGGGGCAAGGTTACTGAAGGAGGCTAACAGGAGCAGAGGAGGATTGGGTTGAATGGTGCTGAATGACACTTGCTGGACCAGATCTCCTAGTAAGAAGTAGGCAACTGATTTCTTGGGGGAAGCATCAGGAAGAGGAAAGAGGAGGCTTATTAAATAGACAAGAGGTTGGAACTAAAACAGAGGTACAAGTGATTGGGCCTCAGACTACACACATGATGTCATGGGAACAGTCTAAGTAACAGAGAGGGCTGATCAGGTATGCTACTACATTAGGTTAGGCTGCTTCTACATTGGGACAAGGTTCCAGGTCTGAGCTGTCTAAGTTGGGAGAGTAAAGTTGAAGGATGTACAGTGTACATGGGGGTCATGACACTATGTACTAAGTAGAGAGAGTATGTAATACAATCTGCAAGAGGATGTACATAAAGATTCCCAAAGGATAAACAACACAGAGGAGGTATGGGTTAGAAAGAGAGATAACCAAAAGAGGTATGGGTTAGACAGAGAGGTAACCCAAATAGGTATGGGTTAGACAGAGAGGTAGAGTAGAGCCTGGGATATTGAGTATGTGCAAGCCTATGGAGTCTATCTGTGTATAGTATGAGGTTAGACTATATGTAGATATGTACTGCATGAAGATCCTGAGGTATATAGTTACTGGAGACATATTGATGTAAGTCTCCTGAGCCCTGAGGTTGAAGTTCCTAAGAAAGTAGATCAGGCCTGAGGGTTAGACTGAGTTTGGTGTCAGTATGACAGTCTCAAGATTCCATCCGAGATCGACTCGGTCTCCATGGTTGGCCTGATCACCACCTTGGCAGTCGCCCATGCCCGTCGGACACCTGCCGGCGGTCATCCGCGGCCTCAGCAGTCGCCCATGCCCATTGGGATGCCCGCGGGCGTCCCTCTTGGGATTTCTTTTTCTCCGAGTACTTGTTTGTTTCTTTTTTTTTCTTTTGTTTTCTCATGATCTTGATCCCATCAAAAAAAAAAAAAAAATTCCGCTCCCATTTGTAAATCTCTCTTTTAAATAGTCTATAGGCCTCTGGTCTATAAAAGGAGGGGATCTCCCCTGCTTTTTTTGGATCATCAGATCATCATATAATCATCATACAAATTGATCCATAGGGGTGTGTGCTTGTGTCCCCCCATTATCATAAAATAGAAACCTGATCCTTATCCTGGGTATATCTCTGATTGCCCCCTAATCCATTTTGACCCTGAGTCTTTGCCCCTCTGTGGCCGGATCCTTTTCATCAACCAATAGCCTTGCTGGTTGAAGAAAAATTCTGTCTGTTGGAATTTTTGAGTGTGTTATACCACTCCTTGATCCCTTTCTCTGACCATACTGGTCCTGATCCCTGATCACCTTTCTGGAGCCAATCATGATTGATTGAAGAGGTCTTATTAAGCTTAAGACCTGGAGTGTTATACCTCCCTTTATTTTCTTTGAAGTTGCATTCTGCCATCCTATTCTTGAGTCCCTTGAGAAATGTTGAGGTTATCCTTGCTTCAAAATCAGTTACTGTTTGCTTTGGAGCTTCTTAAACATTGTGCTTTGTCTTGTACAGCCACCCTCAGTTATCTGGTACACTTCAAGCGCTTGATTGCGGAGAGTTGGGAAGGTTCATTGAGAACCTGGAGGTTGCTTGGGTTTGAGTTCATCATCCCCAATCTTCTGCTGACAACCAGATTTATTAGCTTGTGGGCGGTGTTACATACAACAGCTTTTGTTCTTTGAACTCTAAGGGGACTTTAACTTTTTTTGTTCAAGTTTTTCCCTGCATAATCTTGTCTCAGATAGTGCTGTTCCGTCGCTACCAAACTATTATCATCTTTGTCCTCTATTCCTTGATTCCTCATTTACCAGGTTCTGGACCTTGATCTTGGTTACATCTAAATATTTTTGTAACACTCAGGAGGGCAGCCTAAACAGCACCTTTCCCCTCCACAGAACTGCCACTGCCTAGCACCGTTTGGATTCTAACTTTTGGTCCCCCGGGCCGGGATTGAAACAGCAAAATTGGGATTTACAGTCCCAACTTGAAGAATCAACTCCAAAATCCAATCCGATTTTTTTTCTTTTTCTTTCTTGTTCTGTTTGTTCTTTTTTCAGATCTGATCCGTGGAGGCAACTTGGTCCAGAAGTAAGTCCTCCCAATTGTGCACCATCTGGGAAAGATCCTTGTTGTTTTTTTGTGAAACTCTACTCTTGCCACACTTGTGAGCCACCTTGGAACTCTGCTCGTTTGGATCTCTTAGGAACCCTTCAACATGGAATCTGCTGGATCCTCTTTATTGGTTCGTGCCAAAGTGGTCAAAATCAAACCTCAGAAGAAAAATTTAGGCTTCAATCGGACCAATGTAAAATAATTCCTGGACTCCTATAAGATAGCTGCGGAAGTGGATGGTGCCAGTGAATATGATATGGCTTATCAGTTACAATTTTTGATCTCTTCTGACGAAGTTATGGAGGTTATCAAATCTTTTGAGGGATTTGAAACTCACAACTGGAGGCTCCTGAAGGAGGCTATGTTGGCCTATTGGGGAAAAATAGATGTAGCCAGATTTACTTTGCAAGACTTGGATGCCCTGGTTTCTCAATGGATCTCCAATGGTGGTATCTCCTCAGCCTCTGACTATCAGACTTTCAGAAAATCTTGGGACCCTATCCAGTCCTATCTTATCCGGAACAATCTCATTGATATGTTGGACAAAATTTGAGTGCAATTTATTCAGTCTTTCTCTCCAGGATTGCAGCAAAGAATTAAGGATGAATTGGTGAAATCTGGATCCATGATCACAAAAAGAGAAAATTGGTTCAAGCTCCCTGCTTTCATGGTCCTTAGGAATACTGTGGATAAATTGATGAAAGGTCAAACAGCTCTCACCTTTGAAAAACCTAAAATCACTGAACCAGTCCTTGCCCCCTCTTTTAAAGCATCTAAAAAAATCATGAATAAGATGAAAGCCAATTCCAGACCTAAACCCAATCCTCAGGCCCACCGGGAGACACCTACTATAGATGAGATCACTAAATTAATTCAGGCATTTGAGAATAAAATAGATCAGAAAATATCCTCTTTAGCCACTCCTAAACCTGCTAATTCTGTTCTCAAATCTACTATAGTCTGTTACTATTGCCATAGGGAATGCCATGGTACTGGTAGATTTCCTGAACACCAGAAGGACAAGGAGGAGAAGTTAGTATAGCAGAAGGGAAATAATTTCTTCCTTCCTAATGGTGCTTTGATCCCTTTCAATTTTTCTTGTCCAATCCGTCATGTGGTGGCCTCATACCAACCACCAACCCCTAAGAAGGCATCCTTGGTCTCTGTGGATTTTTGATTGTCCTGTGGAACTCTGCAACCTTGGTATCCTCCAGCTATCAATTCTTCCAGCTTCCCCGGCACCTATCAATCTGATCCAGCTAGGAAACACCATGAGGAACCAAAACCTCATAAGGCTCCTCCTGTTCCATCCTCAATTCTGTGTTAACCCGTTAAACGTCGATCTTCACCTGAGCCTCCTTACTCTGATGTGGAAGACATGGAAGTAGAAAGGGAACCACTTATGGAAAGGTTCCAGGAAAACTCTGAAGTTCCCCCTCTTCAACCTGTCCAACCCTCAGATCCTCTTCCATCACCTATTTCACCTGATATTCCTCCCTCCACGCAGCCCAAAGTTTGATTTGAGAGGGGCATCTCCAAGGACTACCCTAATGCTGTGGAAGGAGTATTAAAGAAAATTTCTGATCTTAAAATCCCTGATTTATCTGTGGCTGAACTCCTGTTGATCTCTACATCTGTGGCTGAAGGGATGAAGAAATGGGTTTCTTGTCGACGTTTGGAGATTGGTCTGGAAAAATTAAAGGTCTCCTCTGGTACTCTGATGGAGGATTCTTGTGGAACAGATCCCTCTTAAGATACCAACCTGTATTCCTGTCCTCTTGGTTTTCTTCCATGTTATCTTGGTTATTCAACTAAAACGGTTTCTCTCCTTGTGGATTTGGGTTCTCAGCTCAACTTGATTTCGGACTCCAAGGCCTGCAAGCTTAAATTTAGGACAAGGGTCAGTTTCAACTCTGCGGCTTATGGAATTGGGAATCAGTCCTGTGAGCTGGTTGGTATTGCTGAGGATATCCCTGTTTGAATTGGTAAAAATATTGTTGGCACCTGTCACTTCTGGATCACTCATCTGGATGTTCCCATGATCTTGGGATGGCCTTTCTTAATGGACTTTGGTGCTACCCTGATGTTTTCTGATCAAGTTGGGGAGAGAATTCTCCTCCCTGATGCTGATGGCAGAAAAATTGAAGTTCCTCTTTGTTCTCTGGATTCTGGTTGTTGGGAAAGAGACTTCCCTGGTCATCCTCCCAAATCCATCCTGAAAGGAAAGCAGAAAGAAAACTCTCATTCCTCTCATCCTTATTTTTTAGCAGAATAGTTGGCCCTACTGATAGTTTTAGTTCTTCTCAGCCTCAGACTTCAACTCATGGACCAACTCCCACCTCAGAGGCATATCTTTCTTTTTCCTCATCATTTCCTTCTCATCCAAATAATATCAAAACCCAAACACATGAAAAATCCGAAAAATCCAAAAATATTTCTTCTCTGTCTGGAACTGTTGTACCTTCTTTTTCTTTTTCTTTTCAGCATGATCACTCATCCTCTATTCCGGTTTTGAATCTCCGCAATGAGTCTAAACTAGATCTCAATCTCAATTCTTTTCTTTGTGGCTTTGGTATGAAGGAGTATGGTCTTAGGTGGAGGCAATTTGGGGTAGAAGTAAGTCCTCCCAATTGTGCACCACCAAGGGCTTCTACTATTTTTGGTTTTGAAAATCTACCATGTGCCACGAATGTGAGCAATGTGTTATCTTTTGGATCCTCTTTTATGGAGAAGGCACCTTTCAAGGACACAGCGCAACATCAAACTTGGAAGATTTTGGAATATGGCCTCAGTTTTTGTAGTCAGGTTTCACTGGTCAATGCTTGGAGGAAGCAAGGATTCCTCTCCTTTGCCACCAAGTACAAACCAGTTTCAAAGAAGGTCCAGCCAGTCAACCAACCAATGCCTCTCAACCCCAATCCTCCTCTTATGTGTCCTCCTCTATCCCGCAATCCTTACTGTGGTCTATCCCAATTCCTCACTGGTCCATTTATTCCCTCTGGTAGGGTCACTGAGGAATGTCTGAAAGTGGTCAACTTTTGTCCAGAAGGATGGCTTCTTCCTGATGAGTTAAATTTGATCAAAAATATCTTGTCTCTAAGGGAAAAATCTATTGCATTCTGTGAAGAAGAGAGAGTTCTCTTGAAAGAATCCTATGTTCTCCCTTACATCATCCCTGTAGTTGAACATGACCCTTGGAAAAAGAAAAAGATCCCAATCCCTGCTGCTAAAGTCAAAAAATTCATCAAGTTGGTCCGCAAACGAGTCCAAACCAGTTTATACAAACAATTGACTTCTAGCTATTCCAGTACTGTTTTCTGTTTTCTAAAGAGTAATTGTAAACTTAATGATCTCACACCTCTTAATAAAGTTACTATTAAAGACTCTGGCGTGCCTCCTACCACTGAAGAATTTGTTGAATCCTTCTCTGGGAGAGCTTTCTATGGTCTAGGTGACATTATGGGTGGCTTTTACAAATGATCCTTGCATCCTATTTCTTGTCCCCTCACTACTTTCAATACTCCCCTTGGTTGATTTCAGCTGACTTGATTGCCTCAAGGTGCCACCAACTTGGTTGCAGTCTATCAGGCTCAGATGATGTGGATCCTCCAGGACAAAATCCTGGATCATGCGGGTATCTTTATTGATGATGGTGGGATTAAAGGTCCAGTTTCTTACTATGATAATGAGCTCTTACCTTGGCACTCAGGAATCCAAAAATTTATCTGGGAGTATGCTACTGTCTTGGAAAGAATTTTGTTTTGAATTGAGGAATCTGGCCTTACTTTCTCTGGATCAAAACTTGCCGCCTGTGTCCCTGCCTTGGAAATTGTTGGTCATATAGTCTGCAAGGAAGGAAGAAGGATGGCACCCTCTAAAGTCAACAAAATCATCTCCTGGCCTACCCCAATAAATCCAACGGAAGTTAGAGGTTTCCTAGGTGTTGTAACTTATGTCAGGATCTTCATTCCCTCATTTTCCAAAATCTGTATTCCCTTGCGTTGCTTAACCAGGAACGATGCTGAATGGATTTGGACCCAAGACTGTGAACAATCATTTCAGTTGTTCAAAACAATTGTTGGGAAAGACATTGTTTTGAAAAAGATCACTTATGGACCCGGAGCTGGCAGGATCAAGCTGGCAGTGGACTTGAGTTATCAATCTGTTGGGGCTGTCCTTACCCAGGAAGATGATAACGGTTTGGATCCTCCTGCTCTGTATGAATCACTTCTTTTCTCAGATGTGGAATCCAGGTACTCCCAGCCAAAACTGGAACTTTGCGGTGTGGCCCGAATGTTGAAAAAGCTCCAGACTGTCCTTTGGGGTCAACACTTTGAGTTACAAGTCAATGCACAATCCATTATTGAAATGATCAACGCCACCATCCTTCAAAATGCTTCAATGAATTGTTGGGTGGCTTTCATCCTGTTGTTCTCTTTTGATATTGTTCACAGGCCTGGAAAATCTTTCACCATGCCTGATGGTTTATCTCAACGCCCTATTGGAGACAATGAATCAGAGGTTGGAATGGATTTTGATGAGGAAGAACCCTTGGTCCGCCCTGTCTTTACCTTCTCCTCCCAAAATTTCCCTGGTTTACAGCAAGGTTTCTGGCTTAAGTTAGAGCAGTACCTTTCAACTCTCCAAAGACCCCCTGATCTCTCTGCCAAAGAATTTCACTCCCTTAAAAGGAAGTCCTCCAACTTCTTTGTCCAAGGTTCTAGGCTTATGAAAAGAGCAAATCCTTGTGCACTTGTTGTGGTCACTATCCCTTCTAAGCAAGATTTGATCCTGGAAAGTCTTCATGAAGGCCTTGGTCATTGTGGGGAAACCAAAACTTATCAACGAATATCCAAACAATTTTGGTGGCCATCCCTGAAGAAATCCGTTGTTCAATGGTGCAGGAGTTGTGGAGTGTGCCAGAAACTTGATCTTAGGCGCCCGGCCAAAATTTGTTACCCCACTGGAGAGTCCACTGTCTTTGGGAGGATTGCTATGGATGTGGTTCACATTAAGGATGGTGGAGCTAAGTACCTCATTGTGGCTAGAGGTTATTTTTCTGGATGGGTTGAAGCAAAGTTTCTTAAGAACCTCAGCTCTAAATCAGTAGCAGCTTTCCTTCATGAGACTTGGACAATGCTTTATGACTTGGCTCAATCTTATTCTACGGATGGTGGCTCAGAATTTAGCGGAAAACTTGCTGAAATGATCCAATTGCTCCCTGGACAACATAGAGTTACTACTCCCTATTATCCTGAAGGACAAGGCATGGTGGAAAGAGGCCATGCGCCCTTGAATCCTGCTCTAGTTAAATTGGCTGGTGAAAGTGGCAAGAATTGTCAGAAGTTTCTCCCCTTGGTCCTCTTCTCTGATCAAATTTCCACCAAGCAAACCACTGGTTACTCTCCATATGAAATCATCTTTGGTCAGAGGGCTGTTCTTCCTCTTGATCTTGAAATGGAGTCTTTCTTGGGCATCTCTTGGAAACAAGTTTCCTCAACTACTGACCTATTAGTTGCCAGATCAAAGCAACTGGAGCCGAGTGAAGATATTTTTAATGAAGCTTATCAGAAGATGATGGAATCAAGAGCAAAATCAGTTCATTATTGGGAAGATAAACACCTAAATTGAATCAGGGACCCTTGAAACCCTGGTGATCTGGTATTGGCTTATAATTGTTCCTTGGAAACTCAGTGGGGAAAGCTTTTCTCTAACCACTGGAATGGTCCTTACCAAGTATTCCGTCAAGATAGAGGTGGATCATATGTTTTGGAGGAACTGGATGGCACTCAGATGGCAAGAAGGTTCTCTGCTGATCAGGTCAAGAAATTTCATTCTTGTGGAGGCAACTTGGTCTAAAAGTAAGTCCTCCCAATTGTGCACCATCTGGGCAAGATCCTTGTTGTTTTGTGAAACTCTACTTCATGCAACGCACGCGAGCACCTGTGACGCCTTCTTAATTTTATCTCAGCCACTTCTAGGATTTTCCTTTGGATTGATTGACATATTCTTTTTCACTCTCAAGATCAAAATGGCCATTCCTTGGTTTCAATCATCTTTCTTTCCTTTCTCTTTTTATGGCATCAAGCTTGGGTGCAGACTAGGGACAGTCTGTAAGTTGGGGAGAGATGTGGTGCCCCATCCTGGACGCCCTGGCCAGTGCGGAGATTTTAATTTTTTATGATTTTTCCTTATCATCTTTCAGAGGTATCATTATTAAAAAAAAAAAAAGAAAAAAAAAAAAAAAAAAAAAAAACCATCATCCCAATCCTCATCCTCACAATAATCCCTCAAGCCATTTGATTTGCTCATCAGTACCTCATCAATTCCAAAAAGCACAATTGAATGGTACCATCCAGATCCCGCCCTCATCCACCACTCGCCCCCCTCTCACTTCCCCTGTCAACCTTGATCCCCAACAAGGATCTTCCTAGGAATCTTCACCACCCCAGCCGCGTTTGAGAAACTTCCTAGGAATCTTCACCACCCCGTCCGCGTTTGAGAATTGTAACCTGCTCAGGACCTTACTCAAACCAGATCTACCCTTGAATGTATTGATCAAATTCAAATTCATCTTGGGTGAACCTGAGAACCCTAACTGGTTGGAACTCATCCAGGCAGAACAATTGATTCATTGTGACATGGTCATCCTCAGGGGCATTTGTGATAAAATCAATCAAGGTAAGACCTACCAAATCCCTCAGGTGGATCGCTGAGAGGGACGTCAGCCGCAACGATCCTTGTCAATCAAGCCCTTCATTGTCTCAAGATTCCATCCAAGATCGACTTGGTCTCGATGGTTGGCCCGATCACCACCTTTGCAGTCGCCCATGCCCGTCAGACACCTGCCGGCGGTCATCCACGGCCTCAGCAGTCGTCCATGCCCGTCGGGATGCCCGCAGGCATCCCTCTTTGGATTTCTTTTTCTCTTAGTACTTGTTTGTTTCTTTTTTTTCTTTTGTTTTCTCATGATCTTGATCCCATCAAAAAAAAAAATTTTTTTTTTCCGCTCCCATTTGTAAATCTCTCTTGTAAATAGTCTATAGGCCTCTGGTCTATAAAAGGAGGGGCTCTCCCCTGCTTTTTTTGGATCATCAGATCATCATATCATCATCATAGAAATTGATCCATAGGGGTGTGTGCTTGTGTCCCCCCATTATTGTAAAATAGAAACCTGATCCTTATCCTGGGTATATCTCTGATTGCCCCCTGATCCATTTTGACCCTGAGTCTTTGCCCCTCTGTGGCCTGATCCTTATCACCAACCAATAGCCTTGCTGGTTGAAGAAAAATTCTGTCTGTTGGAATTTTTGAGTGTGTTATACCACTCCTTGATCCCTTTCTCTGACTGTACTGGTCCTGATCCCTGATCACTTTTCTGGAGCCAATCACGATTGATTGAAGAGTTCTTATTAAGCTTAAGACCTGGAGTGTTATACCTCCCTTTATTTTCTTTGAATTTGCATTCTGCCAGCCTATTCTTGAGTCCCTTGAGAAGTGTTGAGGTTATCCTTGCTTCAAATCAGTTACTGTTTGCTTTGGAGCTTCTTAAACATTGTGCTTTTTCTTGTACAGCCACCCTCAGTTATCTGGTACCCTTCAAGCGCTTGATCGCGGAGAGTTGGGCAGGTTCATTGAGAAACTGGAGGTTGCTTGGGTTTGAGTTTATCATCCCCAATCTTCTGCTGATGACCAGAGGTATTAGATTGTTGGCGTTGTTACATACAACAGCTTTTGTTCTTTGAACTCTAAGGGGACTTTAACTTCTTTTTTTCAATTTTTTCCCTGCATAATCTTGTCTCAGATAGTGCTGTTCCATCGCTACCAAACTATAATCATCTTTATCCTCTACTCCTTGATTCCTCATTTACCAGGTTCTGGACCTTGATCTTGGTTACATCTAAATATTTTTTTAACACTCAGGAGGGCAGCCTGAACAGCACCTTTCCCCTCCACAGAACTGCCATGGCCTAGCAACGTTTTCAGTCTTACACCGCAACCACCTCAAAGCTTTCCTACCATTACAAACACCGGTTTTTTCCTTCTCATGATGCGGACCTCTTCCACGCCCTACTTGGAGCCCCCCGTATTGTCTGTATCTGCCTGGCGCGCTGTGTAATTTTGTGCCCCAGGGGTGAGCCCGCGCTTGCGCGCGCCCAGCCTGCTCCTATAGCCTCAGTTTCCCCACTCTATCCACCCAAACTAGCCACCCGCTGTATGGTTCCCAATCCAAGGCTATATAACAAAACCACAATTGAGATTTGAAAAAGGGTTCCTCTTTGAATTTCTGACAAAAGAGGCCATACAAGGAGTTCATGGAGGATAATGGATGGGGTTGGATAAAAAAGGGGGCTTAAACTTCAAATTGAAAGGCAATCTTCAAGGAAGAATTTGTTGCAAAAGTGCATATCATTCCAATAATTTCAGAATTAATAAATGATGATTACAAAAAAGAATCTTCTCTTATTTTAAAGGATTAAAATGAGAGTTGGGATAAAGGGGAGGAGAAAATGAAGGATAATCTTGATTATATATATATATATATTGATTGTTGATTTTAATTTGATAGCTATTGAAATTGTAGAAAATAAAAGAAATAAAAGGAAGAATTAATTCAAGTGTATTTGGAAATATGGTTGAGGTAAAATAAATAGGAAGAGTTAGAATAGATTTGTGTGAAATAAAAAACAGTAAAGGATAAGATTGGATTGGTTAAATTTGAATGAATTAAATGGGAATGGAACTAAATTGGTATGGGATTGGATGGGATGAACAGTTTTAAGTTTTTCAAGGGTAGTTTGCATGAAATTCTCAAACCAAATCTGGAGAGTTGAAAATGTGATTTGCTGGTTCCCAAAAGTTGAAATCTTTTTTGGAATGGAAGCCAGTCCATTTGAAAATTTAATGAAGTTTCCTTTTGTGTAACCTGTAATCAAGAATAAAAATTACTTCCAACTCTAATTTATCTTGAAACTTTACAGGCTCTTGAGGGGTATCAGTCTTTCCAAGTTAAAGGACTCAAGCTTGCTCTAGGAGAGACACATGAAAAACCAGCTTGATAAATTTCCATTTCAAATGTAAAAAAAGTTTAAATGCATTAGGTGATATGACTGATTCCACTTTGAAGGGGCCAAGTTTCTTTTCAGAAAGTTTCAAGGATGGATGATTACTGAAAATGTTTCAAGCATCAATCTAAAAATGATGTCCTACTGAAAAGGTTGGTTCCATGGTGAAAATTTGGTCTGCTTGTTCCTTGTAGTGTTTTTTTGATGGTTCGAGTTTGGTTAAAGGTTTTGATTGAATAGAATGATTTAGATTAATATAATTTGTATCTGGTTGAGAAGGTGCAACATGAATGGAGTGAAAAGTTGGGTTTCTTCCATGAATTTTTTGAAAGGGTGACTGTTTGGTGGAAGAATGAGTAGAATTTTTGTATCAAAATTTGGCTAGTGGAAGCCATCTTGACCAGTTTTCATAATGATACAAGACCTAAATTTGAGGATATTCTTTGAGGATCTTATTGAATTGTTTTTTCTGCCAAAACTTTTCTGGTGTTCAATAAGTTGTGAGTAATCTTTAAATGATGCCACAGAAAGTTCAAAAATCTGGATAAAAACAGGGATCAAAAATCACTAACTATATTACTGGAGTGACCATTCTTCAAGGTGAAATGTTTCATGGAAAGATTATATGGCTCTTCTGAAGTGGCTTTCAAAGTAATTCAAGAGAATGAAAGCCATCTTTGAGAAGAAATCCACTACAACTAATATAGAACCATAACTACCACAAGCAGGTAATTGAAAAATCAAATCCATAGAAAGAAAATGCCAAGGAAGAGGCAGGATTGGATGCTGCTGAAAAATCCAATACTTTGGGTGATTTGAGGAATTTTTAAGATTGCAATAATACCAAATTCTAACATGGTCATTTACTTCATTGGTAATACCAGGCCAATAGAAGCCTTGGGCAATCAAGTGGTAAATTTTATCCTGACCATAATGACCAGCAAGCAGACAGTCATGAAAATAATCAAATAAATGTAACTTAATACAAGTGTTTTTGGGTACTAATATACAATCTTTATAAACTAAACAACCATTTTTATCAATATTATAACTGCTTGTTGGACTTGAATTATTTCAATGTTTTTTAAACTAGGTGTTGTTGATCTTTGCTTGTGAATTGTTTGAGGATTTAGCTCAAATTTTGGGAATAATTGAACTTACTTGGATGTACTACTGATTTGAGAAGAGTGTCCTAAAAGTTTCAGGGTTAATATTGGCAAGGTTAATGTTAAATTCACGGCTTAAAGTTGTGTAGGGCCCTAAAAGGCTCAAATGAGCTGTGGGGGCCCAAAGACAACTACAAAGGGCAGTTTCAAACACGCGTGACCCCGGGGGGTTGTGTAGGAGCTGTATGACCCCTGGAAATGGCTCAAATGAGCCGTGTACCCCCATACACAGCTCAAATTGGCCATGGTAAGTCAGTTAAAATTGTTTTGGGCTTATTTCATCACAAGCTTAACTTATGTTAAGCTTGGGATGGGATCAGCTCAACAAAAGTTAAAATTATTTTTTTTGGTGTTTTTACTTCAGGGCTTGTCAAGTTACTTGTCTTTTTTTTGGTGTTTTGAATTTAGGGCTAGTCCAGCTACCTGTGTTTTTTTGTGTCTTTTTATTGTAGGGCTAGTCCATTGGATAGTACCAGTTCTTTTTTTTTGGTTTTTATTTATTTATTTATTTGTTTTTTTGAGCCAAAAAATGAAAATTGTTTGATTTTTTGGTTGATTTCTGTTTTTTTGGAAGGTTTATTTAGTTGATGGGTTGTGTTAGTACCCTTTCATTCCTTTTCCTTTTTTTTCATGCTCACCGTGGTCTGGTGCCCTGTGGAAGTCCACATGGCAGCAGACCGGGTTGGGTGGGCCGCACAACCCCGTGAGCGGGGCTGTACAGAGCCCACATTGGACCTTGTGGCATGCCACACGGCTCATTTAAAACTGTGTGCACGGCTCAATGAGCCATGAATTTAAGATTACCCTATTGGCAAATGTGTCCGCCGCTTGGGTTAACATTTTCACAATTTGATTAAGCATCAGGGACTATGCCTTGTTTTCAAGGGTTTTATGTGATTGTAAATTTGAAGTTGGAGAGGTATTTGGAACCTTTTTTCTGTCTGTTTTTAAGGAATTGTTTTCTCATGAGATACGTAAGATAATTTTGATAATTTAACAACCCAAAAGATTCCATAAGACTTAAAAGTTATGAACAGCATTTCTTCAATCAATAAACAATTGGAAGAAGTTCTTTTTAATGAATCTCATATATCAGCCCTGCTGAAAGAATTTTGAAAGACTCAAAGACTAATTGATGAAATAGATTGGAAGAGGAAGGAAACTGAAAGATGACCCTTGCAAAAGCATATTTGCTTGCATTGGTTTCAAAAATAGTGTGAGTTAACTCATTGAATTGAGTAAGTATTGAAGCAGCTGTGAATGCCTTTTTCAGAGAATCAAACTACAAATGATCTTTTTCAGTAAAAAAATATTAGTGTTGTTTTGAGTTTGATTAGTAAGGTTAACAGTCTTTTTGGTGTAATGCTTAATGAACCTCCTATAGAAATTGCTAAATCCTAAGAAAATTTGTAAGATTTGACTGAATTAGGTGCAGGAGGGTGCAATTGAATTAGGGGCAGGCTGGTGCAATCTGCATTGGATTTTGCCTGGATTCATGGATAGTCCTTCTTGCAAAACTACTACACCTAAAAGTTGGAGTTAATGAGTTTGGAATGTTTAATTTGAGGTTTTTGCAAACAGGTTATTCTTTCAAAGTTTCTACAGGACCTCTTGCACATGGGCTATGTGATATTCAAGGTTCCTTGAGTACACAAGTATATTCTAAATATAAACCACAAGGTATTTCTATGGAAGATCTGAAAAAATTTCATTAAGAAAATTCTTAAATTTTGAAGGAGTGTTGTAGATACCAAGGTGCATAACGGTATCACCATGAAAAAACAATGATCACTTGATTAAAAGTGACATAACTGCGGACAAAAGGGCCATTTGTGCACTGGTATTTCACTTGTAATGAGGTGATTTTTTTAATGTTGTCTGCTCATATATTCCAAAACAATTTATCATTGTGGTTATATATTCATGATATTTCAAAATTCAACTCAAGTTATAGGGACCTCAAAGGTCTAACTTTGAAAAAAAGGAGCTCCATGTAAGAGAGTAAGGAGATGCAAAATAGATGGTAATGGATAGGGATTCTTCCAAGAGATTAAACTGGTATGGGTGCCAGATGTGGGCAAGTCATTTCAATCTTATGATCATATAAAAAGGAAGAAGTTAGTTTATCTTCTTTTACAGCCAGAAATATGTCAGAAAATTCATGATAAACCAAAGGTAAAGACTCTTGAACAATCAATATATCTTCAATCTTTTCATCATCTTTGAACATGGAGCTCCATGTATGAGCATGGTGAAAGAGGATTGAGGAACTCAAAATACACCTTTGAAGTGGAGTCTTCATCTTTTTGAAGAAGGAAGGAAGGGATAAGTTGGATTAATAAGCAATAAATCCTAAATATGAAGAGGAAAATTGGGAATGGAAGTCAGGATATTTAAAATCTCCTTTCAGAAAAGTTTCATCAAACTAAATGAAACTTTCAGGAAGGCTGTTTAAATTATGGTTGAAGGAATTAGTATTTTCTTGGGGTTGCAAAGCTAGGAGGTTAATAACTCTTTCTTTCTGATTCACATCTGGATTTGAATAAACTAGAAAGTCATAACCTAGAATGGTATAATCCATTCCAGGAATATCCAAGACAAATAATTACCACTCAAAGATGAGGAAACTGGAAAATGCAAAATTTCACTTTGTCTTATGGGTAATCCAATTGGATTTTTTAGATCAACCAATTCCTAAAAAGATGGGAAATTTTTCTATCTCATAATATGTAACATTTTTTGAAGTGATCAACATTCTGACTTGTAATACAAACATTATCACTGGACTCAAGGAGTATGCAATAAGGTGTTTTGTTGGAATGGAAAAGAATGCATCTTGAACTAGGATTTTTAGCAGTCTCAAAAGTTTAAGGATGAACTAACAAATATTTAGATAAAGTGTACTTTTCCTTGCAACTATCAGAAAAACTACAACCTACTTTTTTTGCAACTTAGCCACTTGTCACAACTGCTCACATCATTCTTTCCTCCAAAATACATAAATAAACCTTCCTTCTCCTTCCTCTGCAATTCCCCATTTTGGAGAAACCTGGTTTCTTTGCCCAAGAAGCTCAGAGGTTTGGAAAAATTTGTTCCCTTGTGGTTGGAGTTTGAATTTGGATTCTGTCTGGATTGCTTCAGGTTCTTTGAGTGTTTCTTTGAAGAGTTTTCTGCCTTTCTAGCTGAAGCTGATTATCCATGATTGTTTTTTGAAGAGCCATCTTATTTTGAGAACCATTATCAATGTTGATAATCCAATCTATAAACTGCTGAAGGTAGGTTGTGTTATGACCCCCAACTGCAAGCTGTTTGTATTGGATAATAATTTGGGTTATGGTTAAAACCATTGCAAGGCTCTACCCCCTAGGAAGGAAGATGTTTATAGGAACTTATGTCTGTGAAAGGGGATTTTTTTGGGATCGTTTGAGAAGATAATTTTACAATACTGTAAATAGAATATAAGCTTATGGGGATTTTCACCCTTCAAGTGATCAAGCTGCTTCAGGCCCACCCCAAAATCAATCAGGTTGTATCTAGTCACCATTGGGTTAACCTTTAAAGGCTGTTTTGCCTGCCTGAAGTTTGTCTCCTCAGTTATTCAACTTCAGATGTTCTTGCATCTTGCTAAATCCAGTAATCACATTGGGGTTGTATTTGGTTTCTTTGAATTGGACCATCTCATCCCTCTTGCTGTTTGTTTATCCATCAAACCACAGTTTCTACTTTGCAGTTAGCCTTTCTATCTTTCACTTATTGCTTGCACTCAATTCCTCCTTTTGCCCTTAAAATCATCTAGGATTTCCCTATAGTATGCGGGTTGGTTGTGTGATGGTAAATTAACGTGAAGTAAAGCGTATGAAGGGAAAGGGACTAGTCCATTTTCCAACTATACAGTTTATCTGGCTATCTAGGCATAGATGTGACCTAGTGTGATTGCATGACCAAGAATGGAAGTCCAAGGGTTGATGATACCAAAGGATAGAAAAGAAAAGCTCAAATGGATTTTCAACTTGGTTTAGAGTTAATTTCAAAGAATTTCTAGTATATACTGAGCTTCCAAGATTGCAAGGTTTCTACGCAAGCCAGAGGTGGTAAGAGGAATGCACCATTGATGTTCTGCTTTATTTGTGTAATGCTTATTGGCTAAGGTAGATGGTACTGAGGAAAAGGATATGTCAAAATGTGAAGAATATCACCGTTTATATTGAAGCGTGACAGTTTCAAGGGTATAAAGCTGGGAGCTCCTGCAAGCATTTTAGATGATTTCACATTGATTCAAAAATTCACTAACTTAAATTATACCCCTACATAATACTAATTTCTTGTAGAAAAAATTCTGGAGTTAATTATGTTGTCATCTTCTTCCCCTTGTGAAAACTGAATTTGTTGAAAGAAGTTATAAATTCCAAGCACTTCTGCCCATGTTCTTTGAGACAAGTGTGAGCAATGTTTTCTTCAAAAATTAGCTTTAAAATTCATTGTAAATAGAAAGCCTTGGCCAATACCCCAGATGCGTCCACAAGTGCAGCCAAAAGTTGAATATGTTCTCTGCAAATGAATTATCACATTCTTCCAGTACCAGAGATTTTATTTCTTGCAGTGCAGAACTCAGGTGAGTGAGTTTAAAGACTGACCAAATGAATAAGATGAAATCAATATAATGGAACTGTTGTTCTTTGTAGTATTGCTGCGGTTCTGTAGGTACACTACCAACATGCCACCACCACCACCACCACCATATTTTGGACTGTTGGAAAAATCTCAAAAAAATCAGATGAGTTATGAGGTACAAAGAAAAGCACAATGCAAGGAGAAGGTTGAGAAAGTTCCTAAGGAAGGTATTAAGGAACAGAACAAGAAGGTGGGGTGACCAATTTGGGAAACCTCATAAGAAAAGGGCAAATAAAATAAACAAAATAAAAAAGAAAATAAAAAAATAATTTTTTGTGTTGGTATGGCAACCTTCCTTTTTCCCCTTCCTCCATTTTTTACCTGTCCTAGCTGTCTAGGAAGGGCCCCCTGGGGTGTTCAAGTCCCCAGGCCCTGTGTTCAACTCCCCCTCTTTATGCTTGGCATCCAGTTTTTTTTTCCAAGTGCAAGCACCTAAACCACTTCCTACTCTTCATCCCAACTCATCATTGATAATTTTCAATTGACCCAAACTCCTATTGACAATGTTGATCTAGCTGATCATCAGAATCAGCATCATAGGGCTCTTGGCCCTCTTTGGCATTGGTGTGATCATGTAAATGGTTGTTTCTTGCAAAACTCCCAAGATCCTTGGTCTTCCAAATGGCAATCAGATCAATCCCCAAGCCTCCATTTTATCAACTCATTCCAACCAGTGTGGAAAGAGATTTTGTGTTCCCGTAAAATTCTCCTCCAAAACCTCAATCCAAGTTCCAGAAAGCCCAAGAGCCCTTTATTTACCCTCCTGCACCTCTGAAAATTTAAATACAATCTGCTTCCTCCAGAAATGTTACTACAACCCACACTGGTTTAAGAATCACTCCCAAACCCTATTCTGTTATCTGCAAAACTATCCCACTCTTGATTGTAACCACTAAAGCTAACTCACAATGAAGTAATAGTAAATAAAAAACGCTGAATCCTCAAAAAGCTCTGCACTTGAACTATTTCCTAATTAAGACTCCATGCACCCAAGCTGGTAATAACGCTTTTTGAAGAAAAGAAAACAAGATAAAAAAAACTCCTTTATTGTACGCTGTCTAAGGTAATACCCCAATAATCTCAAATAATATTCTGATTCTTTGATAAATTCTTTTTCTTTTGCCAATCAATAGTCCCCCCTTTTCCAGGAAGGGAAATTTCCACCATGTATATATAAAACTCCAAAAATTGAAATATCCCCAAAAGAATGTAAACTACAAAAGAAAGAACCCTAGTGTAACCCCCTCTGTGCATTTTGCACTGATCCTCCTTACCAATAGTCCAATCCTTTACCCAATTGGATGACTTGAAGTAGGTTTGTTGATAATGTTTTCAATCTTCCCTAAAAGTTGAGTTGCGCCAATGCATAAATAAAAACAAATCCCCATTAATCTTTCTTAGCAGATTACTCACAATCCTGCAAGCGGCATTACTACGGATCCCCAACAATCCAAATGCCACCTCCTCAGCTTCAGTGTTTATTGCCCCATACTCCTGCAACTTCAGTGCATAATCAATAATCAGCCTAGTCTCTACTACTTATCCTCAATCAATTGCTTCTGCACTTGTAAATCCATAGCTGGGAGGGGAAGTTATGTTCAACCATGTTTGTTATATGCAAAAGGCAAAAACTCTGTCCCATTCTTTTAATTTTGCCGCTGAAAGAGCACACCGCACCAATGCTCAGCCCCTGGCTTTTGTACTCTGGATTAGCCAGTCCGCCCACGCGCTGCTCCTGAGCCTTTTGTGCTGCGGAGTTCCAACTAGTGTTGAGCCGCTCCAAGTCAAATTCCCAGTGCTGAGCCTACTTGGCTCTGTGTTTAGAAATAATCACCAAACTGCAATCAATGCAAGTCTTGTTCCCACAAACATTCCCATCCAAATTACCGCTGTGGGTTAGTATTTATAACCTTGGATTGGGAACTGCGTCACGGGATGCAGGCTCAGCAGTTGGGTAGGTTGGGCTCAGCATTTGGGGTGCATGCAATTTCAGAAGTGTCTGCTGCGGGCTCAGCAGTAGGAATTGTGGTTCTCAGCAGCGGGTGCGGGTTGGGCCTACTCCAGGCATGGCGGGCTTGAAACCTGCTTGGACAATGCAGACCATGTGATGGAGCCAACCCAACCAAGTTTGCAGGCGGCTAGTCCAGGAAGCAGGAGCTGGGTTATACGCGCCGGGAAGGTCTGCGCAAGCATAGGAACGGACCAATCCGTGGATCACAGGATTTGCAGAGGCACGCAAATGGATAAACGCGGGGGGCTCCAAGTAGGGCTTGGGGGAGGGCCGTGCAATGAGAAGGACAAACCGGACATACTTAACAATGGAGGGAACAGTTTTGGAGGGAGTGAAAGGAATGGGTAGGGTTGGGTTAGGTTTCTGGGCTGTAGGGTTTTCTTTCTTCATTGCTAGGATTTCTGTTTGCACTTTTAATTATGTTAGGGTTGAGAGGGAGGACTTAAATACCTCACTCTTAAATCTGGGTTGTAGGATGTTGAATCATTGAATGCAATTGGATTGGATGGATGGATGGATAAAGGGAAAAAGAAAGGTAAATTCATCTCAGTCTATCTATCTCTTGCTCTTTTTACTGGAGCATGATTATCCTTACAGATGCTAGGACCATCAATACCTGAACTTGAGGACAACTAGGAGAGTTTCACCCTCTTGGTTTTCACATCTGGGGGTGTGGCTGGGAACTTCTTTTGTCTCAAGTATCTCAAAGGTACTCAAGATTCTACCAGAATTTTCTTCTCCCTCTTCTTCCTCCTCCCGCAATCTCCTCATTTACCCAAAGGATTATCCTCACATTCAACTCAACACTGCCAATTTGGAGCAATTCATCTCACAATATGAAGTGATTGCAGACTCAAAAGGTGCATTGGATTCCAACAAGGCGCGCCTTATTGTCCTTTTCATCATGGACGCAGAAGAGATTTGGTTTGTGGAACAGATGGAAGGCTACCAAAACTGAAGGGGGACATGCTGGGAACGTGGGGGAAGCGCAAGCCTTGTTTCCCAAAAGGCAATTTTATACAATCCATGGCGGAAGCAGGTGCGCGCGGCAGGGTCTGGTTGCAAGCAGAATTGGATTGCACAGAATTGGATTACAAGGCAGGTGTGCGGGGCGGGTCTGGTTGAAAGCGGATTCAGATTATGTGGCAGTGTATGCTCCCGCCCCACCACCGGCAAACATCCCTTTGGTTAGTGAAATCACAGAGTTGGCAAGGTATCTCAAAATCTATTTGAAGGGTCTTCAGCTCCCTAGGGGGCCTGCACCCTGGGTGTGCATTTATGGTGACAATAGCGGCTATTGGCGGTTGGGAAGGGAGAACTAGATAATGGATTCAAATGCGGGATTGGTTTCCCCAGTGGAGACAGGATAAATTTTGGGCAAGCAGGTCTTGGCGGAGTTGGATAAGCCTGTTTCTATGAAGCTAGAAAGGAAATGGGAACAGGAGGCCGAAATTGCACATTGCTTGGGAACCCATGGGTGGCAGGCAAGTCTGGCGGAGAAGGTGATGGGAGAGGATATTGCGCGCAGCTCAGGAACCAATGGGCGGCAGGCAAGTCTTGCAGAGAAGGAGATGGGAGCAGATATTGCGCGCAGTTTGGGAACCAATGAAGGGCGGATGGGTCATGCGGAGAAGATAGGAGCAGTGGCGGAAGGAAAGGACCAGGCGTTGGAGGATTGCAGCCGGAGTTGGACCCCTTCAATGGTGGGGAGGATGCATGCGGAATGGAAGGGAATGGAGCTGGGGAAGTGCCAAATAGGTGGGCCAACAGCAGGCCCGTTGCCATCACAGCTAGAGGAGATTTTGGCATTGGCGCAAGAGAAAGGCGCAGCAGGGCTTCAGGTGCGGAATGGGAAGGGACTGGGCATCAATGGTATAACTTGTGAGAAGGAAGTTGGGGTTTTGGGGGCTTTGGCAACAGAAGGCGCGCCTGGATGGCAGTTTGGGAAAACGGCCTGTGCACACAACCCTCCCTGGGATTGGATAAGGCTGTGCAGGTCTCTCTCTCCTGGCAGAGTTGAAGGTTGAAAGGCACTGGGACAGCGGCTAGGCGTGGGGGGGGGAAACATAGGTTTGCAGGAACGCGTGAAGGCCGCAATGCCAGGTCCGTATACTCAAGGACAAGCCCCATGACAAATGGCCAAATACAAGGCGGGACAAGGAGCAGAGCACTGCAAAATAAAAAAAATCTCTCTTTCTCTTTTTTTTTCTTTCCTTCTGTTAAGGCAAAAATCAGAAAGGTGGATAGGGAATTATTTTGACTTGGTAAAGGGGTGCACTAGCCTGTTAACAGCTGGAACAACAAGGGACCCCAGAATTTCTGTTCTCTGGTTTCTTCTCTCTCTCTTAAGTTGTGCGCGCGCTGGTGTGTATTTGTTGTTTTTGTTTGAGGCTGTGTGGAAGTTTGTCTGGGGAGGTCCAGGTACCTTTTCCAGAGACATGGACAATATGGGGCACAGATCATGGGGGCTTTTCTCTCAGGCTTGCTTGTGGATGTGGAGCTAGTTGTTTTCTCACTCTTAATCAGACCCAAGACTGCTAGCAGGGCTCACACGCAGACACCAATTTCCAACTCACTCTCACTCTCACTCAAGGCCCAAGGCTTCTCACTCAACAGGATAGCGCTTCCAAAGTCTATCTCTTTGGAAGGTACATAATTTCACAGAGAAAGACAAGGCAAGAAAAGAAAGGAAAGGGGGAGGGGGAAATCCACCTAAATTAAGTCAAAAAATTCCACTATTTCCAATTGTGCTGTGTCCACAAGTCCTTGGAAGGCGGGCAAGAGTTTGCTTTGGGATCCGGCTCCATGAGCACCCGGAGCTGAAAGGAACTGCCAGAGGAGATAGTCCGACTTGGCGGCAAAGTCCTCAAAGGGTGCCTCCCTTAGCGCTAGTCCGGTGGGGATGTCCGGGATTTCCAAAGTGGCCGCGCAAGGTGGAGCTGGAGCCAGAGCTGGGGAAGAGGAAACAACAACCTGCTCCGGGGACACTGGAGTTGACGCGCGTCTGACGGGCTCTGGTGATGATTGCAGGGACGATGACAGTGATGCTGCTGGAAACGCCAGAGATGGGGTTCCAGGACCCAGAGGAAGAGGTTGTGGAGGACCAGGAGTTGGGCTAGGGGCTGGAGGAGGAGCCGGGAGCTTTCCAAAGAGTTCCTTGAATTGTGGGTTGGTTGTGCCTTGATTTACACGGACTTGGTTGGCCCAGAAGCAGATAGCCGCTTGCTAGTCCGTGGGGTTTAAAAATTACTCCTTACGCGGCGGTCTGGAAGGTAAAAATGGAGAGGCCAAGGTTGGCGGAGGTCAAGCGCTGGGGCAAAGGGACAATGGGGAGCCAGGCACGGTCCATGATTGCTCCAAGATTGAGTTGTTTCTAGAAACCAAAAACAAGTTTTGGCAAGCCCTCTGGCGCGGAAAAGCCAGGTTGGGTCCTGGAAAAGCACCCGGCATGGTATTGGCGAGAAAGCAACATCAATTTCCGGCGCGGCAGGCCAAGCATGGGCAAAGGCCGGAGAGGAGGGTACAGGAAAACCCATTTCTGGCACAGAAGGTGCATGGAAGAACCATGGTGAGACAAAGTGAGGTAGGGGGAGGGGTAGGAATTGGGTGGTGGACAACTTGGAGGGTAGGCCCAAAGATGGTCAAGGTGGAAACTGGAAGACCTCTGGGGACAGAACTCAACTGGGGGGGGGGGATGTGGTGTTTTACTTATAACCTTGGATTGGGAACTGTGTGGGGGGCTGCGCACTCAGCAGTTGGGTAGGTTGGGCTCAGCATTTGGAGTACATGCGGTCTCAGCAGTGCCTGCTGCGGGCTCAGCAGTAGGAATTGCGGGTTTCAGCACCTGCTTTGGGTTTGGCTTTCAACCTGCTTGGAAAAAGCGGACCATGTGATGGAGTCAACCCAACCAAGTTTGCGGGCAATAAGTCTAGGAAGCAGAAGCTGGGCAATAGCAGGGTTATACCCTCCAGGAAGGTCTGCGCAAGCATAGGCACAGATCAATCCGCGGATCACAGGATTTTCAAACGCGCGTGTAGGGATAAATGCGGGGGGCTCCAAGGAGGGTGCGGCCCTCCCCCGCGCCATGAGAAGAACAAAACAGAAGTATGTAAAAATGGAGTGAACAGATTGAGTAGGGTTGGGTTAGGGTTCTGGGCTGTAGGGTTTTCTTTCTTCATTGCTAGGATTTCTGTTTGGGCTTTTACTTAGGTTAGGGTTGAGAGGGAGGACTTAAATGCCTCACTCTCAACTCTTGGTTGTAGGATATTTAATTATTGAATGGGATTGGATTGGATGGATGGATTTATAAAGGGCAAAGGAAAGGGAAATTCATCTGAGTCTCTCTATCTCTCTCTCTCTTTACTGATGCATCATTATCCTTACAGATTCTAGGAGAATCAATACCTGAAATTGAGGGCAACTAGGAGAGTTTCAACCTCTTGGTTTCCACACTGCTCAAGCTGCTGTTTGCTCATCTTGTCCTCCACTTGTATCTCACACCAACGACCATTGTTTCCATTGCTTTCTGTTGTCTCAATCCTCACAATCCACCTTCTCCACCTCATCCTCACAGGCCCAGATTGTCTCATCCTCCTCCTATCAATTGCCTCCTCCAACAACAAAGGATCAGAAATCTCCTCTAGCAAGCAAAACCAATCTTCCCCCCCTTTCTCATCCACTGGTTGGTTTTCTTTCTGTTGCCCATACATACATCTTGCGTTGGCTCTTATGGTTTTCCGCGTGGCTTGCTGCACCTAATCTCTGCCTTCAGGGCTCTTTATTCCTTCTATCTGTTTTTCCCTTTTTTTCATATCATGTTGATTCATTTGCAATTCCAGATTTCCTCATCATCAATCTTTCACCTGTCAGTCATCAATATATATATATATATTTGCTATCATATGTGCCATCCAATTTCAAGAAGTCTACAGAGTCTCTTGCCCATAAAAGGAGTGGATCTCCCCAGCCTTTTCCCATCATCATCCATTTTATCATCCCATCAATAAATCTGTGGGGAGTGAGTCCATTTCCCCCCCCCTTATCTGAGCAATTCATCATCATCTTTATCCAGGGTATATCCATTATTTCCCTCTGATCCTTGTGCCTCCAAAATTAAATCCCTGATCCACCCCTCTGTGGCCTTATCTGTTATCACCAACCAATAGCCTTGATTGTTGAAAAATAATTCATTTCGTTGAATTCTTGAGTGTGTTATACCACTCCTTGATCCCTTTTCCCAACCATAATGTTCTTGATCATTCTTTGATTGTCCTTCTGGAATCATTCACAATTGACTAAGAGGTTTTATTAAGCTTAATAACTGGAGTTTCAAACCTCCCTTTATTTCTGAAGTTTCATTTCACCACGCTACACTTGAGTCCCTTCAGAAGTGTTGGGTTATTTTTGTTTGAATTTTTAATTGGTTTGCTTCTAGAGGTTCATAAAACAAATTGCTTTGTTTTGTGAAGCCACCCACAGTTATCTGGTACCCTTCAAGGACTTGATTTTGGATAGTTGGGCAGGCTTATTGAGAACCTGGAGGTTTTTTGGGTTTGAGTTGATTATAAAAAATCTCCTGCTGACAACCAGAGTTATTAGCTTGTGGGTGCTGTTACTTACAACTTCCTTGTTCTATTAAAATCTGATAAAACTTTAACTTATTTTGTTCAAATCTGTTCCCACACCATCTTGCGCCACATAGTGTTGCTTCAAAGCGACTATTTAATAGTGAGTTTATCTCTTCCCCATTGATTCCTCCGCTACAAGGTTCTGGACCTTGATTTCAGTTACATTTAAATATTTTTGTAAAACTCAGGAGGGCAGCCTAAAAAGGCACCTTCACCTCCAAAGAGCTGCCTACATCCAGTGCCTTCTGCAGTATTAAATTTGGTCCCCCAGGCTTGGATTGAACCAGCAACCTTGGGATTTACAGTCACAAAACTTTTGGAATCAAATTTGAAATCCAATCTTTTGCTTATTTTTTCTGTTTTCCTTTTTCTTAGATATAATCCTTTGAGGCAACTTATACCAGAATTAAGTCCTCCAAATTGTGCGACATCTGGGAAAAATTCTTCTTGTTTTTTGTAAAGCACTACTCTTGCCATAATTGTGAGCCAATTTGGAATACTGTTCTTTGGATCCTCTAGGAACCCTGTTATTAAAAATGGATTTTAATGGTGCTCCCTCAACCTTTGTTTGGGATAAGATGGTCAAGATCAAGTCTCAGAACAAGAAAATAGGACTAAATGTGAAAAATGTGGAATGTTTTTTGGACTCTTACAAAATGGCTGCTGAAGTGGACGGCGCAAGTGAATAAAATATGGCCTACCAGTTACAATTTTTTATCTCCTCTGATGAAGTCAAGGAAGTAATTGAGTTTTTTGATGGATTTGAATACCATAACTGGACACTTCTAAGGGAACAAATGTTGGCATGTTGTGGGAAAATGGATGTAGCTCAATTTAATTTGAAGGAATTGGACCCTCTTCTCTCTCAGTGGATCTCAAATGGTGGTATCTGTTCAGCCCCTGACTATCAGTCTTTTAGAAATTCATGGGACCCAATCCAAGATTATCTTATCCAAAATGATCACCTTGATACGGTGGAAAAATTTTGAGTTTGTTTTTTTCAATATTTTTTGCTAGGAGTGCAGGAATGGATTATGGATTCATTGTTTAAATCCAGATCAATTATCACCAGCAGGGATAATTTATTCAAGCTCCCTGTTTTTCATTTCCTGAAGATGCTGTGGATAAACTCATGAAAGTTCAAACTGCTTCAACTTTTGAAAAACCTAGAACCTCTGAACCAGTCCATGCTTGTTCTTTCCAAGAATCAAACAAAATTATGAATGAGATGGAGGAAATTCTCAGGCCCAAACCAAACCCCCAGTCCAACAGGAAAACTTCTATTATAGAAAAGATCACCAAGCTACTCCAAGATTTTGATAACATAATTGAACAAAAGATTTATTCTCTTTCTACTCCCAAACCTTCTAACTCTGTTCCCAAATCTACTCTGGTCTGCTACTACTGTCATAGAGAAGGTCACGGAACTGGTTAATTTCCTGAGCTCCTGAAGGATAAATAGGAAAAATTGGTAGAAAAAAAGGTGGAAAATTTCTTTCTTCCTAATGGTGCTTTGATCCCTTTTGATTCATCTCAACCTATTGGTCATGTGGTGTTTTCTTTTCAGCCACCCACCCCTAAGAAAGCATCTTTGGCTTTTTGGGATTTTTTATATTCTTGTGGTATTCTTCAACCTTGGTATCCTCAAGAACTCTGCTCCTCTGGATGTGCAGGAGCTTTTCAATCTGATCCAGATAGGAAACAACATGATAATACCAAAACTCATAAAGCTCCTTCCTTGCCTTCCTCAATTTTTCAAAAATTTTTAAACATTGATCTTCACCTGAGCCTCCTTTGTCCAATTTGGAAGACATGGAGGTAGAGAAGGAACTATTCATGGAAGGTTTTCAAGACCACTCTGATCCTACTCCTTCATCTTTTAAAGAACCTCAACCTTCTGATCCTGTCTTAGTCCCTGCTTCACTTGAACTTCCTTCCTCCACCCAGCCCAAAGTTTGGTTCAAGAGGGGAATTTCAAAGGACCACCCAAATGCTATGGAAGAGTTATTAAAGAAAATTTCAGATCTAAAAATTCCTGGTCTATCTGTAGCTGAAATGCTGTTGATTTCTCCATCTGTTGCTGAGGGAATGAAGAAATGGGTCTCTTGTTGACGTGTGGAGATTTTTCCTTACAAATTAAAGGTTTCCTCTGGAACTTTGATGGAGGACTCTGGTGGAACAGATCCCTCCTCAGATTACAACCTTTACTTCTTTCCTCTTGGTTTCCTTCCTTGTTATCTTGGAAATTCAGTTAAAAAGTTTTATCTCCTTGTGGATTGTGGTTCTCAGCTCAAGTTAATTTCAGATTCTATGACCTGAAAACTCAAGCTTAGTCCTAGGCTCAGCTTCAATTCTGCGGTTTATGGGATAGGGAATAAACTTTGTGAATTGGTTGGTATTTCTTAAGAGGTCCCATTTTGAATTTATCAAAAAATTGTTTGAACTTTTGACTTTTAGGAAACCTGTTTGGAAATTCCTATGATCTTGGTTTGACCATTCTTAATGGATTTTGGTACTTCCCTGATGTTTTCTGATCAAGGTGGGGAGAGAATTCTCCTCCCTGATGCTGATGGTAGAAAGATTGAAGTCCCTCTCTGTTCTTTTGATTCTGGTCATTGAGAAAGATATTTTGCTGGTCATCCTTCTAAATTGGTTTTAAAGGGGAAGCAGAAAGATAATTCCAATTCCTCTCATTTTTTGTTTGAGTAGTTGATCCTAATGATAGTCGTAGTTTTCCCCAACCTTGGAATCAGCTCAAGGATCCAATCTCCCTGGAGGCTTAATTTTCTTTCTTCTCCAAATTTATTTCTGATCTGGAAAGCATTGAAAATCAAAAACACATCAAAATAGAAAATTCCAAAAATATTTCTTCTCTCTCTGGATCTTTTATTTCTTCCTTTCCTTGTACTTTTAAGTCTGATAAATCTTCTCCCAGTTCTGGTTCAAATATTGTCAATTAGCATAACCTAAAACCTGATCTTGATTTTATTCTTGGTGGCTTTGGTATGGAGGAATATGGGATTCAGTGAAGGCAATTTGGGGTAAAAGTAAGTCCTCCCAATTATGCACCACCAGGGCATCCTAATACCATTGTTTTTGAAACCCTAACTTTTGCCACACATGTGAGAAAAGAGTTACCTCCTGGTTCTCCTTTTATGGAAAAGGCACCCTTTGAGAAGGTTTTGGGACATTTGAAGTGGAAAAGTGTGGATCTTGGTCTCAGTTTTTGTATTCAGGTCTCACTGGTCAATCCTTGGAGGAAGCAAGAGTTTCTTTTTTTGCCTACCAACTACAAGCAGCTTGCAAAACAGGTCCAACCAATCAACCAGCCTATGCCTCTCAACCTCAATCCTCCTCCAATGCATTCTCTATTATCTTGTGGTCCTTACTTTGGTTTATCTTGATCTCTTACAAGTCCCTTTTTGCCTAATGGTTTTGTCAAGGAATACCTTCTGAAAGTGTTCAAATTTGATCCAGATGGATGGCTTCTTCCTGATGAGTTGAATTGATAAAAAAGGTATTATCTCTGAGGGAAAAATGTATTGCTTTCTATGAAGAAGAGAGAGGTCTCTTGAATGAAACGTACAGTCTTCCTTATATCATCCTTTTATTTGAACATGATCCTTGGCAAAAGAAAAATATTCAAATCCCTGCTGCTAAAGTCAAAAAATTTATGAAGTTGGTCTGCAAACACATTTTTACTGTTCTATATGAACAATAAACTTCCAGTGATTTGAAAACTGTTTTCTGTCTCATCAGAAGTAATGGTAAAATTAGAATATTTAATTATCTTCAAACTATCAAAAAGGTTACCATTAAAGACTCTGGTATTCCTCCTGCCACTGAAAAATTTGTTGAATATTTCTCTGGGAGAGCTTGCTATGGTCAAGGGGACATTATGGGTGGTTATGAAAAACAATACTTACATCCTATCTCTTTCACTCTCACTTCTTTCAAGATTCCTCTTGGTCAATCACAAATTACTTTATTGCCTCAAGGAACCACTAATTTGCTTGCAGTCTATCAGGCTCAGATGATGTGGATCCTCCAGGATGAAATCCCTGATCATGCTGGTATTTTTATTGACAATGGTCAAATTACAGGTAAATTTATGTACTGTGATGATGAGCTCTTACCTTTTCATTCCGGAATTCTTCAATTCACCTGGTATTATGCTACTACTTTGGAAAGGATTCTTTTTCTAATCAAGGAGGCTGGCCTTACTGTCTCTGGATCCACATTGGCTTCTTGAGTTCCTGCTCTGGAAGTTTTTGGTCATTTGGTCTGCAAGGAAGGAAGAAGGATTGCACCATCCAAAGTCAACAAGATAATCTCTTGGCCACTCAAATAAATCCTACTGAATTTACAGCTTTTTAGGTATTGTAACTTATTTTCAAAGCTTTATCCCATCTTTATCCAAAATCTGGGCTCCCTTGAGTCATCTAACCAGGAAAGAAACTGAATGAATTTGGACGCAAGCTTGAAAATATTTGTTTCAGTTGCTCAAAATGAGTGTTGGTAAAGATTTAGTTTTGAAAAAGATCTCTTATGGACCTGGAGCTAGCTGTTGATTCTAGTTTTCAATATGTTGGGGCTGTTCTTACTCAGGAAGATGAAAATTTTTGTGACTGTCCTGCTCTCTATGAATCTTTTTTATTTTCAGATGTAGAATTGAGATACTCTCAAAAAAAACCGGAACGCTCTGGTGTGACTCAAATGTTGCATAAGCTCCAAACAGTCCTCTGGGGTTAAATTTTTGAATTAAAAGTTAACAATCAATCCATTATTGAAATGATCAATGCTCCCAGCCTCCCAAAGCTCCTGTGAATCTTTGGATGGCCTTCATTCAGCTGTTCTCTTTTGATATTGTTCAAAGGCCTGGAAAATCTTTCACCATTCCTGTTGATTTATCTTGAAATCCTTGTGGAGATGATGAATTGGATTTTGGATTAGATTTTTATGAAGAAGAACCTTTGATCTGTCCTGTCTTCTCCTTCTCCTCTCAAGATTATTGCTGGTTTCAGAAAGTGTTCTGACTTTAATTAGAGAAGTAATTTTCAACCCTACAAAGACCTCCTGATCTCTCTGAGAGATTCAGACTTTACTCTTGATTGCATTCACTGGTTAAAGTAACCGTTATAGAAATAAGATTATCTTTTAAATAAAACAAGAGTGAAAAAACGGTGATAAGTAACAAGCTGGGAGGGGATTATGAGAAAAAAACAGTGAAATATAATAGAAAGGATAGAAATGCCTTAGTAACATTTGGCATTGCTCAATTAACTTGGTCCCACCAATTCAAGACATATACGTAAAACAGAAGTGACTCAATTGGATTTTGTGTCTTCCTTAATTAGCTTGTATGGGCAAGAACATTATTTGTAGAGCTTCTGGAAATGGGCTTGATGGTCTTGGTTGTCCACCAGTTTTTCTCCCTTCCTCTCTTCTCCCTCTTATTCCCCTTGTCTTCTCAGGAGACAAATCAGCCATACTCCTACTGACCCTGGCGCGCCACTGTGCTCATGATAAGAACAGCCAGGGCATCAGCTGACAATCCTCCTTGGCATGGCTGGGATCATGTTGAGGTTCCTTTCCTGGATCACCTTTACATACCCTAATGTTTGGTCAACACATGGGAAATCACTTCATCCAAGGGAAAGTGTTTGAATGAGAGAAGAGAGTTGGCCACAAGCTTGCAAAGGTATTGATATGAAACCTATACGTTCCTTGAGTTTGGATTCAACTGTTCTTCCTTGCTCAGAGAATTGGCACCTCAATTTTCATTCATGACTTTTTGACAAGGTATTGTGATACTGAGTTCAATTAGTAGGTTTGATAACCAGAAAAACTGCTTTGCACACATGTTCATAGCAATGAACTTGGCTTCTGTGGTGGATTGAGAAGCAATTTTCTGCTTCTTTGTGGCCCAGAATATTTGATTAACAAAGGGTGTGATCACATAACCTGTTGTGGAACTTCTGCTGACAGCTGAGGTGGCATAGTCCGTGTTGAGCCATTGGCAAAGTCCCAATTCAGCACTTGATTGCTTGAAATGCAACCCCATGGATGTGTACCTTTGAGATACTGTAAGAGATGCTTTGCAATTTTCCAGTGGGCTTCAATTGGAGATTTGGTTTACTGTGGAAGGATTTTGATGGTGAAAGCAATTTCTGGCCTTGTGTTGATGTACAGGTGAATCAACATCCCCACTGCCTTTTGCATTATGTTGGCATCAAAGGAGGGGAAATTGGAGTAGATAAGATGGTTCAAATTGAGAAGAGTGGTGGCCTTAACCCATTTGGCATCTTCCATCCCTAGATTTCACAGAGATTTCAGAAAGACGTTGTTCTGATGGAGAAAAAGAGAACCTTCAGCATGCCAGTCAAGGGTGTAGCCCAGATGCTGTACTGGTTGCTCCTACATTTTTATGGAGGAAGCCTTTGCAAGAAATCCTTAGAGATTTAATAATTCATCACTTTCAGAACCCACAAAAATACCATTGTTGAAATTAATGTGGAGCATAATTGGTTTATCTTTGTCAAAAAAGAGAGATTCATTTCCTTTGGAAAGAGTAAGCCGCAGCTTTGACAGAGTTTCAGAGAGATTTGACTTCCAGCACTGAGGAGCCTGCTTTTTTTGGTAGAGAAAATTGTTCAGCTTTCAAACCCAGTTCTCTTTTCCAGGGACTTCAACTCCTGACACCTGAGCCACATAGATGGTTGCATCAATTTTACCATACAAGAAAGCCATTTTGACATAGAATTGAAAAACATGCATTTGTTGCTGTATGGAAATGGACAGGAGAGACTTCAAGGACTCTGTCTGACCAAAGGAAAAATATTTATCCAGATAATTATGTGGGAATCTCTGATGGCTACCAAAGCAGACCCACCTAGACTTGCAATGCACTAACTTGCAAAACTTGTTTTTTTTTGAACCAAATGCCACATGCCCCCTATGAAAAAATTTCCATCAGGAAGTGGCACTAAGTTGCCAGTATTGCAAGCTATTAATAAGAAATTCTTTCCTGCCATTGATTCTAGCCAAAGCAGACGCTCATCAGAGTCAGCAAAAGCTTCTTTAACTGAAATAACCTTTGAGATAAAAGGGTCATCATCATACTGGGCTTTCTCAAAGTTGGAATGATTGAACAAAGGTCCTTTGGCTCTGGCAGCCAAGCAAGTCCTCATGGGAAGAATGGCTGAGGGGTCCAGGGAGCTGGAAATCCCCTTTGGCGGCTTGAGGGAGTAGGTGATGTAGGTGTAGTGATTTGGAGTGGGAAATTCAGAAATGGAGGCCTCTGCTGGGGAGGTGGAGGGTGCAGCATCCACAAAATTAGATGGTACATCCAGAGCTTCTGCAGATGGGAATGATTCAGATCAACCTAATTGAGAGGTGGAAGAGTGATTGACCAAAGAGTAGGACGCTTCCTGTGGGGCTTGGAGAGATAGTGACACCAAATTTGAGGGGAAAATAGTGACCAGTAGATCCCAATCTGGAAGAGACCTGGGGGATTTTTTTAGTGCAAACCAGTTTCCATACTCAAAGATTTCTCTGGGTGCAGTGAAGTCTCAAATTATCACAGTATTTTTCTTCAGAGGATCAAGGAAGAAACCAGCACCCAAATATAATTCCCAACCAAGAAAAAGCAGCAGAAATGATTGAGGGAGAATCTTTGAGGATACTGGCCAGAGCACATGTACCTTGAGCCCAAAAGGAATCAGTTTAGTGACATCTCTTATTGGTTCAATAGTACATTTGTATGCAGCAAGCATGCTAACTGGTGATGATAAATTGATTGCTTTGGAGGTAAGAAGATTTATAAGAGTGGAGGAATACCAAGTTGCCTCATTGAAATGGGAGATTGGAACCAACAACTGAGCTAGGATACACCTCATCTTTGTGACAATAGTTTGGTTGAACCGTTTGGCCAAACAGTTTGTTTTTGGGGAGTTTCTAGGGCCTTGCTGAAGATTGATACCACAAGATTGAAGGAATGTGAGTAGCTTAGCCAAACCTACCTCACCACCACAATCACAGTGAAGGAAGGAGGGAGTGATATCTAACTGATTTATAATCTCTTGTACAAAGGACATGATCTCAGTCTTGGAGTCCGACTGGTTCTTCATCAAGTAGATTTGATTGAAGGGAGAAAAATTGTCAATAAGCACTGGAATATAGTGCATCCCATCCTTTGAAAGTGGATTATTCTGAAGTACGTCGAGTTGGAGGCGGTGAAAAGGAGGAGGTGAGGTGGGCAGAGGATTTGAATGAGGTGACCTCTTTATCTTGCAGATTTTTCATACCTCACAGTTTACTGATGAGAGCTCCTGATTATGATTGGTAATCTAATTCAAAGAGAAAAAGTCTCTGAGGTACTCATATCAAGGATGCCCTAGGAGAAGATGCCAGTCAATATCATCACAAGGGATTTTTGGGGAGTAGGATGTGAGTGAACGGGAAGAGTCCAGGTGAGAAATGTAGAGGTTTCCTAAGCAAATAAAATAGAAGATTATTCTTCCATAAAATTTAATCAAAATTTTGCAATGATTATGCAGAATCTTCAACCTGTGATCTTCCAGCTGTGTTGCCAATACAAGGTACCTGGGGCCATGAGGGGCGTAGTACTCTGGATAGAGTAGCATTCCACCAATGTTCAATTTTCCCACATGGGTTATCTGAACCTTGCAACTGTAAGTATTCAAGTTCTTGCCTAGCGGGATTGGATTGTGGAGGAGTGAATAGTTTCAAAGGGTGGACAGTGAGGCACCTGAGTCATATACAAGCTTGTAACACAATATACCAGTGTTTGCCGCACTGTAGAGGCAATCTTCCTGCAGAATAAAGCCAGAAAATTCTGTATTGGGCTATTCATTGCTGATAGAATTGGTCATTTCTTCACTTGTGGAGTTTCCCTCTTCCTCCACTATTTTGAGTGAGATCTGAGACTGAAGTTTTTTAAACTCCTCAGCCAGTTCACTAACTTGATTTTGTAGATCGGACTCTTTTCTTGTGGGGGGTTTTCTAGTGAAGGCTAAAATAATGGATTTTTCTCCACAGGCATGGGAAAGAGACTGATAGGTGGCTGCAAAATTTTTTCAAGATTACTTTATCTCAGATTATAGATTGTGTTCTACCACCTCATACAGGAGACTGTTAAGATTATTGTTATCTTATCCTGTGTTCTGAATCTCGCTCTGTCCCCGACCCAGGAGCTCGGTGAATGAACTGAGATTAGTCCTTGTGACATGTCTGTACCACCCGGGTCTTCTTACTTCATGAGACAACCCGGGTGAACTTCTTGCGGCCGCTATTTCTCTCTTTATTCTTTCCTATTTTCGATTCTCTTCTCTTTATCTGTCTCTTTGAATGTCTCCTTACTATTCTTTCCTCTCAATCCGTTCTATAATCTTGCTCCCATCTGTCTGCTCAATGACTCTCCTCAACCTGGATTCTCCCCAACTCAACACTCCTACTCTGGTCTGAGTTTTCTCTCCGTCAATTAAACTATGCCTGGTAAGAATCTAATCCTCAAGATCACTTTTGCATGATTGCTCTGAAAACCTAACTCAATCTTGTAGTCCTCCATCTCCATTTTCTGGAATCTATCAACTTCCACACTATCAACACCTTATGCCGTCTGACCTCCTTCTTAATTGCTAAATAACTCAAAGCTGTTGGTCTTTGCATTTCTTCTTCTTCTTAGTTTTTGTCTGATCTCTCATGATTATAACTTTTGTCCATACTCTGCTGGTTTTCAGTTCTGAGGAATTACATCTAAATTTTATCATGGTTAAAAGCCAAAGGGCAACTCTTCCTTATCAAAAATGAACAAACCAGCTGGAGCAAACAATTTTCCACCAGGTTCCTCTCAAGTCTTCCTTTGATGATATTCCCCCACTCAACAAGGATAACTATTCCATCTGGCGTGATAACATGTTGATGCTATTCAATCTCAAGGATATTAAAGACATCATGATTAAAGATGTAAAATAATTGGATGAATGGTAAACCTAGACCAGGCTGTTCAGATTGCAGCAAAAGGTAAGCAACAGGAAATAGCCGGTACAGGAGTATCAAACAGTAATAACAAATCAACAAACAAGAGAAGTGCATTTACCAGCAGGGTGATGGCCCTTGAATAGACTAAGTAGAGTTTTTCAAGCACTAGAGACAAAGATGACGCCAATCCTACCAGGGAGACTTGTCAACTAGGAAGATCCCATCAGTTGATGATCCGGAGATTGAGCTGAAGGATGAGACAAAACCTACTCCTATGTTGATCTTGACGGCGATCTGGTGAACCAAGTTGTTGAAGTAAACCAATCTAGCTGATTGAGGTTGGTAGTCAATGAGTTTGTAGCTGGAGGTTGAGCCAGATGGTTGAGACTGCAAGGACTGAAGACTGAGCAACAGATATAGGAGTAGATGAGTCAAGATATAGGAGTAGATGAGTCCTCCAAGCTGTCTCCCGCGGTGGGAGCATCTGTGACAGCTGACGGTGACTAAAACCTGTCACGTCCGGAGCAGTGCTTCCCGCACTTGGTAACAACATTGAAGACAGTGAGAAAAATAATAGGAGGAAACAGAAACTTAAGACATGAAACATGAAAAGCACAACAGCAGCAGAGACAGGAAGACTGTGAGGTGAAAGAGTGATTGTTCAGCAGAGGATAAATGAGACAAATATCAACAAAAGACGTAGGACAACTGCCTGTAAGACAAGACCAAGAAATCCAAGCAATCATCCTATCCAAACTTGACAGCACCACCCATGCCAATGTAGTTAACGCCTCAAACATCACATCTTCCAAGCTACTCTGGACCAAGATCACCCGCAGATTTGCCTCATCCAAAACAGCCAATAGAGCATGGATCTTCAACCAATTTCTTCACGCTCCATTTAATGAACATGCTATCAAAGGATTCATAACAGACATCCAAAAATCCCTCACTTGTATGGCCAATGTAGGAATAGATCTGCCAAATGACATACTGGTGTATCTAATACTATTCAAATTTCCACCAACTCTAGAGAATCTGAAACAGCAAATCATGCATGGCAAGAAGTTGATAACTGTAGAAGTTGTATTCAATCACCTAACCCAATACAACAACGAGCCTAAGGCACAACTCAAGACTGGTAAATCTACCACTGATTTCTCATTAGTAAACTTGAAGAGCAAACCTGATAAAGAAGATAGGAAGCCCCGCATTAGATGCAAAGAAGGTTTTCACGATAAAAAAGGCCCCCATCCCAAATCCTCCTTCTTTCATCTTCATCCCCAAATTTCTCCCGGATGGTGGGTTGTACAGCAAAATGAGTGGAAGAATAGAACAAAGAAGACACCTACTATCAATTACCATGCCCTACTGACTCTCTGGTTTAATGCAGACAGCACGCCCAACCTTCTTCTTGATTCCGGCACAAATATACACGTATTAAATTATTTAAAATATTTCACTTCTATTGATATACAGGATGAATCAGAGGAAATCAAAACAGGCAAGTTGCAAGCAAATCTCAAGATACAAGGAACAGGTACCGTTTGAATCAAATGGAAAGACTCTATTATTACGCTTGAAGAATGTATGTATGATCCAGATATCATTGTTAACTTGACCAGTCCCGGTCTCCTGGCGAAAAAGGGATGCAGTCTCTCTCAAAAAAGATTGATTTCACATCACCCAAGGCAATGAGATGGTTCTTAGAGGTTTAATTTGGGACAATCTATTTTTAATCAAGAATCCCCAAAGTTCCAGAAATAAACTTTTGGTCAATCTTTCCAATCAATCATCTACAACTCAATTTACCCAAAATCAGTTGTTATCCAATCTGATAAGTTTTTGACTAAGACCTTTTTTGTATTGCATAGTAGGACCAATGAAACCACGACAGCCAGCTTAGAGGAATTTTAGAGACGCACGGACACAAGTAGTGTATTGAGATGAATTGAGGTGACAAGAAAGGAGAAAAGGAAGTAGAAGGACGGAGGAGTCTGAGAAGAGCAGGAATGAGCACAGGGTGTTGGATAAGTGGAGCTGAGGAGTTGGTATTGACACCTCACATTTGATCAAGAGTTTTGAGAGCTTCGAATGGTTGAGGATTGAGCTGGGGACTGAGTCGAGCGTGATGAGTGAATTTGATGGAGGCAGATTCAGGTTGAGGTCGAGTGTCAAATGATTGTGAGAAGCAGCGGGGACAATTGGTAGTGGAGCAGATTTTATTGAATGTTGGTAGGAAAGGTGTCGGCAGGAAGTCGAGGTAGGGTGAGATGAGAGGGAGAGATGTTGATCGGAGTGAACGAAAGAGAGAGGGTGAGAAGGAAGGAAGAAAGAAGGGTGAATGGTGAGAAAGGAGGAATGGGGAGAAAGAATCAGGAGGGAGGAATTGGAGGAGCAGAAGAGAGGGTAGAGGGAGGATCCAAGTCGAGAAGAGAGGAGGAAGCTCCAAATTGAAGTAGCCACACCAGGGGCAATTTGAATTGAGTCCGCAGAGGAGGACAGAGTCGACAGAGAAGCTGGATAACAATGACACAATCTTCACAAGACGTATGGACATGCTTCAATCTCTACGCTTAAATCAATTCTTAAAGACCAATAATCTAAAGACAAATTAGACAAATTTCAATGTGATGGCTGTGTAAGGAGTAAAATCACACGGGTTCCGTTCTTAGGCACCTTTTTGCCTTCATCTAAACCACTCAAACAAATTCACCTAGACCTGATTGGACAGATCACTTCCCACTCAAAAGCTGGCCATCAATACATCCTGACTCTTGGTGACAACTTTACGTGTTATCTGGAGGCTTTTCCTCTCCAATCCAAAGAACAAACTCCCAATTTCATCATCAACATTCTTGAGAAAGAATACAAACGGCTAAACTATTACCCCACCTAAATATTTTCAGACAAAGGAATGGAATTCACTAACATTAACTTGAAAGAATTTGCCAGATCTAAACATATTAAACTCCTAACTTCAGAACTTTATCATTCACAACACAATGGTTGAGCTGAACAAGCCAGCTGGACAATCATAGAATTGGCTTGTCCAACGTTCTCCTCATCTAGACTGAATAAATGCTACTGGCATATCATGGTTTGGAGCTGTTGCTTCATGATTAATTAATTTCCTAGGGAAGGTAGTGACCAATCCCCTTGGGAACTTATGTTTAGCAAGAATCTCCCTACTAACCATCTCAAACCTGTAGGATCCTCTGTCATTTACCTGGCAAAGAGACTACAAAAAGGAAGGAAATTTGATGAGAAAGGATTAGAAGGGATCTTAGTTTAGTTCAATCCCGTTTTTCATTCTTACCTGATCCTCAGCTCATCTGGTGCTATTGCTAAAACCAAACATGTACAGTTCCTTAAAAACCCACGTCATGACTTTCCCCTTCTTGAATAACCAGGGATCAATCTCTTTACTCAAATCAATTCTGAGTTGAAAGGACCCAATTTCTCATCATTCAAAAAAAAATACACCTTTTGAGAATCTCAAGACAATCTCTCTGAATCAGAATCAGATCAAGATGATTCTGCATCTGTAGTCTCTCCACCCTCCAATCATTCTCCTCTACCTTTGCCAGTCCCTGATGCTCCTATTCAAGCTACTTCTCAAAGACCCAGAAGGGAAGTAGGAAAGCCCCAACCATACGGTTTTCACCACTACCACAAGCCTCCTTCCTACAAGGCAGCACACAAATTTCCAGAATGGCCAAAGTGGAAGAGAGCCTCTGAAGATGAATTAAATTCAATAGAACTCCAAAATGTCTGGGAGGAGTACCATGGCACCCCAAACAACATCTTAAATACAATGTGGGTGTTAAAGGTGAAAGAAAACTGTCATGCTGACCCTGTCAAATATAAAGCTTGACTCTGTGTTAAAGGATTCAACCAAGTTCTAGGAATAGACTATAATGAGACTTGGGCACCAAGTGGCAAACTTGGATCACTCTGAGTAGCTCTTATCTATGGTTTGAAGAATAAAATGAAACTGTCTCAATTTGAAATAAAAGGTGCATTCCTTCATGCTCCTATTTATGAAACTGTCATTATAAGGACTCCAGAAGGATCAGCCAGGAAATCTCCTTACTTAAAGCTAAAGAAATCCCTTTACGGTGTGGAGAATCCTTTGGGATTGGGTAAAGTTTAGCAAATAGCTTGCTGGCAGTCACTTGAGGGGGAATTTAGTATTAAAACTTCAAAAAATATAGAGGAATACTAAGGGTGGTTTTGAATTGCCTGCCCCTCTTAGTACTATAGTAGTCTCACAACAATAAAAGAAAAGAGAAATGGTGGCTTATTTTCAAATTATGTTGCTACTATAGTAGTCTATCAGACCTAGGATCAATGTATTCAAGCTTGATAAGGATGAAATGGTGGAACAGATAGGTGACCTGGTGGATAGAAACTGAGTGAGGGAAGAATCCTTTCTCTAGTCTTATCCTTTATATATTTTTTTATATTTATTTTATTGGTCACTGATTGATACTCCTTTGGTGATACAGGTGATGATTTGAATAAAGGTTGAAATGTTTGGGCCTATAGTTGATGACTGATGGTGATGTTTGATGATGATGATGATTGATGAAGTATGGATAGGTGATGATGATGATGATGGATGATGATGATGACTGATGATGATGATGGTAGGTGATGATGATGATGGATTATGATGATGACTGATGATGATGATGGTAGGTGATGATGATGATTGATGATGGTCAAGGTAGGTGATTATGATGATGGATGATGATGATGACTGATGATGATGATGGTAGGTGATGATGATGACTGATGATTATGACTGATGATGATGGTAGATGATGATGTTGACTGATGATGGTGACTAATGATGATGATGGTAGGTGATGATGATGGATGGTGATGATGGATGGTGATGATGGATGATGTTGAGGTTATGGTTACATGGTGGTGATGTTCAAAGGTATGGGGTATTTGTCAGAGACTTGAGAGCGCTCACAAGACAAGAGCACTCACTGTGGACACTCCACCAATAGAGTACCACTCACACTACTCCTTCACCCTCTGAGCCGGTTCAAGACCTTGACTCATCCTCATTTCTTTTTCTCTCCCACTTCCTCATCACCTAATCACCTCCACACTCAAATGACCTGAAGATGGCCAGATGACCCTAACACCACCGGTACAAAGCGTTGGTTTGATCCCAAGTCAATTCGGACTAACCTTTTCCATTTTTCAGATATCAACTCATGAGTCTTGATTCCCTCAACCACGTTGACCTGGTCATCACCTTGTGGTCATCTCAAGTCAAACAAGTATGCTCTCTTTCTGCTTCCATTCTTCTTTCAATTGAATCTAAAAGAGTCTCTTGCCGCATTGCTACATCAACCATAGTTATCTCCTTGCATGTCCTTCTTCATGATCAAACAAGATTCCTGAACCTCAAGCCTTTAACGCCCACGTTGGTTGTTTTTCCTATTCATCTTGTTCCACTCCTTCATTTCATTCACAAGCTCACACTCATTGTCACTTTAGCCTGATTCTGAATGAAATGAAAAACACCAGTGGTCCTGGTTTTTAACTCAAATTCTATCACGGTTAAAAGCCAAAGCTCCATCAACCATACGGCAAGATGGCATCATCAACACCAGGACCAGCGGGAGAATCATCCAAGGCTCTGGCTCTTAAAGGAATCTATGAATTGATCCCTCTGCTTAATGAAGATAACTACTCCATCTGGCAATCAAAATTCCAGAACCTATTCCGACTTTGCAAAATACTCACAATCATGAATCAAGAGGAAAAGACAACAGAACTGGACAAGGACCTCAATCAAGAGATCACCGCATACTTACTCTCAAGACTTGAGGCTGCCACTCACTCCAACATCATCACTTCAGAGAATGAAAATAGCGCTTGTGGAATTTTGACCGTGGCTAAGACACATTTTGCATTGTCTCAGTCGGCTAACCAAGCCCAAGTATTCAACAAGTTCCTGTATCTCTCCTTCAACAAACAACCAATCAAAAAGTTTGTAACCACCGTTTGAGTTCACCTGAATAAGCTCTCTGAGGTTGGAATTGAACTACCTTCAGACATCTTAGCCTATCTGGTACTGTTCAAGTTTCCCCCTTCTCTAAAACCAATGCAATCCCAAATTATGCACAGGAGCCAAACCATTACCGTTGAATACGTCCTCAAACATTTGATCCAACACAAAAACAAAGTTTGAGCAACTAAAGAAGATTCAAAAACAGATCTGAGCCTTGTCAACATATCCTACCCTTGATGCACAAACAGGACACATAATGAAAGAGTGAAAATCACAAACGTGAACAATGCTGGCAGAATTCCCTCATCTCAGACCTGCCAAACAAAAAGGGAAGAAAGCGGAGAAGAAAGAAGACAATCTTGCTCAATTCTTCTCGTTCTTCTGCGGAGCCAACACGACCAAAAACCTGACAAAATACTCTTTCATTCTTGATTTGGGGTGTTTGGTGCATCTTCTCAACTCCAAGAATCATTTTGGGAAACTGATGGATCTTGACGGCTTGGAATACATAAAAACTGGCAAAACAGGCACGGGACTCAAGATACTGGGGAGAGAGACAGCACTCCTCAAATTCGGGGACACCAATCTCAAGCTTAACAATGCATACTATGTTCCAGAAGCTACCCTGAACCTGCTGTCCTTCGGGAAGCTCTTGCAGGACGACTGTCAGATTTCTGTGGACAACTCTGCGCACACCCCTTGATTCACCATTAAATGGAACAAAAAACCACTGATGCTTGGATCTATCCTGAACAATCTGCTGGTTCTGGATACCTCAGAGAAGGAAACAATGAATTTCATGAACATTGACAAAGTGGAGAACTTACATCAGAAATTGGGTCACGCTAGCCTTGGAAAGATTGAGAAATATCTTGGAGAATCCATCAATGTCAAAATCAAAGAAAGATTCTCATGCTCTGGATGCAACCTCAGCAAGATCACAAAATCTCCCTTCATTCAACAAGCCACCACTGACTCCAAGGTGTTTGAGCGTATTCACGTTGACCTCATGGGACCAATCACTCCCATTTCTAAGGGTCACCACCAATTCTCCCTTACCTTAGTCGACAACTTCTCTTCCTACATCGCCGTGTTTCCTCTCTGTGCTAAGAGAGATGCCTCGAGTTGATCATGTTCCTCATCAACAACAAAAACCACAAGAGAGGCTACTATCCAAACAAATTCTGTTGAGATGGAGGAGGAGAGTTTGTAAATCAGGTGTTGACCAGCTTCTTTGAGGAAAAAGGGATAAGAAGAATCTGCTTGGAGCCCTATCACCCCAAAAACAACGGACGCGCAGAAAGAGCGAACAGAACAATAGCTGAATCAGTACGTGCTACGCATTCAACATCCAAAATGCCACTGAACCTGTGGCACAAAACCATCAAAGGATGCTCCATAGCGCTCAATCAGATTCCTAGAAACAATGGTGAGCTGTCCCCCTGGGAGATGATGCATGGGTCCAAACTGCCTAATGACTATCTTCAACCACTGGGAACCCCCATAGTTTACTTAAATCTGAAAGAAAAATCTGCCCTCCAAAAGTTAGACAAAAAAGGGGTCTCTGGAAAAATAATTGGATACGTACCTTGCCTATTGTCCTACAAAATCATCAACAGCGCAGGGGCTATCATCCAATCAAAACAAGTCAAACTAGACAAGAACAACAAAACTGCAGTCAGATTCAACTCAGATGAAACCAATCCCACCGTCAAACCGCCACATCCAAAGCTCACGCCCAAAAGCCAACCTCTCAGATCTAACTCCAAAGAATCCAAACCTGAACCCAAATTTGACCAAACAGATCCCATCATGAAAACCAAAGAAAGTCCTACTCCTCCAAAACTGCCAGAGAAAGAAAACAATGAAGATGAAATAAACAAAATTCTGACCAACCCTGACAGTGACTGCGTTCTCAGGAATAGGAACTCCCTTAAGAAACCAGATTGGTTTGGTTTTGCCGCTATTTTTGTACCCAGAACTATTGAGGAAGCCCTGAACTCACCACCATGGGCTAACTCCGTGGGGAAAGAACTGAACAATTGCAAATATCTGAAAGTTTGGGAAGATTACATTGGTCCCTCCCCGGACAACGTATTAAATACCACTTATGTCTTCAAAGTCAAGGAGAAAGCCCACGGTGAACCCCCGATCTGCAAGACCAGGCTCTGTGTACAAGGGTTCAACCAGAAGTTTGGCGTAGACTATTTTGAGACCTACGCCCCCAACGGTAAGTCCACCTCTCTTTGAGCTCTTCTCTTGTTTGATCTGGACAAGAACCTCCCCATCCTTCAATTAGATTTCAAGGGAGCATTCTTGCACGCCGAGATCAAATAGGAAGTGTTCATCCGGAGACCCAAAGGAAGCAACAGAAAAACTCCCATCCTCAAATTAAAAAGGTCGCTCTACAGTCTCAAACAGGCGCCCAAAAATTGGTACAGAACGCTCAGTCAATGGATCAAATCTCTAGGATATCAACCCTCCAAAACCAACTCTTGCCTCTACAACCACACCAGGACAAAATCCTCTCTATTCTTCCACGTAGACAACCTTCTAGTAGTCGGCAACACAAGAGAATTCAAAGATCAATTTCTGAAGAAGTTTCCAAACTCAACCAGTCACAAACCAAACACCATTCTCGGCATGAAAGTCAATTGCAATCAGAACTTGATCTCATTGTCTCTACGTCTACACATTGCTTGTGGTCTCAAAGAACTCGGAATGATTGACTGCAAGCCTTTCTACACCCCTTGTACCCCAGGAATCCATCTCCTCCCGGCATTGGAAGAAGAACACTCCTCATTCCTGGCCTTTAACGTCAATTATCAATCACAGGTTGGGAAACTCAATTTCATCGCCAGATTGGCCAGGACAGACGTTTCATTTGCCGTCTCAAGCCTTTCCTGCTACTCAGAGAGACCCGGAATCAATCACTGGAACAAAGTTGTACGCAGGTGGAGATACCTGAATGCCACAAAAGACACAAAATTGAGGCTTTCAAAAAAGAATAATTGTCCCAATCTCATCTGTTACAGCAATGCCACTTAAGGTGATGATCCAACCACTCAAAAATCCCAATCTGGCATTCTATGTTCACTTTACAGGGCCCCCTTTTTCTGGACAAGCCAAAAACAAAGAAATATCACCTACTCGTCCACCAAAGTGGAATGCAAAGCCTTGAAAGATGGACAACTTGAGTTTCGCTGGATCAAGCATCTGATTGGCGAGATCTGGAGAATCAACGCACATTGAATGACGCCTAGCGTCCACCTAATCGACAACATAGGATTGGAAGACAAAATCATCAAATTTGGGACAAACTTGAAAACCAAGTTCATCGACCTGAAAACAAAAGGGATCAGAGAGGACCTGAAACTTGGACTGATCAAACTCCAACTAATCACTTCAGATCTGATGGTAGCCAAGGCACTCACCAAGGCAGCGACTAAAACCTCATTAGACCTCCTAATCAAACACATCACGACTTGACTTGATCTCCAACCAAGGGGGGGTGTAAGAGACTCAAGAGCACTCACTGTGGACACTCCACCAATAGAGTACCACTCACACTACTCCTTCACCCTCTGAGCCGGTTCAAGACCTCAACTCATCCTCATTTCTTGTTCTCTCCTGCTTCCTCATCACCTAATCACCTCCACACTCGAATGACCCAAAGATGGCCAGATGACCCTAACACCACCGGTACAAAGCGTTGGTTTGATCCCAAGTCAATTCGGACTAACCTTTTCCATTTCTCAGATATCAACTCATGAGTCTTGATTCCCTCAACCACTTTGACCTGGTCATCACCTTGCTGTCATCTCAAGTCAAACAAGTATGCTCTCTTTCTGCTTCCATTCTTCTTTCAATTGAATCTAAAAGAGTCTCTTGCCGCGTTGCTACATCAACCATAGTTGTCTCCTTGCATGTCCTTCTTCATGATCAAACAAGATTCCTGAATCTCAAGCCTTTAACTCCCACGTTGGTTGTTTTTCATATTCATCTTGTTCCACTCCTTCATTTCATTCACAAGCTCACACTCATTGTCACTTGTACCTGATTCTGAATGAAATGAAAAACACCAGTGATCCTGGTTTTTAATAAACTCCTCCAATTTCTTTACAAAATTTTGTAGGCTTATGAAAAGGGGAAATACTTGTTCTCTCATTGTTTTTACTATTCCTTCTAAACAAGATTTGGTCCTTGAAATTCTCCATGAGGGTCTTGGCCATTGTGGGGAAAAGGAAAATTATCAACAATTATACAAACAATTCTGGTGGCCAACTCTGAATAAATCTGTTTCTCAATGGTTCAAGAGTTGTGAAGTTTTTCAAAAAAATTATCTTTGGCGCCCAGCAGAAATTATTTTCCCAACTGGAAAGTCCACTTTCTTTGGAAGTATTGCTATTGATGTAGTTCATATTAAGGCAGGTGGTGCCAAGTACCTCATTGTGGCTAAAGATGATTTTTCTGGATGGTTTAAAGCCAAATTTCTTGAGAATCTTAGCTCTGAATGAGTGGAAGCTTTCCCTCATGAGAATTGGAAGATGCGTTACAGCTTGGCTTGATCTTACTCCACTCATGATGGCTCTGAATTTGGTGGAAAGCTTTCTGAAATGATCAAAGCTCTTCCTCAAAAACATAGGGGTACTACTTCTTATTATCCTGAAGGCCAAGGAATGGTGGAACAAGGCCATTCTCCTTTGCAGGCTTCTCTTTTCAAGCTTTCTGGTGAAATTGGAAAGAATTATTTCAAACTTCTTCCTCTGGTTCTCTTCTACAATCAGATCTCAACCAAAAAAATCACTCGTCACTCACCTTATGAAATCATCTTTGGTCAAAGGACTGTCCTTCCCCTTGATCTCAAAATGGAATCTTTCCTGGGAATCTCATGGGATCAGGTCTCCTTAACCACTGATCTATTAGGTGCTCAATCCAGGCAGCTGGAGAAAAAAGAATATATTGGTGATTCAGCTTATGAGAAGATGATCAACTCAAGAGAAAATTTGGTTCATTATTGGAGAAATAAGCACTCAAATCAAATCAGGGATCCCTCAAATACTGGTGACCTAGTTTTGGCTTAAAATTGATCCCCCGAGACCAGAGACCCAGTGGGGAAAGCTTTTTTCAAATTGTGGAATGGTCCTTATTGAGTGGTTTCCCAAGTCAGAGGTGGATCTTATGTGTTGGAAGAACTGGATGGTACTCAGTTGGCCAGAAGGCTCCCTGCTGATCAGGTTAAGATGCTTCACTTTTGTGGAGGCAACCTATCCCAAAAGTAATTTCTCCCAATTGTGCACCACCAGGGTCATTTGCTGCATTTTTTGCGTTAAAACTCAACTTTATGACACATATGTGAGCACCTGGGAAGCCCTCTTTGTTTTAACTCTGTGGCTTTCAGGGCTCTTTTGGATGGATAATGATATTTTTAAACTGTTAAATCACTCCCAAGATCAAGAAATGGCAATTCTTTGTTTCAATTTCTTGGTTTCCTCCTTTTCTTAATATCTTCCAAATCAAGATGCAGACTAGGGACATTCTGTAATTTGGGGAGAGATATGGTGACCATTTTGGGACACCTCATAAGAAAAGGGAAAATTTTTTAAAAAGAAAATACAATCCTTCCTCTTTCTATGAAAAAAAGAAAAATAAAAATAAAAAATAAAAAAAGTAAAAAAAAAGTAGAAGAAAGAAAAAGAAAGAAAAAAACTTTTTTTTGGGTATGGAAAGCTTCTTTTTCCTCCTCCAACTTCTCCCTGTCCAAGAATTCTAGGAAGGGCCCCCTGGATTATTCAATTCCCCAGGCCCTGTGCTCAACTTCCCCTCCTTGCCCTTGGCATCCATTTTTTTTTCCACGTGTGGGCGCGTCAACCAATTCCTTTTCTTCATCCCAACTAATCATCAATCATTTTCAATCCAGCCAAACTCCTATCAACAAACTCAAACCAGCTGGTCATCAGGATCAGAATCCTTGGGATCTTTGCCCTCTTTGGCGTCAGGGTGATCATGAAAATGGTCATTGCTTTCAACACTCCCACGGTCCTTGGTCTTCCATATGGCAATCAGATAAATCCCCAATTGTCCATTCAATCAACTCATTCCAACCAGGATTGATCCAAGTCTTGTTCCCAAAAACATGCCCATTGGGATTCCCGCTCAAGCCGCTGTTTTCTCATCTTGTCATCCGCTCGCGTCTTGCGCCTTCAACTGTTGTTGCCATTGCTTGCACCTGCGGTTGCTTGTAGTTGTCTCACCCCTCAAAATACACCTTCTTGACCTCATCCTCACCAGCCCAGCTTGTCTCATCCTCCTCCTATCAATTGCCTCCTCCAACAGCCACAGATTGGCAATCTCCTCTAGCAATCACAACCAATCGGCCCCCCTTTGCTCATTTCCTGGTTGGTCTGCTTGCTTTTGCCCATCCATCCATCTTGCATCCGCCCTTGCAGTTGTCTGAACTGCTTTCTTCCAATCATCTCCGGCCGCAGGGCTTTTGCCTGCTCTTATCTTTTTTCCCCTTCTTTTTTCATATCATGTTCATTCATTTGCAATTTTGGATTTTCTAAACATCAATCTTTCACCTGTCAGTCATCAAAAAAAATATTTTTCCACTATTATCTGTGTCATCTAATTTTAAGTGGTCCATAGGGTCTATTTCCCATAAAGGTAGGGGCTCTCCCCAGTCTTTTTTCATCATGATTCATTGTATCAGTCAATCAATAAATCTGTGTGGAGTGAGTCTATCTCCCCCCCTTATCTCAGCAATTCATCAAAATCTTTATCCAGGGTCTATCCATCATTTCCCTCTGACCCTTGGGCCTCCAAACTCAAATTGCTGATCCACAAATCTGTTGCCTTATCTTTTATCACCAACCAATAGCTTTCCTGTTCAAAAATAATTCATTTGGTTGAATTCTTGAGTGTGTTATTCCACTCCTTGATCCTTTTTTCCAACCATACTTCTCTTGATCATTCTTGGATTTTCCTTCTGTAATCAGTCACAATTGAGTAAGAGGTTTTATTAAGCTTATAAACTAGAGTTTTAAAACTCCCTTTATTTCTGAAGTTGCATTTTTCCACGCTACGCTTGAGTCCCTTGAGAAGTGTTGGGTTATTTTTTTTTCAAATTTGTTATTCCTTTGCTTCTAGAGCTTCATCAAAAAATTGCTTTGTTTTTTACAGCCACCCACAGTTATCTGGTTCCCTTCAAGTGCTTCATTGCAGGGAGTTTGGAAGGTTCATTGAGAACCTGGATTTTTTTTGGGTTTGATTTGATCATACCCAATCTTCTGAAGACAACCAGACTTTTTAGCTTGTGGGAGTTTTCACTTAGAACTGCCTTGTTCTATTGATTTCTGAGAAAACATTAACTTATTTTTTTCAATTATTTTCCCACACCATCTTTCCTCAAATAGTGTTGTTCCATAGCTACCGTTTACTATCATGTTGATCTCTTCCCCATTGGTTCCTCCCCTACAAGGTTCTGGACCTTGATTCTGGTTAAATTTAAATATTTTTGTAAAAATCAGGATGGCAGCCTCAAAAAGAACTTTCCCCTCCACAGAAACGCCTGCATTGAGCGCTTTTTGAAGTCTTAAAACAGAAGGAGGAACTGGAAGAGAACAGGAAGAAAAGAATGGAGTAAATGGAGAGAAGGGAGAAAACAAGACAGGACTGGAGGAAAGGAATTGAATGGGGAGAGATGGAATGGAGGGGAATGGAATAGAAGACCACGGAAAAGGAGCCCAAGTGAAAGTTGTGGTGCCAGTCAAGACTGATGCAAGGCAAGAAGGTTTCTGGAAGGTTCAAAGGAAAAGAGCTCGTGAAAAACTCCTTGAGGAAGATGAATGGAATGGAGTGCAAAAGCTAGGAACACTTTTGCAAGCTTGCAAGAAATTCTGTTTAAGAGCCTGGATCAGAGCAGAGACATGAGTCAAAGCCTCCACCTTGGGAGCATTAGTGAAAATCCTTGACCTACTGCAAGGTGAGATTTCATGGGCAGAGTCTTTGGAATATTATATTTTTTCAGGGGGATCTGCCAAGGCTTTGTAGCAATTCCAAGGAGCAAGGGTATTTTCAAGAGTTGCAACCAAAGGAGATTTAGAAGATGGCACAGGATCTAAAGTTTGTTGGGCCCATGGAGCTCTGGATCTCCCTACCGTATTTATATCATCATTGTAAGGAGTGAGTGAAGTGTTCCTGGTTGAGAAAGTATGTGAAATTGAGAAAGGAAAGTTATTTTAGGTGGTAAATGCAATAGAATGAGTTGAGTGAGCTAATTTAAAGTCACACAACCACCCAAGGTACTATACAGCAATCTTACATGATTTTGAGCGCAAACAGGAGAGTGCTGAATGCAATGGAAGTGCAAGTGTAGCAAGGCTAAATGCAAAGTGTAAAAATTTGGTTTGGAGTCTCAACAAACTGCAAGAGGGATGAATTTTTTTGATGGAAGAAAACTAAGGTGAAGCCTGATGTGATCAACAAACTGCAAGAGGGATGAATTTTTTTGATGGAAGTAAACTAAGTTGAAGCCTGATGTGATAACTTGAACTCAGAAGATATGGGAGAATTTATAAATTTAATAAAATGAGGAAATAATCTGCAGGCATACTTCATGGTCATTATAAAGTAACTAGAGTAAAATAGATAAAACCTGATGGAAATTCATCTACAGCTGGAAAGCAATGACAAAATGAATGACAGGAATGGAATGGGTAAATGAAATACAAATCATATCTTTTCCAAGGTTGTAGGGTAAATGAAAACAATAGAAAATTTGAATACATGAATGTGACGGGATGAATGAGTGACCTGCAAGGGATTGTAGATTGAATGAAAGGGGTGAATGTAGGTATGCAGGTTGTGTGAATAGTCCTTAAGCAAATATTTCAATGATATGGCTTTCTATAAAACATGCAAAACAATAGCACTAGAATGACTAAGAATGGAATAGATAAGTGCAGAGATTGAAGAAGAAAGGTTGATTGGATGGTTGACTGATCATTGGATGAAATTTCAAGGGTTTCAGGGATAGAATGAGTTGCCAATGCTAGGGGGTCACTTGTGTATAAGCCAGAGGTAGTCAGGGGAAATGCTAATAATGAGGGTTTTGCTTGTTTTAGGCTTATAGAATGAGGTAGATGGTACTGATGAGTAGGATATTTCAAAAGGATGGTGTAGAAAATAACCCTTGAACTTGGAGCATGACAACCATCCTCTACAGTACATACCTTTTACAGAGAGTTCCAAAGGGGTAGCATTCAGCATCCTTGGGGGTAGGATGTTTTTATTTAAGGAGGGCCTCCCTTGCCTATCCAGGTTTTATCCAATCATTTCATCACCCACCAATAATCCACCCATTCCATTACCCACCAATAATTCCCCATCATCATCGACCCATTCATAACAAATCATCTGTAGTATCTACTGAGATAAATATTAGCAGTTAAAAAAATCATAAAGGAACAGGAAATCAGAAACAAGATTATAAACCATCTTTTACCAATTGAAACATCCATTCAGGTGCTTGAATAAGGATTCTTATGTGAAATAAAACTCTCAGAACCAAAAAAAAAGAGGAAATACTCATCAGTCAAGAAATTAAACCTTACAAAGGAAGAGAGCACAACAAAAAGAATCTGCCAAACATTCCTCTACCCAGCCCCCCTGTGGGTAAACCAATCATTGGGTTCTCTACTGAACAATGCACTTGTAATAACCCTTGAAACGTTCAATATTGGGATATTAGTTAAGATGGAATATGTCTTATCAACCACTGACCAATAATCCAATAAATATTTTTCACTCTTCAAAAATCCTACCCATAAAAATTAATAACTAATATAGGTCTGATCTGAGACCTATTTTAAGTGTCAAATAAACCAGCCACTGATTTAAATAAATTATTTTGAGGAATTCCTATACTACTTGAAGGGCAGGAAATTTAAAACAAACTTATCTACTCCTACTCTAAATGAGTAAAAGTACTAAAAAATTCCCCTTAAAAGTGTCTCACCACCACCCAATGTACTATAGGGCAATATTAGATGATTGTAAGGGCAAAGGGAGAAACTGAGTTCAAGGGTTAATGCAAGATAGCAAGGCTGACTGAAAAGTGAAAGCTTATAATTTGATGGCTCAGAAAACAGCAAGACGAATGAAATGTTCCAATGGAAAGTAACTAAAATCAAGCCAAATTTGATGACTGAATTTAGCAAATGCAAGAAACTATTCAATTAAATAACTGAGGAGAAAAACTTCAGGCAGGAAACACAGCCTTTATAAGGTGATCCAAAGGTGACTAGATACAACCTGATTGATGGCACACTACAGATAGAGAGCAATAAGGCAATGAATGACAGGAACAGAATTGGAAAATGAAATAACAGTAAATTTGTTTCCAAGGCCTTAGTGTGGGTTCAAGACAATGGAATATGAGCATACAAAGCCATAATGGATGAGACAGGAAGGAATGGCAGTTGAGTAAAATGGAAATATGAAGATTTAGTTTATGCAGGTTAAGGGACTAGTCCATTTGCAAACTAGTAAGGGTGCATGACCAGGAATGATAGTCCTAGGGTTTATGATACACAGGGTAGAAAGGCAAAGCTCAAATGGATGGTCAATTGGTATCATAGCTTACTGCAAGGATTTGCAATTATATACTGAGTCTCCAAGATTGGGATGTTGTTATGTAAGCTTACAGTAGTAAGCGGAAGGCACCATTGATGTTGTGCTTGATTTTTGTCATGCTTATGGACTGAGATAGATGGTACTGAGGAAAAGGATATTTCAAATTTATGAAGATCATAAAACTTAACCTTGGAGTGTGAAAGTTGCCTGGGAATGAAGCAGCAAGCTCCTGCAAGTGTTTTAGATGATTTTCCCATCAATTTTCAAAGTTTTTATCTACAGTATACCTTTAGAATAATAATGTACTTCATTGCTTCAATAAAATTTTAGATTAAGTATGTTGTCATACTCTTCTTGTTTTTGACCAAAATTCATTTGCCAAAACAAAAGATTTGTCCGAATCACTGCTGCCCGTGGTCTCCAAATAAAGTGCAAGCAACATTGGCTCCAAAAAGTTGCGTGTATGTTTCCCTTAAAGAGAAATCCATTGGTTAATACCCCAGGGAAGTCCGCCAGTGAAATAACAATGCAATGTGTTGCCCCACGCGCAAATAATCACATCCTACCAGTTCTGTAGATTGGATTCCTAGTAACACAGAATCCAGGTGAGTAAGGCTATATACTGACTGAATGAAAAAAATAAAACTAATATGATGTAATTGTCATTCTTCTTAGTATTTCAAAGTTTCCGTAGATACAAAAATAATACACCCCCACCACCACCACAGTATTTTATGACATTTTCCAAGTTCCAAACAAGCCAGATGAATTCTTAGGTGCAAAGTGACGTGCAAGGTGAAGAGCAGACTGACTGAATGAAAAAGATAAAACTAATATGATGTAATTTTCATCCTTCTTAGTATTTCCAAGTTTCCATAGATACACAAATAAACCACCACCACCACCACCACCACCACCACAGTATTTTGGGCCATTGGCCGATTTCCAAACAAGCCAGATGAAGTCTGAGGTGCAAAGTGACTTTCAAGGTGAAGAGCGGGGTTGTGGAAATAACCAAAGAAGCAACAGAAGAAAATAATGAAAAAGAAGGAGTGAATGGAATGGGAAAGAAGGAGGAAATGAAGGGAATGCACGGAATGTAGAGAAAGAAGGAAACAGGATGGGAAAGGAGAAAAGGACTGAAATGGGGAGAGATGGGATGCAAGGAAATGGGACAGAAGGCCTCAGCAAGGGAAACCAAGTGAAAGTTGTAGTCCCAATCAAGACTGATGCAAGGCAGCTGACTGATGATGTTGGAGAAGGTTCATTGCAAGGTCAAAGGAGAAGACCCTATGAAGAGCTCTTGGAGGAAAATTAATGGAATGCTCAACCAAAGAGAGCTTGGACCATAAAGTGCATGGAGATCTTTGAGAAAGTGTTGGTTGCACAAGTTTTTGTGTTGCAAGGGATGTCAAGATTAATAAATGATGAAGATTTGGATGAATTAAAATCAATTTTAAGGGAGTTTATGGAGAGCTGGGAGGAGGTGGAGAATGAATTAAAGGAAAATTCATAGTGTAATTTTATTTGGGTATTTTATATATTCATTTTGATTATTATTACTATTATTATTATGGTGATGATAAATTCACTTCCCAGATGAGCCATGTACACAACTCATTTGGGCCGTGTGGCATGCTACAGGACTACAATCCAGTTGTGTAGCCTCCAAACAACTTGACTGGAGTTGTGAGGCCCCCAAACGGCGGCCTGGGTTGTTTGGCACCTAACCCAACTAAATTCAAGTTGTGTGGATATTTACACAACTAAAATTTAGTTTTGTTCCATGCCAAACAACTACAAGTGTTATGGGCTAAAAAATAAAATAAATAAAAATAAAAAAACAAAAAAATAAATAATAAATAAACAAATAAAAAAAATACTTAAAAAAAATAAATAAAAATAAATAAAAATAACTAAAAATAAACAAAAATAAACAAAAATAAAAATAAAAAAGTAAACAAAAAAGTAAACAAAAAAATAAGCTAAAATAAAAAAAACATGAATCAAGCAAAAAGTCAAGAAAATTTCATTTTTTGGTTAAAAAAAATAAAAAATAAAATATAAATAAGTAAGAAGAAATAAAAAAAAACAAAAAAAAATGCTGAAGACAATCAAAACACCAAAATTTTTTTAAACAATGACAGAGTCTATGGAGCAGCCCTAAAGTATAAGTTCCAAAAAATACAAGTTCAACTTGACTAACCCCAAAGTAAAAGTTCCAAAAAATAAATGTTCAAATTGACAAGCACTAAAGTAAAAAACCAAAAATAAAAAATTAAATTGACTTTCCATGGAGTAAAAATACCAAAAAAACAAGTTGAGCTTGTTTGAAGCTGATCTCATCACAAGAATTGAAAATAATCCTTATGATGGGATCAGCCCAACACAAGTTGAACTGACTTACCAAGAAAATCTCATTCAAAACACTCATCATAATGATTTGAACTCAAAATAATTAACATGATGATGTTCAAAATGAGAAGAATATTTATATTAATAGAATTACAGGTTAGCTGCATCAGAATTATACGTAATATGGAACCCAAATGATGAAATGATCTCTATGACTGAATTTTATAATCTAGCATAAACCTGCAGTTGATATTTGAGATAATCAACCCAATCAGAAGCTTTCTTTGAATTGAAAGCAGAGGGCTTTGATACAATGGGCGGGATTGAAATAATTTCTCCTTCAAGTAATAATAGAAACAAGTTTTTATTGTTTACAAAGGAAATATAAACAAGCTCTGACTAATCTATAACACCTTTTCTGTTGGATTATAAGCACAACATGAATCCAATGAAATGAAACATATAGGTCTGTCATATGTGTCTGCTATTATTTGACACATATCTAACTTATCCATCCATTTTGAAGGGGGCATTTTTTCATCAATGTCTTCAAAATCAAGTCTTTGTTTAATCTTTTCTACCTCTTTCGCACCACCAAGCATCTTAATGTAGGATGGTTTATGTCTCTCCAATGTTTCATTCATTTCCTTCCTCACTCTAAACCAACTTTTTTCATCATACCCAAGCTATTTAGCAATGACTCTAAATCCACAATTAACATCACCAATTCAATCCCAAACATTTCCCAAGAACTTATGTAATTTCTTGGGTATTTGATTGAGCTATTTCACTTTGGTTTTCTATAATCAAAAATCAATCAGCTAAAATTCCAATAAAATTAATTAATCACCTCAATACTCACCAAAGATGAGCTTCTGGTTGACACCTCCTGGACTTCTTCTTTCTCTGAAGAGGTTTTGGATTCAAAATGAAGTGAATCTAATTCACTTTCAGTCCCTTTCTCTAAACTATGAAATTCAGATTCTTATCCTGCAGTATTTGACTAACAATTAACATCATATCATCATCAGTTCATTAAACCCACAAAAATGAAAATTTCAAAAAAGAAAACACTTAAAATCTTTTGTCTTTTCTTATTTGGTGCACCTAAAATTCTCTTTTACTGCTTAATCTCCTTTTAAACATGTTTGAATTGAGAAGGATCTCTCCCTGTATCTTTCAATTTTGGCCAGCCTCTGCTTGATTTCAAGGCTTTAGGTTCAAGTCTTGGTTTTGATTTATAATTTGTGGTCCCCTGAATCAAGTGCTTCAATATCCTGAAATAAGCATTGAGCTTCTCATGTAACTCAGAATTGTTGAGCATTCCATCAACATCAAAAATTCAAAATTCAAAAGGATCAAATATTAGTAAAGTAGGAATCATCATTCATAAAGAATTTATCAAAAAGCACTGATCAAAAAGAATTAATCCAATTAAACCAAATTACAGAACTAGAACTGCAAGGGTCATAATCCAATCTCCAATGAGGATGAAAATCCTCAGTCACAACAGATCCTCTTGAAGCTAGTAGGTCACCTATCTGGTGGTAGCAGGGAAAACCCATAGTCTTGGAGTATGAATTGGTGCATAATTTCCCATCATGGTTCCACTTTAACCTCCATAATTGTTCCACAACAATTTTAATTGACTCTAAAGAAAACTTGTATCCCAAAGGTAAAGGTTCAGTTGAAATAACTATTCCTATCTTAATGAAAGGGTTGTAAAGGGAATCCTGAAACAATTTAATTTGATTGGAAACTGCTACCTCTAGGTTTTTCCAAAAATCCAACATGTTTCCCAAAGAATTTGCAAGGAATTTCTTGAGAGTAGCATGGGCCCCTTCAACCCAAGACATGGCTTTATTTCCAAAGTAAGTTTTTTTGCACATCCAAGCCGTTAAAAACTTCTCTTTGATACAGAAGATATTATGATCCATATACTTGAGCACATCCTCATGGTCTGCCAAGAAACACTTTATATAATCCATAATTTAAGCAACCCAAAACTAGGAAGATTAACAGTAGAGGTAGTTATTTCTCACTGAATCTAATTTCTGCATCATTGACCTCTGCGTCCTCCTTTGTTTTCAAGGGCCCATACTTAGCCCAAAGTGAAATAAAGCTTTGGAATCCTTCAATGTCATTGTTAAAGCTCAATTCATAGTTTTTTGTATGTTTTTAGAGAATTGCCACTGACAACACTGCCTTTTTTACTCTGGGAAACTGTGTTCTATAAAACAAATCAAAGGGTTTTCACAGTCCATCACAGAGAATTTTGGAAGTCTCTCAGGATCATAATCCAGCCCCTGTAGTGCATTTACAGACCAAATGTAGAACCCAAAACTTTCTCTTGTTATGAAAACAAGAGCTTTTGTGAAATTTCTTTGGTTGGCTGTAATTCCTACAACATTCAATAGGGGCGTGTTGTAACTATTTTTTTTATAAGTACAATCCAACATAGCAATATGATGGAATTGCTTTCAAAGCCTTAATGACTTGGGGTGGTCCAAGAATAGGGCCTCCATGTGACCCTCTCCACTGGATTTGGCTAGATAAACCCAACCTGGAAACCAATTTTTGCAAAGGGAACCTCCATAAAACCTTTTCCTCTTAGTTCTTCAAGTTCTACCTTATGCTTAGTGTTATAGATTTTTTGGTCATCAACATGTTTGCGGCCATCAATCTTGCTAATTTTTTTTTCAGTTTAATAGTATTTAGCCCATCACTCATGCCTTCTTTTAAATTCACTAAGGCCATCACAGAGATTCTCCTCAGGTGAGCATGCACTGGGGGGTATGGAGATGGTTGATTTTTATTTTTATCATTTCTGTAGGAGATTTTCCACAAGGGGTCTGCCTTTGTGTGACTTTCAAAGATTAAAAGCTTGCACACAATGTTCCTTTTGTGAGTTTTCCCTGAAAATTTGGTGAGCAATTTTCTATATTAAGAAACATGTCTATCACAGGCTAAATCCACATATTTATCACACTTTGAGTTCAAAACTGTTAAAGCCTCAACATGCTTCATTCCCCCTGTTTGAAAATATTTTTGTGCCTCTTCCCAGTAGCAAAAGATTTCTCAGGAGGTGGGTGAAGTGGATCTTTCATAGTTACATAGTCTAGTTACATAGTCATAGTTCAGAAATGAGACAAAGACCAGAGTAAAATAAAATGTTACTCACCATCAGAGGTCATGTCAATTTGTGAAACATTTTGTTCCTCAGTTTTTTCCCTAGATGAGGATGCAATGGGGGCTTCAAATTCTTAATTACCCAAATCCTTCTTCTCTGCAGCTTTGTTAATTTCAATATCAATTTAGTAATTCAATGCAGCCATGTCCCAAGAAGCAGGGCTTTCTACTGTTCCCACAATGCATAAAGAATGCAACGGTACTTCAGTATTCAATTCAACTTCCAATTGAACAACTAAAAAGCTGATCATTTTTTAGTTGAGAAAGATCAATTTTGGTGGGATTTTTTCAGTTTTACTTAAGTTTCACTTGAGTTTTAATGATTTGCTTTGAAGTATCACTTTATTTCACTTTGAATTCACTATAGTTTCACTTGGGGATTGCTAGGTGTGTTCCAACAGTCCAACATAGTATGTGTTGATCTAAAATTTGGTTTGATGGAACCCAAATGTGGTCCAGGGGTCACAAAACTTTGAGCACAACCCCCGGGGTGGTTTTATACCCCTTAAAACGCATCAAAATGGCGGTGTATGGGTGTAAAAAACCCATAAATGCCATTTACAGGTGATATACCACCCCCCAGGGGTTGCGCGTATTTGAAGCAACATTATGGACACGTTTAGAAGTGTGTATGGGCCCCCAGGTGCACTTTGGAGGCGTGTATGGGACCCCAAACGTCCATTGGGCCTTGTAGGGCCACACAAAACTCCCACACAACTGGGGTTTGTGAATTTATCATCACCCTTATTATTATTATATATATATATGTATGTATATTTGAGAGATAAAAGAATTTTGTTACTTGGAATAAGGAAATAAATAAATATAGAAAATGAAGGTTTGCAATGTAAATAAAAAAGAAACAAATTTTAAGAAATGAAAATGGTATAGGATGGGATGGAATGAGAAATTCAATGGAATTGGATGGAGATACAAAATGGGATTGGATGGGATGGAATTTAAAATTTGAAAGTTTTGCAAGGATAATTTGCATGGAAGTCTTGAAACAAATCATGAGAGTTGAAAAGGTGATGGGATGGTTCCCACAAGGCGCAATCTTTGTTGGACTGGAAGCCAGTCCATTCAAAGAGTTATTGTAGTTTCCCTTTGCATAACCTGGAATCCAGAATACAACTTAATTCCTACTCTAAATGATGTGAGAAGTTGACCAGTTCAGGGGGGGATGATTCTTGCCTGGGTATAGGAATCAAGCTGGCTCTAAGAGAGACAAATGAAATACCAGGTTGATACCTTTCCATCTTGCAAGTAAGGTAAGTTTAAAAGCGTTGGGAGAAATGACCAATTTGACTTTGAAGGGGCCAAGTTTTCTTTCAGAGTGTTTGCAGGTTGGGCAAGTATTTCAAATATTGCAAGCGTCAAGCCATACCTGATCCTCTCCTGAAATGGTTGGTGCCCCAGTTCAAAGTCAGTCTGATTGCTCCTTGTAGTGCTCATTCACTGCTTTGAGGGTGGATTGGGGTTGTAATTGAAGGGATTTGATATGAGTAAGGTTTTTTTTAGTGGGTTGAGAAGGTGCTATGTGATGGTGGTGGAATGATTGGAGTTTTTGTAGGCAAATTTGGCTAATGGGAGCCATTGCTACCAGTTGTCCTGTTGATAGGAAATGTACATTCAAAGATACTGTTTGAGGATCTGATTAACTTGCTTGGTTTTCCCATCTGTTTCTGGGTGGTAATCTGTTGATAAGTTGAAATTGATATTCAAATGATAGCATAGAAAGCTCCATAAGATAGAGAAAAACAAAGATCCACAATCACTAAACATATTATCAGGGAGGCCATGTTTAAAAAATAAATATTCTATGTATAAATTATCTGGGTCTTCCAAAGAGGCTATCACAGTAATTCAAAGAAATAAATCCATCTTTGAGAAGCAATCCAATAATACTAAAATAGCATCATAAACATTAGAGGTAGGTCATTTTGAAATAAAATACATCAGCAAAAAGTGCCAAGGAATAGGCGGGATTGGAAGTGGCTGGAGCAGCCCATACTTCTGGTGTTTTGAGGACTTGTTTTAATTGCAATAATAGCATGTGCTAACATTTTCTTTTAATTTCTTGGTCATACCAGGCAAATAGAAGTCTTGTGTAACAATTGGTAGGTTTTATCCTGCCCATGATGACCAGCAAGCAGAGAGTAATGGCAAGAATCAAAAGTATCTAACTTAATTGAAGGATTATCAGGTACTACTATACAATCTTTATAAACTAAATAATAATCTTAATCAATAGTGTAGTTTCTATCTTATAATTTTTCACTCTTGCAAATTTTTTTACACTTGGGCTTTTCAAGTTTATCTTGTCAAAGTTTGGAAGCTGTGTCTTGAAGGTTAGTGATGATTGAGCTGAGTTGGGTAGACTGGTTAGAGAAGAGTGTCCTAACATTTTCAGGGTTGCTGTTGGCAAGGGTGCTCCCCCCCCTGGGTAAATTTTGTCCAAAGCCATAAAGCATCAGGGACTACTTCTTGTTTCCCAGGGAGTTACATGATTTTAAAGTTGAAATTTGAGAGGTATTTGGACCAAAGTGCCTGTCTGCATGTAAGGAATTTTGAAGTCATGAAATATTTAAGAGAATTGTGATCAGTTAAAGACTCAAAGGGATCCATGAGACTCAAAAGTTATGAGCAATATTCCTTCAAGAATTAAACAATTTCAAGAAGTTCCTTGTCATGAATCTTGTAATTAAGCTCTGCAGAAAGCAATTTGCAAGACTCGAAGGCTTTGGGGTGAAAGAGAGAGGAAGAGGATGAAAAATGCAAGATTAATCCTGTGATTGCATAGTTTCTTGTGTCTTTTTCCACAATAGTGCAAGCTAGCTTGTTAAAATGAGCAAGTATCAGAGAATTAGTGAGGGCTTTCTTTAGAGGTTCAAAATCTAAATCAGCTTTTTTGGTAAAAAAAAATGAGTTTCCATTTTAAGAAGGTTAGAAAAATTCATGGTTTTCTTGGTGTAGTGCTCAATAAAACTCCTGTCAAAATTACTGAAGCCAAGGAAAATTTGAATTAATTTGAACAAAGAAGGTGCATGCCAGTCCAATATGTGTTGGCCCTTGGCTGGGTCCATCAATAGGCCCTGCTGCAAGAACATGAAACCTAAAAACTGAAGAGAATGGGTATGAAATTTGCAATTAGAGGATTTTTCAAACAAGTTATTCTTCCAAAGTTGCTGCAGCAACTCTTGCATATGTGCAATTTGATCCCAAAGATTTTTTGAGTAGAAAATTATATCATTGAGATACACCAAAAGGTAATTCTTTACAAGGTCTGAAAAAATGTTGTTGACAAAATGTTGAAAGGTGGAAGGAGTGTTGCAGAGGAAAAAAGGCATGACATTATACTCATAAGTGCCAAACCAGGTTCCTGTTTCAGTCAAATAATCATGAACTTTTGCAATTAAAATTAGGTTTTGGGGGGCTGAAAAGTCTAACTTTGAGAAATAAGCAGCTCCGTGGAAGAGAGTAAGGAGGTGCTACATAGGTGGTACTGGGTAGGAATTCTTCCTGGTTACCTGTTTCAGTTTCCTGTAGTCAACGCAAAGGCAAAGGCCACCATCTTTCTTTGGAAATAATAGTATGGGAAAGCTTCTATTCTAATTTCTTGATCAAAGAAATTGTTTTGATATTTTTTCTGCAATTTATTGCTGCAGCACCACTGATTCTTGATTTGAGAATAATAATAGACTGGTCTTGGTGCTGGAGGTGGGCCATTTAGTTTTTTCCTGTGATCATAAGAATGGGAGGAGGTAGTTTATCTGCTTTTACAGCTGAAAAGATGTCAGAAAAGTCATGGTAAACCAAAGGTAAAGACTCAAATTATCTCTAAATCTTCAAACTTGTCATCTTTGAGCACCCAATTTGAAGTGTTTACACAATGCAAGAGGATAAAGGAGCTGAAAATACACTGTTTGTTATGTGACTGTTTTTCCTCAAATAAACAAGGAAGAGGTAAGCTAGACAAACAAGAAATAACTCCTAAATCTGAAGAGGGAGCTTGGTAATGAAGGTCAGTAAATTGGAAATCTCCTGGCGGAAAATTGTCATCAAACTCAATGACAGTGTCAAGTAGGCTGTTTAATTCCTTTTTTACAGAAAGGTTAGCGTCCTGGGGTTGCAAGGTTCAAAGTTTAATTACTTCTTCTTGCCAATTCACATCCAGATTCCAGTAAACAAGGAAATCATGGACTAGAATGCTGTTGTTCATTCTGGGGATATCCAAAACAAATAAATCTCATTCAAAGCTGGGTAAATTGGAAAATGCTAAGATACATTTTGCCTTTTGGGAAACCCAATGAGACAGTTTGGTTGCACTACTTACTAAATATATTAGAAAATTATCTATCTTGGAATGGGTAAGATTGTTGGAAGGGGAAAAATATGAACTTATAAAAGACACATTAGCGCTGGAATCCAGTAAAACACAATAAGGAGTGTTTTTGTGATGTAAGAGGACAAATGTTGAACTTGGAAAACCAAGTGACTTACAAGTAAAAAGATTGACTTGTTGTAGTTTAGATAATGTGTAGGGCTCCTTGGAAGTATTTGAAGCGGCTAGAAAACCAAGTTTTTAGTTTTTCAAACAACTATTTGAATCATGTTTTCCTCCACAATAAATACACAAAAATTCCTTTTCCCTTCTTTGCCGTTCCTTGTTCCCAAGCATCCCGATTTCTTTGTCCAGAAACTTTGGAGTTTTGGCAATGGCTGTCCCTTTTGAGTTGTGTTAGAACTATGGCCAGCAATTAACTTAGGCAAATGAGTAGTATTTAAAGCAAAAAAAATGCTGGACATGGAGTGTCAATATTAGCTAATGGTGCTCTCACAATGGGGAAATATGTTGGATGAATTTAATTGGAATGATGAATGAATGGATGAAAAACAGCAGGGAGAAGAGCTCCTTAAGTACAAAAGATTGGCCTCTTGTGAGCCCATGATAAAACAATCCAAAAGGCAAATTTTCCTCCCCAAAATAGCTCTACAAGCTCTACTGGCCTTTTTACTTGGTTGGGACTACATCCGCCCACATGGCGTCAGTTCCTGAACCCTTACAACCGGCCTATTCCGGTCCATTCCAGTGTTTCCACCGTTACGGGGCTGAACCAGCCCCTTGCTGTTCAATCCCCTTGGATTGTTTTCTGTTACAACCAGCCATGATGACCTCATTACTTTTTTTACGGGCTGGTTTCCTCATGCAGCCAGCCCCTGGCCCCTCAAATGGGCCAGGTGGGACCCAGGGCAGACCTGGGTCTGGTCTCAGACTCACATGGGGGGGTGTGACCAGGGGACATGCTGTCCCCCCCTCTTTCTCTCAAATCCCTGGTGGGGGCAGTCAAATCCCCTCACCAGGGGCCCTGGGGGTCAATACCCCCAGGGCGTTGATACCCCCAGGGCATCGTCAAGTAAGTTGGCCTGGGAGGTGATCAGGTCCCCCCAGGCCCATTGCTCCTCCCCCTTGGTAAAGGGGGGGGGAGAGTCCGCGGCGCTGGTTGCCGGGCGCGACCAGCCGGACCCGCGCCGCATTTCACTGCGCAGGATCCCTCTTCCGGGCGACAGCCCTTCGCGGGCCGTCCGGCCCCAAGTGGGCCGTACCGAGGAAGCTGCCACCTCCTTGGGCAAGGGGGTGGTCAGGTCCCCCCTGCCCTGACCAACCACACTGTTGCTGTTGGTTGCTGGCTGGTTCAACCCAGGCAGCTTGCCTTCATCCCCCTTGCGACGGCAAGCGAGGGGAGGGGGAACAAGCTGGGGCAGCAAGCCCCGGCTCTGCGGCCCTGGTCGCCAGGCACGGGATCCCTCAGCCGCTCAACAGCCCCGCGCGGGCCGTCGGGCCCCACGTGGGCCGTATCGGGGAACACAGGCAGCCCCAAACGGGCCGCAACATGGGCAGCGGCCCCAAGCGGGCCGCGAAACGGGCTGCCCAAAGCCCAAATTGTGAGAATTACATACTTTGGGGGACCAGCCCGTCTGGCCAAGTATGTCCATAATAAAGCTTGGGCCCTTTTATGCTCAAACAAGCCCATCTGGCTTGGGTGGCCCATCCACCCTGGAGGGCCCGTGAGGGACCGTGTCCCAAAAGACCATAAAAACGTGTTTTGGAGCCCAAATGCCCAAAACCAATAACACCCACATAGGCCCACATGGCCCACGTGATATCCAATGGGCTGTGGAGGCCCATTTTTGCATCCCATTTGGATTACACACTCCTATGCAAATTACCTGAGTGCATCCGCATTTTAACACACCCCCTTAATCCAAAAGGGATGCCATATGCATACTAGACACAAAACCTTCATGTTTGTTCCTATCTAACGCCTTAGTTAAGATATCCGCAATCATTTCCCCAGTAGACATGTACCGTAACACTATCTCTTTGAAGTTAACTGCATCCCGTATATAGTTATAATGAACATCAATATGTTTTGTTCTAGAATGGAACACTTGATTTTCTGCCAACGCAATTGCACTCTGGTTATCAGAATACAACAACACAAACCCTTGTGGTTTATGAGTATCCTCTAAGACCTTTCTCAACCATTTTTCTTCCTGTGAAGCTGACAAGTACGCTCTGTACTCTGCTTCTGTTGACAAAAGACTTATTGCTGACACCTTTTTAGACATCCAAGACACTAGATTCTTTCCTAAGAAGAATAAAAAACCACTTGTTGATTCCCTAGTGTTACCATCTGCCCAACTTGCATCAGAATAACCAACCAAGTCAAAGTTTGATGACTTTGAAAACTGCAGTCCCAGACTGCTTGTTCCTTTAAGATAACTCATAACTCTCTTAAAAGCTGACCAATGCCTCATGCATGGTTTGTGTAAGTGTTGTGACAAAATACCAATTGCATAAGTAATATATGGCCTTGAACACTTCCCCAAATAATTCAAAGATCCAATGGCTGATCTATAATCATTCCCGGATTGAACTAACTCTAGATGCTCTTCATCTGTAGACTTTTCTAACCAAATGTTAGACTGCATTGGAGTACCAAACTCCTTTGCATCTTCTAAGCCATACTGCTTAAGTAGAGCTGACACATAATGTTTCGGATCCAACCTGATCCCATTCTTGCTCTTACTAACTTTCATTCCCAGCACCTGCTGTGCCAGACCAAGATCTTTTATCTGGAACTCCTTTTTGAGTGTCTCCATGACTCTCTCCTTACCATTCCAAATAATGATAATGTCATCAACCCATACAAACAAAATTGCATCCTTTCTCACAAAGAGACAAGGGTCAGCCAAACTTGTTTTGAAACCAATCTCTATCAGTTTCATGCTCATATTATTATACCATGACCTATATCCTTGCTTCAATCCATACAGGGATCTACACAGCTTGAGGACATACTCCCCTTTATCTGGTGAGAGGAAATTTCTCACACAGATTTTCTTCATAGTTTCTGGCTTGGTCTTGACCAGCCATTCCTTGAAACCATCAGGAATTGACATATAAACAGTCTCTTCCTCTCCAAGTTTTGCATTCAAGTATGCAGTCACAAAATCAGCCTGTCTGATTTCTTCACCCAACTCCACTGCCAAAGCAATGATGTACCTGAAGGTGGACAGCCTTTCAGTTGGCAAGAAAGTCTCCTGTTAATCAATACCCTCTCTCTTTTTGAAGCCCTGTGCAACGCATCTAGCCTTGAATCTCTTCAAAACTCCATTAGTATCAAACTTATTTGTTAAAACTAATCTAGACCCCACAGTGGTCTTTCCTTTTGGAACTGAATCCCGCTTTACCACTTCAAACACACTATTATTCTCTAGAGAATCAAATTCATCAAAAATAGCTGTCTTCCAATTGGCTCTCTCATCAGAATTCATAGCTTGGCCAAAGCTATTTGGTTTAACTCTATTACCCATTTCTGAAATCAACTGTAGAATCTCATTAAGCATACACTGTTCCTGAAGTGTATCTTCCTCATATTCCGCAGAAGCATAATGGGACTTCCATTCCCCATACCTATCAGCAGGCATTCTCATCCTGCCATTCCTTCTAACTGGAGGTGGAGGCTCATCAGCTTCTTATTCCACAGACTCCCCTGAAGTGGGTACTGAACCCTCCTGTGGCACGTCTGCCACCTCAATATCATCACTAATGATATTATCTCCAGCCTCTGCTGGGGAAATAGGCTCCAATTCTATTTCCTGCTGTGATTCCTGAACAGCACTAGGTTAACCCCTTTTGAGTGGAAAGGTACTTTCTTCAAATTTTACATCCCTACTACGGATAACGTTTCTTGTCCCTGGACAATAAATCCTGTATGACTTATTATTAAGTCTTAGCCCACAAGTGCCCCTGTTCTGGCTCTAGGATCTAACTTTCCAACCATCTCATTATGGTGGACACTATAATACACCAAGCAACCAATTGTTCTTAGGTGTGATGTTTTAGGGTAAAACTTCCAAAACTCATAATGAGGACACTTCCCATTAACACTTACAATTTTGTGTTGGAATACGCGCTCGAGGAGATGGACAGAATGGGAGTAGTGGGGAGTGGCGGATGACAGAGGGGATCACAGTCTGACTTGGGGGGGCCAGAAGGGACCAGATTCAGGAGGGCTGTAGTAAGTGGGCCCGGATTAGAAAGGGTCAAATCTGATGATTTTCATTCAAGGGAGCAAAGAAGAAAGAATATTTATAGACAACTAGAGAACCACAAGTTGGGCCTATGACAAGTAGGAATATTTGATAAGATAATGAAGATGGAAATGGTTGAGGATAGGAATGTTAACATGAGTTTCACAGAGTCTAAGAGTAATGACATTTGAGTATCAAGAAGCCTGTGAAATATATAAGGTAAGGAGGCCGGCAGACTACAAGTACCAGACATAAAGGTGGCCTAGACAACTACAAGTATCAGGACATATAAGGGCGGTTGAGACAACTAAAAGTATCACAAACATACAAGTATGTATATATATATTGGTCAGAACAAGCTGAATGTATTCCAAACATAAATAATAATAATATTGAAGATGGCAGCGCTGAGAAAGGGAGGTGAGCGGACAAGATGATAAAGGCCAAAACTCAACATTTTGTGCAACAGACACACTGTAAACACCAACTCAGCCCATAAAAACTTTGGTAGACAAGATTGAGCCATAATAGTTCTGAATTTGTCCAATAAAGTCCTATTCATCCTCTCAACTATTCCAATGTTTTGTGGAGTACTAGCAGTAGTAACTATATGAGTGATACCATAATCATTCAATAGTTTCTCAAAATCTTTACTCACAAACTCACCCCCTCCATCAGTAATAACCCTCTTGATCTCCCTCATCAAACCATTCTGTTTCCAGAATTTGAAGATTACTGAAATCTCCTCTGTGGTTTGGTCCTTTGATCTTATTGGTTTTACCCAAACAAAATTAGTTGCTGCATCAACCAAATTGATGAAGTATCTTGCCCCTCCAAGAGACACTGGTGAAAATGGACCTGCCCAATCAATGGAGAATTCCTCTCTAGGAACTTCTGTGTGGTCTCTACTCTTTGAGAACACATTCCTGGTCTTGGCCCCTAAGGTAAACCTCTCACAGTTGCTGTCCTTTACCTTATGGCCACTTCTATTGTGAGCAACAGTGCTCAGAGCTGAAATATTGAACAAGTCAGCACAGAGAAACTTATTCCAAACTTGTCCACTCAGGATAGTTCTCCCATTCAAATCAATAACAAAATTATCTTCTTTAAGATAACAAATCTGGAAACCCTTTTTCCAGAGCACTCCAAGAGACACAAGGTTATAAAGCAAATCTGGTACATAGAACACTTTCTCAAAAATTATTTTGAAACCCATGTGATTTGCAAGAATAACTTTTCCAATCTCCTTAGTCTGGATTGTTCTTCCTTTTTGGCCAATATTTACAACACCATCAAAATATCTAATTTTTGAAAACAAATTTGGCTCAAAAAACATGTGGTCTGTACAACCAGAATCAATCAAAACAAGAACATTCTCCTTCAACAATCCTCCTGTAAGGAATGAAGAATTATCAGCCACTGATAAGTTCTAATTTTCAAGGTTAAGATTACATACTTCATAATCAATCAAGTCCATCTCTTGATCCTCTTCAATTTTAGCCTTCTTGTTGGGGACTTGTTCCACAACAGCTTGTTCCATTGGAACATCCATTGCCACCCTAGCAACATTTTCCATGGAAAGGTTGACCTCTTTGTCTTCCTTTTCCCTTTCCTTGGATTTCTTCCTCTTCTTGGCCTCCTTGCAATCCTTCGCATAGTGCCCCTTCTTCTGGCAATTATAACACAAGACCTTTGATAAATCCTTTTTGGCCTTTGCCTTCTTCCCATATTTTCCTGTCTTGCCCACCAGAGCAGTTCCTGTGCTCTCCTTCATCTTGAATTGAAGATCATCCTTTTCAATCCTTCTAAGCACATCCTCTTCTCCTGGAAGGGGATCCAACTGAGATATGATCCTTACCAAGGACTCATATTCTTTTGGCAGCTTTTGAAGAATTAATAGTGACAAACACTCAGGATCCATGTTCAGCCCAGATGACTTGAACTTAGCATTACTAGATCTAGCTTCCCCCAAAAATTGTTTACTGTTTCCAAATTTCAACTTAAACAATCTATTTAAAGCAATCCCCTTTTGATGAACAGAGTCACCAGCATACTTTGACTTGAGCATTTTCCATAAAACAATCCCCTTCCTCTTCTGTTCCTCCAAAAGAGTATCAGCAACCCATTTTACATGATGCTAATCCAATTGTCTAAGAATAAGATGATAGGCCTTCTTCTCAACCTCTGAACTGATCAAAGTATCATCTCCTTCCATAATATCCTCACAACAGATGTTATCCAACTCACTTTCCATAAGGACAGCCCAAGAATTATAGTTCTGAATATTCAAAACTCTGTTGGTGGAGCTGGACTCTGGGATATAAGACATCTTCTTGGAAAACTTGAGGTCCTTGAGGTTGTTCAAAGTAAGGTATAAGGGTCTATCTTGCTTGGAAATAATGATGATGATGGTACTGATAATGTGTTAGAATTATGGCCAGCAATTATCTTAGGCAAATGAGCAGTATTTAAAGCAAAAGAAATGCTGGACACTGGGTGTCAATATTGGCTAATGGGGCTCTCACAATGGGGCAATATGTTGGATGAATTTGATTGGAATGATGAATGAATGGATGAAAAACAGCAGGGAGAAGAGATCCTTAAGTACAAAAGATTGGCCTCTTGTGAGCCCATGATACAACAAGCCAAAAGGCAAATTTCCGCCCCAAAACAGCTCTACAAGCTCTACTGGCCTTGTTACTTGGTTGGGACTACATCAGCCCGCATGGCGTCCGTTCCTGAACCCTTATGACTGGCCCATTCTGAACCATTCCAGTGTTTCCACTGTTACAGGGCTGAACCAGCCCCTTGCTGTTCAATGCCCTTGGCTGGTTGTCCGTTCCAACCAGGCATGATGACCTCATTACCTTGTTTATGGGCTGGTTGCCTCATTCAGCCGGCCCCTGGCCCCTCAAATGGGCCAGGTGGGACCCAGGGCACACCTGGGTCCGGTCTCAGACTCACATGGGGGGGTGTGACCAGGGGACATGCTGTCCCCCCCTCTTTCTCTCAAATCCCTGGTGGGGGCGGTCAAATCCCCTCACCTGGGGCCCTGGGGGTTGAAACCCCTAGGGCTTTGTCAAGTAAGTTGGCCTGGGAGGTGATCAGGTCCCCCCAGGCCCATTGCTCCTCCACCTCTGTAAAGGGGGGGGAGAGCGCCCCACACACTTGATGGTGGAGGGGTGATGAATTCCCTCCCACCTGCCGGTTGCTACACTTGCGGCCAGCGCCCCCACCTCCTTGGGAAAGGAGGTGGTCAAGTCCCCCCTGGCCTGACCGGCTGAATTGTTGTGGCCAGTCGCTGGCTAGTTCAACCCAGCCAGCTTGCCCCCATCCCCCTTGCAACGGCAAGCGAGGTGAGGGGGAGCAAGCCGGCGCCACCACCTCCTTGGGCAAGGGGGCTGTTGCGGCTGGTCACTGGCTGGTTCAACCCAGCCAGCTTGCCCTTATCCCCCTTGCAATGGCAAGAAAGGGGAGGGGGAGAAATCTGGGGCCGCAAGCCCCGGCTCCGCGGCGCTGGTCGCCGGGTGCGACCAGCTGGGCACGTGAGGGCCTGTGTCCCAAAAGACAATAAAAACGTGTTTTGGCGCCCAAATGCCCAAAAACAATAACACCCACATAGGCCCATGTGGCCCACGTGATGTCCAATGGGCCGTGGAGGCCCATTTTTGCATCCCATTTGGATTACATACTCCTATGCCGATTACCTGAGTGCATCCGCCATTTAACAAGTTGGAGTTCAAATATGGATTTGGTTTGGATTGTTTTGCATTCCTTGAATTTTGCTTCAAGGATTTATCTACTTTGGAGCTGAGATTGAAAATCCATGGTTTTTTTGCCAAGAACAGTTCTTGTTGTGATAGCCATTATCAAGCTCACTTGCCCAGTCAATTAACTGCTGAAGGGAGGTTGTCTTATGTCCTTCAACTGCAATTTGCTCAATTAGAAATGCCGGTAAACCCTTTCAAAAATTAAATAAGAGTTCTGGCTTGTTCCACTGGATGCAAGACTGCAGAGTTTTAAAATGAGAGATATAAACAGAAACCCTGATATTCTCCTTCATGAATAGATTATTAAGTTTGTATTTGGCGTTTTGGACTTTGTTGGGGTCTACTCACAGGGTGAAAATTTGAGGATCAAAATTGTCCCAGTTTTTGAGAATACAGGTGGGAATAGTATTGGATAACCGTTCAAGATATGGTTCAAACCACTGCAAGTATCTGCCCCCTAAGAAGGAAGATGCGTAAATAACTTTATTTCCATTGGAAGGGAAATTATCAGGGTTGTTTGAGATGATTATTCCACAGGAATTTAGGTAAGATGTAAGCTTATGGGAGTTTTATCCTGTAAAGTGGTCAGGCTTCTTCATTCCAGGAGTGCAAAACCTAGGAATCCTTTGACCAGATTGCAAGGCATTTTTATTGAGAGCCTAGGTCAAAGTCAAGAGAAGGGTCAAAGCTTTGGTCTTGGGTTCACTAGTGCAAACCCTTTATCTACCATGGGTCAAGGTTTCATCAGAGGAATTTTTGTAGTCTATATTTTCTTCAAAAGGAGCCACCAGAGCTTTCTGTTGAGGAGTGAGGGGATTTACAAGACATTTCACCCAGGTCAATTTGGAAGAAAGGACTGAATCTAAAGTTTGTTGGGGCCGTGAAGCGCTGGATCTCCCTACCCAACGATAATCATCATTATAAGGGGTGAGGGGAAGTGTTCCCCATTGAGAAAGTATGTGAAATTGTAAAAGAAAATCTATTATAAGTTGGAAAACTACAATAGAGGAGTTGATTTAGTTAATTTACTGAAACACAACCACCCCATGTACTATAGGGAAATATTGGATGATTGTGAGTGCAAAGGGGGAAACTGAGTCTGAGGGTTAATTCCAGATAGCAAGACTGAGTGAAAAGTGAAATCTCATGATTTGATGGCTCAGCAAACAACAAGAGGAATGAAATTTTACCATGGAAGCAAACTAAACCCAAGCCCAAAGTGATGATTGGATTTAGAAACTTCAAGAACGTATGAAATTAACTAGCTGAGGAGACAATCTTCAGGGAGGCAACACATCCTTTCAAAAGAAAATTCAAAGGTGAATAGATAAAACCTTATGGATGGCCAACTACATCTAGGGAGCAATGAGGAAATGAATGAAAGGAATGGAATGGTAAAATGAAATAACAGTACAGCTGTTTCAAAGGCTGTAGAGTGGGTGCAAGACAATAGAATATGAGCATACAAAGCCATAATGGATGAGACAAGAAGGAATGAAAGGTGATTGCAATTCAAATATGAAGATGTATTTTATTCAGGGTAAGGAAATAGACAATTTGCAAACTGTACAGTTGATGTGGCTATCTAGGCATGAGTGCAAACTAGTGTGATTGAGTGAGCAGGAATGGATTTCCAAGGGTTGATGATAACCAGGTTAGAAGAGCAAAGCTCAAATGGATCTTTGATTGGTCTTAGAGTTTGCTCTGAGGATTTGCAAGTATATACTGAGTTGCCAAGATTGGAAGGTCATTACATGAGCAAAAGGTAGTAAGTGGAAGGCACCATTGATGTTGTGCTTTATTAGGGTCATGCTTATGGAATGAGGTAGATGATACTGAGGAAAACAATATGTCAAATTGATGAAGAAAAAAACCCTTAACCTTGGAGTGTGACACAAAGACTTTCAGAAATCTATTTTCTGATTAAAAACCAATCCCAAAAGGAGTCTCTGCACCAAGGTTATTTTGGTTAGGATTGACTAGTAAGAATATTGGAGACCACAAGTAATGCCATAACAAATGTATGTGGATTGATTGCATCTAAGGGGATCATAGCTGTGATCAGTAAAACAAAATTACAGAGGTGCATAAGGGGGAAGGGTTGCACATTGGGAGTCATTCATTTTTTTATATTTTCATTTCTTGGAAGTTGCATTTAGGTTTTATACATAAGGGTTGTTTTTTCTAGTTTTTTTTTAGGGTAAAGCAATCAGAGATGGGAGGAGAAAGGTTATTGTATACACAGGATAATTGATCTTTGTTAGAGTTGTTGAAATACTGCACCATACTTCTTCCATCTCTCACGCATTCCTTTTTCATCTAGTCATGTCTCATTTACTTCTACTCTTATTTTCTTTATCATTCTTTTTCCTTCACATGTTCTCCTATGTCTCTCCCTCACATTTTACCTGTCACGCGCGCCCGCCCATTCATTGTCTTCTTACAAATCACAGGCGCGCGCACCTACATGTCACCAGCCTCACTCGCGTGCCCATCACCTGAGGAAAGATTGTCAAGCCAGTCTGAAGGTCTCTTTCCTCATCCTTCATTCTGACTCCCAATCTGCATGTCCTCAGGTGAGTAACTGTTTCTTTGATTTTTCCATCTTCTCTCTTTCCTGATCCTTCATTTTGAATCCCAATATGCATGTCCTCAGTGAATCCCAATAGGTTATGAGCCCAGAATCGCAAGCGATTAGATAAGCAAACCCATCCAACTCAAAGGATCCGTCACACCCGGTGACGTTAAACACATCAATCATGGAAGAAGCAAACAACTCCCACCAAGTTCTAAAAAACCCATTGATAATCCCTCTCAGCGCCCCAGGATCCAAATCAAACTATCTGGACTGGGCCATGATACTCAGAATAAACTTCCGAGCATCAGGCGTCAGATATCTGATCAGCAACACTCTACAAAAACCAGATCAAGAAACATGGTCACGCGACAACCTTGCGGTTTGCTCAGTTATCTCTAGGTCCATCACTCCGTCAAATTTCCAGTTTATATGCAAACATGAAGAAAGCACAATAGGTATGTGGAACGCCTTGAAAGAGACTCATCAAGACAACTCCTCGGGGGGGAGGATGTATTGGCTACAAAAACGGCTCCTTACCAGACTGAATGACAAAGAAATGACCACTCACCTGTCAGAAATTGTTTTGTACGGAGAAAAACTGTCTTTGCTGGTCACCATCAACATTCCCCTCACAGCTGACGACCGTCTATCAACCGCCATCCTTCTCTCCTTACCCAATGAATGGCTGAGCTGTGTCTCTAGTATGATGAACAAGGAGTCTGTCCCTTCAGTCAGACTCATAACGGCTCTCAAACAAGAAGATCTGCATCGCCAAACTCGAGACAAGGATGTCATGGCGAACTCAGCAAGATTGCAGCAGTCAAAAGCCAGAAACCCCCAGAGTTGAACCTCCAAACACAGACAACCAAGAACCTACTTCTGCACGCATTGCAATGTTGAAGGACACTCCTTCTCCCGGTGCACAGAAGTGAGAAGAGTCCTAAGTCAGCTGAAGAGAACAAACGTCAAGACCAAGAGTAGACCCGGTACAAACAGCCAAAAATCCGTGGACGCAAATCTCAGCAAAGTCAACACCAACAACTTTGAATCGGATTTGGATGACTTCTCAGACTCACAAATCGTCGTCCACTCAGGATCAGCAGCAGTGAGCAGCGTCTTGAACATTGCTCCCTATCAACAAAGAGACTTAAATCTTGACTCCGGTTGCTCAATCTCAATAACTCCATACGGAGATCAAGTCAATTGCAAAAGCCCCAAAAATACTGTCATTTGCCTTGCAGATGGTTCGACAATCAAATCAGTTTAAAAAGGAATAATTCCTTTTCCCTTTGGTCATCTTAAATCCCTTGTGGCCCCAAGTCTTCACAACCCATTACTTTCCATCTCCATCATCTGTGATGCAGGTCTGACTGTTGTCTTCCAAAAGGACAGCTGTAAAATATTCAACAAATCAATATCAAATATAAATCAGCAAACACTGCAAACCGGATACAGAAGGGACAACCTATACTATCTCTCACAAGACAATGTAAGCAGTGAAGAATCAAATCAGTCAAAGATTGTTCAAACCTCTGACAACAGTCTTTTTGGTTATCACTGTAGGTTATCTCATCTGAACTTGAAATCACTCCAGAAATACCTGAAATCCCATGGGATAGAACCAAACCCAAGGGGAAAAAAAGGAAGTTCAACAATGTACCACCTGCATACAGTCAAAAATGATGAGAAAACCCTTCCACACCTGTCTAAGTTATTGATCAACTAAACCCAGTCAACTCATTCACACCAACGTATGCAGCTTTGAATCCATCTCTAGAGAAGGATATAAATACTTTGTCACCTTCATCAAAGACTGCTTGAAAGCCCTCTTTGCCTATCCCATTCGCCTCAAATACAACTTTCTCAAAACCACTCAAAACTTCATCTTCTTCTTCAAAAACAAATACAACTCAAAGGTTATTGGCTTAAGATCAGACAACGGAGGCAAGTACCTGAACCAGGGCATGAAAGAATACCTTGGTCAAAAAGGAATATCTCATGAACCTGGACCCCCTCACTCACCACAACTGAACGGGGTTCCCAAAAGATCAAATTTCACCATCTGCAACATAATCAGGTGCTCTCTCACCTCATCCAATCTACCTAAATCCTTCTGGTCAGACGCTCTTGACCACTGCATTTTTTCCTTCAACTCATATCTGTGCAAGACACCTCAAGGCTTTGTATCACCTAACTCCATCCTAAAGTCCACCAACGCTGATCCAAAGTATCTCCATCCATTTGGCTTCCTGGTGTGGTACAAGATCCCCAAGGCTAACAGGAACAAACTGGATAATAAAGGACACCCCGCCATTCTCTTGTCATATCTTCTTGATCATTCCGGTTTCCGCCTGTATGATCTGACCTTGGGCAAAATCATCAAATCTCACGACTGTATCTTCAACAACCACTCCTTTCCTTATGGTCGCTCTCTCATCCCAGAAGAAAACCACACCCCCGTCCCTGTAGAGCTACTGTGGCCCGATCTACCATCAAACCCAACTTACAACGCTCCCGCCTCCTTGCTCAACCCACCTCACCGCCATCTCAACCCCTCCTTTCCTGTCCCTCTACTGCCTCCTCCAATCCCTCTTTGCCGTCAAACTTCTTGCTCTTGCCACCCTGCCCTGTCTGTGCGCCACCCCCCCCGCAGCCTTTCCGGTCCTGTAGCCCAGCACCATCCAACAACTCCGACCTTCTCCCTCCTCTTGCTCTTACTCCCCCCCGTCCTCCCCCCCTTCCCCCAACCTCCTGCTCGTGCTCCCCCCCGCCTTCCCTCCCCGCGCCAATCCTCTTGCACGTCTCTTCCCCCATCCGGTTACAGGAACTTCTTTGGCCACGCTTCTTTTAAGGACGACCTGACTGCCCCCAAGACGTGGAAGCAGCTCCTACGCTCCCTGCACCATTGCTGCTGATTCGCCTTGGCGCAGGAGGAAATTTCATCTCTCCAGGGTATGAAGAACTGGACCCTTGTGCCTCCCCCGAAAGGCCGCAAGATAATTCAATGCAAGTGGGTCTTCAAGGTGAAAAGACGTCCGGATGGCTTGATTATTAAGCTGAAAGCCAGGCTTGTCGCCATGGGATTCTCCCAGTTTCAGGGTCTGGAATTCTCCGAAGTTTTTGCCCCCACTCTCTGGCTCAAGACGCTCTGCCTGCTACTCAGCCTCCTCGGACACAAGGGCTGGGTTGGCCGCCAGCTGGATTTCAAGACGGCCTTCCTGAATGGCCACCTCAATGAGCCCATCTACATGGCCCAACCTCCCGGTTTTGAAGACCCCCATCACCCGGACTGGGTCTGCCGCGTCACCAGGGCATTATACGGCCTCAAGCAGTCGCCCCGTCAATGGAACCTGGAACTCAACTCAGCGCTTCTGTCTCTGGGACTCTCTTGCTCTTCCTACGACCCTTCTTTGTACTAAAAACTCAATGGGGGCAATCTTATAGGATCCGTCACCGCTCACGTGGACGATCTCGCCGTCGTTGGCACGCCCTCTTTTACCACCTCCTTCACGAAGGCCATCAGCCAGCGTTTCAAGGTTGGGGCCGACGAGGATCTTTCCCTCTTTCTATCCATCTCCATCACTTGAGAAATCCCCCGTAGGTCCGTCTCCATCTGCCAGTCTCACTACATCTCCTCGGTCATGGACTCCTACCTTCCTGGCGAATTCGCGACCGCTCAAACTCCCACAGACGTTCATTTCAAGAATCTCTCTCCGCGCACCGCGTCTTCCCCTCCCTCTCCTCCCCGCTACAACCAGCTCATCGGGTCCCTTCTATGGATCTCTCAGTGCACTTGTCCGCATGTTGCATTTGCAGTCAATTGGCTCTCCCAATTCCTCACCGATCCCTTGTTCAACCACTGGACTGCTGCGCTCCGCATCCTCCGTTTCCTTCACGCCAACCGTGACCACCGTCTCACCCTGGGAGGCCCCTTGATTGCGCTCTCAGGGTACAGCGACTCTGACTGGGCCAAGGACAAATGCGACCTTCGCTCCACCTTGGGCTACACCTTTCGCCTAGGTAATGAGGCTATCTCCTGGAAATCAAAAAAGCAGCCTACGGTCTCTCTCTTGAGCACCAAGGCCAAAGACAAAGCTCTCTTGGATTCCTGCAAGGAGGGCCTCTGGCTCCGCAACATCCTGGTCAAACTCCGCCTTAGGGATAATTCCCCCGTCCCACTGCTTGTTGACAACAAAGGGGCCAAAGCCCTCGCCAAGAATCTGGAGCACCACTCGCGAACCAAACACATTGATGCTTGCCACCATTTCATTCGCAAGTGCGTCGGCAGGGGAGTCTTCATGGTAGGTCATGTTGCCACCAGCAACATGCTAGCGGATATGCTAACCAAGCCCCTATCCCGTGTTCTGCTCGAAGCTCATCAGCACTTGTTTGGTATCTCCGGCTGTGGTTAGCAAGGGGGGGTGTTGGAATACTGCACCATACTTCTTCCATCTCTCACGCATTCCTTTTTCATCTAGTCATGTCTCATTTACTTCTACTCTTATTTTCTTTATCATTATTTTTCCGTCACATGTTCTCCTATGTCTCTCCATCACATTTTACCTGTCACGAGCGCCCCCCCATTCATCATCTTCTCACAAATCACAGGCGCGCGCACCTACATGTCACCAGCCTCACTCGCGTGCCCATCACCTGAGGACAGATTGTTGAGCCAGTCTGAAGGTCTCTTTCCTCATCCTTCATTCTGACTCCCAATCTGCATGTCCTCAGGTGAGTAACTGTTTCTTTGATTTTTCCATCTTCTCTCTTTCCTGATCCTTCATTCTGACTCCCAATCTGCATGTCCTCAGTGAATCCCAATAAGAGTATCATATTATTCTCATTGTAAGAATCTTGTAGCCTATGGGGGAGCTTAGAGCAAGGAGTCATAGAACAAAAAAGGAGAGGGAATTCAGGTTTTAAATTATTGGGTATTTTTTGTGTATTTTGCCTTATCAGCTAGCAGAAGCAGTTGATCATTGGACCTCAAAGCGGATGTTGGGTATACAGGCGGAGGTTCTGAATAAATCCCAGAAAAGAGGTGGGTTTTGATGGAAATTTTGTGCCATAGACTTTATTTTTGAAAAATTGCAGGGGGAAGAAAGATTAAAGTTGGGATCAAAAGAATTTTTATTTTCAAGCCTTGAAAAGGATCTATAAATTTATGGATGATTTTAAAGTATTTTTTCCATTGAATAGCTATTGAGAACTATCAAGTGCACCATTTTGGCTGAATCGTAAAAATCCCTGATAAGTCCACTTATTGAGCCAAGTTATCAATCCAGTGGTTGATTCTCTAAGTAAGAAGGTCAGAGAAGACTATAGAGCCCAAGAGGGGGCCTGAGAAAGGATTAATTTTATGATTAGAACAGTAAGATAGAAATAAAGATAACTAATTTGCTAGTTACAGAATATGAACAGCAAAAGACAACATAATCTTCTCCAGAAGGTCTAAGCCCCCCAAACTTGCATCTAGGGCTGTCACACAACCACCTCACATACTATAGGGAAATAATAGGCGGATGTGAGCACAAATGGGAGAAATCTGATTGAAAGGGGCGCCCAAGCATAGCAGGGCTAATTGAAAAGTGAAAAAGTTGGTTCAAAGTCTGAGGAAAACTGCAACAAGAATGGATTTGTTCCAATAAAGGAAAACCAAGGAAAATACCAATTTGATGAATTTGATCTTGGAAATGGATGCATAGAATTTATGAAATTAAATAAATGAGCAAATAATATTGAGGAGGACTGACTGGGCCTCATAAGTTAACAAGAGGTGACTAGATAAAACCTGGTAGAAATTTTTCTAAAGCTAGAGAGCAATGACACAATGAATGACAGAAAGAGAAAAGTTAAAATGAAATGTATATTAAAGCTTGTACAAGGTTTTAGCATAAGTGCAAGAAAATAGACAATGCAAATAAATAAAAAATTGTCTGGAGGAAAGAATGACAAGCAAGGTATTTTCAAAAAGTAATTTAAATGATGCAAATGAGCAGAGTTAGTTATGTAGGGAATGGTATTAGTCCTTAAGCAGAGGTTTCAACTGATATAGGCTTCCTATAAAACATGCAAGCTTATATGGCTTGCATGACTGAAAACAGAATAGCTAAGTCCAAGGCTTGAGTCATCCATTTTGATTGTATGTTTGACTGGTCATTGGTTGGAACTGCAATGGTTGCAGGTATAGACTGAATTTCAAAGATTGGAAGTTCACTTGCGCACAAGCCTGAGGTAGTAGGCAGAGTGCACTCATGAAGAGAGTTTTTGTTTGTTTCACGCTAATAGACTGAGGTAGATTTTACTGATGGATGGCATATGTCAAAGATATGATTTATAAAATAAAACTTGAGCCTGGAGCATGAAAAGATATCTCCTCCCTCCATCAGCACCTCAGCCCATCTATCAACGACAGCCTTCATCTCTTCCTTTCTATCTGACCGCCACTCTTTCTTTTTATTCCACCTTAACTATTTCCTCATTCCCTTCCTGCTCTCACATCATGGTCTCCCAAATTAATCAACTTTACCATCAATACCACCAGACATCTGTATTTTGCTGTATGGAACATTGGTGCCATTGTATTACTATGGGAGATGGAGCAGGTATATGCACCCTGCTCTGGGTCTCTGTCAACCTGTGGGTGATAGATACTCAGCTGAGTAGCCATGGCACCACCACTTCCAAAACCCACCCCTTGGCAAGATGCTGGCGCCACTATAAAATCAAAGACACCCACCCAACACCATGAACTGGCAGGTAAAATGAACAGGAGAACAACCCACCCTGTCAGACATACTCCAGTAAAGGGTAGAAAGATGAGATATGAGAGATCTAAAGAAATCAATGAACCATGAGAAAGAAGAGGGAAAAGATGAATGGAGACAAAGGGAAGCAGGAGAAAAAATAATAGTAATGATATAAATCCCAACCACCATCATTGTAGTTGTAACCACAGCCATCATAATTTTTTTGTAAATTACCATTATCATAAAAATGAACAACGCCAGGATAATCATTGTTCTAAGTATTATCTATATCATAAACATAGTACCCAAATTTGTTTATTGCATCCATTACTGGCAAGCAAACATTGTTTTTGCAGTTTGAACCAAAATTTTTGTCATTGTAGAAACCTTGTATCCAATCAAAGACAGAATGGCCTATTAGTTCCAGTTGATGATTTTCTGAGTAGGTGGAAATTCTTCTGATAGGTAGTGGTGATACCAAAACGGTTTTAAAATTTGTGGGCATGTTATAATTATGGCCAGAAATTAGCTTAGGCAAATGAGCCGTAATTAAAGCAAAAGAAATTCTGGACACCTTATGTCAATAATTGCTAATGGGTTCTCACAATGGGGTAATACTTCGGATGATATTGTTGATAAATTCAATTGGATGTGAATGAATAATGGAAAAAAGCAGGGAGAAGAGCTCCTTAAGTAAAAAAGATTGGCCTCTTGTGGGCCCATGATACAACATGCCAAAAGGCAGATTTTCCGCCCTGAAAGAGCTCTACAGGCTCTACAGGCCTTGTTACTTTTTTTGGGATACATAAGCCCACATGGCATCAGTCCCTGTACCCTTATGAACAGCCTATTCTGGTCATTTCTGGTTTTTCCACCGTTACAGGGCTTAACCAGCCCCTTTTCTGTTCAATTCACTGGCCGGTTTTCTGTTACAACCAGCCCTGTTACCTCACATGCTGGCTGGTTGCCTCATGCAACCAGCCCTTGGCCGCACAAATGGCCAGGTGGGACCCAGGACACACCCTGGTCTGGTCTCAGGTGTAACTGGAACACATGCTGTCCCCCCCCTCTTTCTCACAAATCACTGGAGGGGGCAGTCAAATCCCCCTACCAGGGCGCTGAACTTCAATACCCCCAGGGCGTCATCAAAGGTAGGTGGGCTTGGGGGTGGTCAGATCCTCCTCAGTCCGTTGCTCCTCCCCATTGGTAGAGGGGGGGGGGGAGCGCCCCTTGCGCTTTTCTGGTAGGAGGGAAATCAGTGTCCCCCCAAGGCTGGTTGCCTTGTTGCAACTGGACCAGCCACTCCATCTGGGTGGGAGGGTGATGATGTCCCCCCCCACCCTGACTGGTTGCTGGCTGGTTCAACCCAGCCAGCCATCCCCTTCCCCCTTGAAATGGCAAGAAAGGGGAGGGGGGGAGCTGGGGCCAATGTCCCCAGCTCCTTCAGATCCAACTGTTGGCCGCGGCTGACAGCCCAGCGCGGCTTTTCCCGGGGAGGGGTCCCTTGGCTAACCCGGCGGCCCCAAGCATGTTTTCAGGCCCCGCCTGGGCCCTATAAAGAGAAAAAAGCGTCCCCAAGCAAGCAGCCCCAAACGGGCTGCAAGATGGGCAGAATCCCCAAGCCCAAAACACAAATTGATAATACTTTGACAGGCTAGGCTTTCTGGCCAAGTAGGTCCAAAATAAACCTTGGGCCCAATAATTCCCATACAAGCCCCTCTGGCTGTATTTGCCCATACACCCCACCGGGACGTTAGGGCCCATGGACCAATAGGCTTGTTTCATGCATTTTGAGGCCAGTTTCCCACATTGGTAACATCCACACAGGCCCGTATGATTTTTTTGAGTTTCCAATGGGCTGCAGAGGCCCATATGTGCATCCCATTTGGCTTAAACTTATACGTAGCACACACGTGAGTGTGTACGTATTTTAACAGGGAATAATCCTGAGAGGCAGTTTTGATTGATCATTGGGGTAGGAAGACAGAAATTGGTCTTGATATCCCTGTGGTGGCGGCAAAGCTAGTATAATGTTGGAGTTGAAGGACACATTCTGGAGGGAAGGTGGTGATGCTGGTAGATCATCAGTTTAGGGAGTAACTGACTGGAGTAATGATTGTTTTTCTGGAATATTTTTGGAGTAGGAGGGGAAATATTTAAAAGGCTGAGGAAAAGGTTGATGGTAATCAGATCCTTCATCTGTTTGTTAAAAATTGTAATCATGGGGCTGGCTTGCATTGTTTTCCATAATAAATTTGACAGAAGAGGCTTTTTTGTCATGATCTCCAGAGCAATCAGAAGTTTTATATTTGGCTGGCCCAATCTCATCAGCAGAGACATCATTGTCTTAAACAATCTGAACAACATGATTACACTCAAGACTGTCACCAATGTGATTGGAAATAGGACCATCTGGATCTCCAAGATGCCTAACCAAATTTAGGTGGTGGGTATTTTTTAGTGCTGGAGTTGCCTGTGGTTTGAGATGTATCTGCTTCCAAGCCAAGGACCCAGCGGTAGGGCCTCTTCAATGGTATTAGCTGTTATTGGTACAGGAAAAATTAAAATTGATTGGAGCACCTCCATATTGCTTGGAAAAAACTTTTGGATTTCCTGGAGGTCCCAGGGTTCTATTGATTTTGATAAAAAACTCAAGGTTGCTGAGGAAAGCAATACTCTTCCAAAAGCAGCGCAGTGTTTGGTTGATATTGCAAGTGATCAATAAAAGCAAGAAGGGGGGGAGTAGAAGCAGGGTCTTTCAGAATTTCACATCACAAAAAAAAACTGGAAATCTTCAGTGGAGCTGGTAACACAGCCTCATAACCTGTAGTGACACGGTATGGGACATTGGTGCCTTTGTAGTACTTACTATGGGTCAGGGTGTTCATGGGTCACGCCAACCCGCTGGGCACTGATACCTGGTGGGTATTCAGCTGGTTTTGGGCCAGGTGTTATCTAAAAAACCCTATGCTGACCCAACCTGCCTCAAGCTTCTGTGGGTGCAAGTCTGGATTTTGGAAGCTCCGTTGGATAATGGGCCAACCCATGGGTACCCAAAAAAATATAAGACTTATTTTTTCTGTCCTTATGCTTCTCTATGTGCATATTTTGTCTTTTTATGTGTATTTCATTCTTGATAATTATCACCTTATACATTATTTCTAGTAATATGAAGTGATACAAGAATTTGATGCCCTTGATTCTTTATATAAAAAAAACCCCGGTGGGGCCCCATGACCAGCTGGTGGCATTTAAATACCCACCAAGACCCACAGGTACCCATCATGGGTTTGGGTATTGATTCAGGGGAAATTGACTCAACCTGCCAAGGCCCCTTGGGTAGCAATTGTTTTTGCCAACCAAGCCCATGAAAACCCTGAACTATGGGACATGGAGAAGGTATATGTACACAACAGGTTCACTTTGGGCCGTTGAGGACTGAAGAGAAAAAACAATGGTTGATTTTATTTCCCAGGTGTTGACTTCCAGGAATTTTTGCAGCAGGATCAGTCTACAGTCAATCAAATATTGAATTTCCCTCAAATTCCCATTGTTGTGGTTGGTGACTTGATTTTAGGGTTGTGAAAAGATAACCTTTCCCCTGCAGTTGATTCACCAGCAGGGCGCGCCTGCTGGTGACCCGCAGTCAGGGTTGTGGTGACCTCACCTTGCTCATGCAGTTGAATCACCAGAAGGGTGGGCTGGGTGGATCCTATTGATAGTTGGGTCTTGGGAGACAGCAATCACCTACAGTGCTCAGCTAGCGGCCATGTAGTATAGAAATAATTAAATTTTTAACTTATTCCTGTTTTTCAACCAGATTAAAATGCCATCCCTGGAGGAAAGAGACTTTTTTCTTCAATCAACTTCATCACTCATCCTCTTGCCTTGTCTTTGTCTCTGCCCTCAATGTAAGTTTTCTCCAGAATACTCCTTGCTGCTCTTTCATTCAAGTCTCTAATTCTTTCATTTCATCTTCATTCTTCAGGTGGAATTCTCTAAGTTGTCTTGTTTCCACGTTCTGTGTGTGGTGGTCTTTTATAGACGCGAGTTGTAATTGGCTGCGGGCTGAGGGCTCAGCAGTAGTGGCGGGCCCAGCAGAGGCAGCGCACTCAGAAATGGGTGCCGCTTTGCCACAGTAAGCTGTGCTGCGGGCTCAGCAGCAGTCAAATCTGGCTCAGCATCTGGAGACGCACGGTGGATTGGATTGGATTTGATGGATTTCCCGGCTTGCGCGTTGCAAGACATGTGGATCAGATTGCGCGGATGTACCTTGAATATCTGGAATGGCGCATTGGGCGGATGTGGAAAAGGGGGGGGTCCAAGTTGGGCGCTGTGGAAGGGCCTTTTCATGAGAAGGAAAAACCAGGTGGAAGTTATGGCAGGCAGGTAATACAGATGGGATATGGGTTGTGGGATGGGGTTGGTAGGATAGAGTGGGCTAGGTTTCTGTACTTGGGGGTTGTATTTCATTATTCTTGTTTGCTTGTGGTTGTAAATAGGTTAGGGTTGAGGGGAAGGCTACTTGAACCACACCCTCAACCCTGATGTAGGAGGGGAGGAGGGAAAGATCATTGGATCATCATAGGTTTTTGGAAGGATCTTTACTCTCATCTCTCTACCTTTCAGTCAAAGGGTGCAAAGTTGCACTCAGGGTTTACGGATGCAAGGGATCAATAACTTCCAAACTTGGGAACCATTAAAGGAGAAGTCTTCTTTGGAGTTCCACACTGGTCAACTCACCAACTATGGTGTTTCAATAGGTTAGACAACTCTATAAACACTTCTCAACTCCCATCTGTTTTATTCCTTTGCAATCAACTTCATCACTCATCCTTGTGCCTTTTCTGTTGTTGCTGCCCTCCAGGTGGGATTCTCTAAGTTTTCTTGTTGCCATTTTCCCAGTCAACTCACCCACTATGTTTTTTAAATAGGTGGGATTCTCTAAGTTTTCTTGTTGCTGCATTCCCCGTGAACTCACCAACTACAGTGTTTTAATAGGTTATGAGCCCAGCTTTCTTTAGTCTTCAGAATTCATCAGATCAACATGAAAATCAGAAACACTTCAAACCACCCTTTTTGCTCCAGGAAAACAACTTTCCGCTATGGAAATCTGCAATCAAAAGTTACCTTAGCATTAATGATCTCCCCACTCATCTCACCACTACAATGCCTGAGGCTGGAAAGGATCTCCCCATTTTCATAAGGAGTGATGCAAAAATGCCAGTATCCTTACCATGTACATGGGATACTCCAATTTCCAACACTTTGTCAACATTGAAAACAAACAAAAGCCAAGTGCACTCTGGAAAATTCTCTCAAACTGGTACAAATACCATTCAAAAGACAATCATGCTGGAGTCTATACAAATTCCTTGAGTTATTGTTTGACAACATCATCCAAGAATTCTTGAACAACATGAACGCCCACATTAATGCTCTCACGGCAGTTGGATTGAATATTGGCAACAAGACTCAAGGATTTGTACAACTTTATGGGCCACTCATGGCTGGATATATTGTCAGCCAGCTCCCTACCACAATGGAGGTAACCAAGGAAATACTTCACTCAAAGCGTCTGCTCATGCTGAAACTTGTGATAGAGGTGTTTGACTCCAAGCAGCAAGGATCCTCCACTGGTTAAGCTGTCAAGTCAGAAGAAAAGGTGCTAATAGCTCATGCCAAGAACTATCCAGTATGCTCCAACGGAACACATAATCCAAAAACTAAACACAAAGAAATGGAATGTTGGGAACTAAAAAAAATCAGCAAAACAAAAACTCAAAGCTAAAGCGGCTGAAATCCATCCTGATTCAAGCTCCAACAACTATCAATCCTTCTCTGGAGCCTAAATCTGCATTGGGAGGGCCCTACATACCAAAACTGATGGGGAAAATGTGGTACTCAACATTGGGGCCAGTCATCATATGTTCAACCGGAAAGAAGTCTTTGCAAACTATCGCATGCAATCCTCCAGGGTCCAAATTGAGGATGGAAACTCTCTGCAAGTAGAAGGCAATGATTTTGTTCAAATCAGAACCCTGAACCGCAAAAACATCACTTTGAAAGCTCTCCATGTTCCCAAGCTGCAGGGAACACTCATCAGCTTGGGAAGACTCCTTTGAAACGGATTCAAAATCCAGCATATGAGCAACTCTAAACTCCAACTACTCCCGGAAGACTTACCCTGCTTGAAGCAAACATGATCAACAATTTCATCTTGATGAAAGAATTGGCTAAAAGGTCAGGTCCATATGCTCTCAACACCTCAGCAAAAACAAATGCTTACCCAGAACTACTGCACAGGCGCGCAGGGCACCCTCAAAAAAAAGCTTTGAAGCAGATGTAAGGGGTTCAAGCAACCTTGTTTCACTGAAAAAGCTTTCACTTAGCCAAATTGCACTGCCTCCCTTTCAAAGGCACTCTCCCCTGGTCCACTGAAACACTGGAAAAGCTCTTCATGGACCTCAGTGGGAAAATCAAGCCTGATTCTATCTTGGGCAGTGGCTACTATTTTATAATCACCAATTGGTAAACCAGCTATATATTTGCTTACATCCTTAAAAACAGGTCTGAAACCTTTGCCTCCTTTGTGTCCTTTGTCAATAAAATGGAGAATATCAAGAACACCAATATAAAAAATTTTTTCATTAATGGTGGCAGCAATTTCAATTCCAAGCAATTTTTCACTTACTTTGAGCAAAAGGGAATTTCAATCCATGTCACAAGTCTGCACACCCCCCAACAGAACTCCATTGCAGAGCGTGGAAACTGCACCACAAGCAAAAAAGCTCAAGCCTTACTGAAACAGGAGGGCCTACCCTCCACCTACTGGGCTGAGGTGGTTATGACCACAGTCTTTCTTGAGAATGTCACGCCTAGGAGGAAATCCAAGTGGAACCTACCTTACCAGCTTTGGTTCAACTGCCCGTTTGATCTTGCTTGCCTGAAGCCTTGTGGATGTCTGGCCTATGTCAACATCCCTAAAGCTCTTCAAAACAGAAATTTTGGAAACACTGCATCCAAAGGGATCCTTCTTGGTTACCAACTGGGCCTTTCTAACTGGAGGGTTCTCACTTCAGATGGCCATATTGCTTGCAGCCATGATGTGCGCTTTTTTGAAACTGAGTTCCCCGGTCTTGCTGTTCTCCACTCATCCCCTGCTGTAGTGGAAATTGAAATTACTCTTCTTGAGGGAGCCAAAAAGCCCCCTGGCTCTGGGCCAGAAATCGGCCTTGTCCCCCCTTTTTAGCCTTCCATCCTATTGGAGCTGTCTGATTTGAAAGTATGATTGACTTAAAAAGGGAATGTATTTCAGCAAGGAGTGAGTAAAGAATGAAAGGGGAGATATGAATAAACACCTTAAAAAGGACCAGACAGCGTGGAGACTTGAAGAAACAGAAGAAAGCACAGAAAGTGAGAATGGAAATAGATCAAGGTGAGAGTCTTGATGTTCAGCAAGGCATGAGCGTGAGCGTTGGCAGCAGCAGGTTGTTTGAAGGTGAGGTTAGCTGGAGGTTGATCTTGAGGTTAGCGTTGGTCAAAGGTTGATGTAGATGGTAGCGTGGTGGATGAAGGTGATCAGCCTTCAGCCGTGGTCTTGCGGTACTTGACCAGTTGGCCAGGAGGTGACTAGAGTTGGAGTATTGACAGCGGTAGACTTTTGAGAAGGCGCGCGTGTGGGATGTGAGTATGACAACACACAGCGCCAGTGGACAAAATGAAGATATGAAAATACAAAATAGAATAAGAAATGAAATGAAAATAAGCTGAAGAAATAAATTGAGGAAATAATGTGAGCATGAGCTTGAGCATGAGCTTAAATCCCAAAAGCCTCCCTTGCTCATATTATTCCGCAATATTCAGAGCGTTGAGTGCATTACGGAGAGCTATTTGGGGCACCAGCTTTGTCAGAAAGTCCGCTAGATTCTTCTTTGAGGATATCTTCTGAAGCTTGATGGAATTCTTGAGGATTTTGTTGCAAACATAGTGAAAACATAGTTCCATATTCTTCGTGTGGAAGGTGGCTTCATTGGCTTGATTGAGCGCCAGCTTGATGCACCCCTCATTTTCCTTGTGTATGGTGGCTGGTTTAGCTGCTTTGCTTGGCAAAAACCTGCTCATGAGCAATTTCACCCAGCTCAGCTCCTTGATAGTGTTGCCCAGCGCTTTTTACTTGGCCTCTGTGGTTGATAGTCATAAGGTGGGTTGTTTTCTGCTCTTCCAAGTGATGACGCTTCCAAACCATCAAGCAACCAAGCCTGAGATTAATTTTTGGGTCGTTGGACAAGTCGCCCAGTCGGTGTTGACATACGCCTTGAGATTAGCTGATGAGGGGGAAGACTTGAAGCGCAAACCACAATTAGGGCTGTGTTGAAGATATTGGAGGACGTGGAGAGCAGCTTGAAAGTGATGTAAGTTGGGCTTTACCAGGAACTGAGCAAGGTAATTAACTGCAAAGGTGATGTCCGGCCTTGTGCAGGTGCTGATGTGATCAAGTTCCCCAACGATTTTCCTATAGTTGGTGCGCGATTGGACAAACTCCTCATGATCTTCTTTGCTTGATGGGGACAACTTGCCCTAAGGCTTGAAGGGCGTCGAGAATCATTTGTGAGAAGGAAGGGAGTATTGCGCACAGACGTGCCCAATGTATGAGCCGTGAGATGGCTTGAAGCTGTCCAGAAGGTGCGTGACATTCATTCCCAGTAGTAGAGAAGCTGGACCCAGATCCTTTATTTTGAAACTTTAGCTAAGTTGGCCAATGAATACGTCCGGCTGGTCACTGAAGACAGCAATTTCATCAACATGGACGTAGAGGTAAGTTCTGTTCTTCCATAATACGCATTGGTTGGCTTTGCTTCTGTTAAAGTTGCAGCTTATCAGCCAGTTGCTGAGGGTTTCATACCAGGCCACAGGGGCCTGTTTGAGGCCGTAGAGTGCATTTCTCAGCTTGAGATAATTTCCGTGAGCCACGTCTATATGTGGAGGCGGAGTTAGGTAGACTTCTTCACAAAGCGGGGCGTTCAGGAAGGCCGCTTTGACGTCAACTTGGTGAAATTTAAGCTTTAGATGAGCGACAAGAGAGATGAGTATTTGGAGCAAGGTCTTGTCCCTGGTGGGGGAAAAAGCTGAGGTGAAATCAACGCCGTATTGCTGGTTGAAACCCTGGATGCAAAGTTGGGCTTTGAATTCAATGATCCTATTTTGATTGTCTCATTTGGTTTGAAAGACCCAGACGCACTTGAGTCCCAACTTGCCATCAGGTAGAAAAGCTTCTTCCCAGACTTGATAGTTGAGCAGATTCAACTCTTCATTTCTCATAGCTTTGATCCATTCTTTTTTGTACTTGGAGGCAAGAGCTTCCTTAACAGAGGTGGGATTGGAATATTCTTTTTTGACGATGAGATAGATGGAGGGGAGTCAAATTCTAGAGTTTGGACGCTGAGGATGAGGGATAATGTTAGCATTAGTAAGCCTGTTGTGGGATGGTTTATGGATGGATGGGAGGATGTCAACAGCAGGATGATAAGGAGCAGGAGAGGGTTTGGAAGTGGGAGAAGTGGAAGCAGAGAGAGGCCAGGATGATTCAGGAGTGGAGGAAACAGTGGAGGAGGAGTTTGGTGAAGTTTTGATTGGAGAAGAGGGGGGAGCGGTGGGAGTCAGTACAAGATGATCAGAGTTGTTAGAGGGAGAAAAGGGCTTGGACCCGGATGGAGAAGGAAATGAGAGTTCATCAAAGGACAAGTGGCTGAGATTAAGATTCTGGAGGACTCCAGATCAAGCAGTCTAAATGACAAGAAGTCATTGACGTACCCAAGCAGGATGGCTCTTTTGCTGGTGGGAAGGAGCTTGAAAGTTTGGTTGGACTTGGGAATGACTGAGAAGGCGGCACACCCAAAAGGATGTAGACAATTGAGATTAAAGGAGCGTTTTTACCAAGCTTTTTAGGGAATTAGGTTCCCACGTGATCTTGAAGGAAGGATGTTAAGGATGTGAGTGGAAGTGTTAACTGCCTCATCCCAGAACTTCAGAGGAAGATTGCTTTGATTTAACAAACAGAAAGCCTTCTCCAAAATAAGCTGGTTTGACCGTTTGGCTAGGCCATTTTGTTGTGGGGTGTGAGGAGGTGAAAAGTGTTGAGCAATTCATTTTTCAAGACAGAAGGAGTGTAGTTTGGAGGAAATGAATTTGCCGCCATTGTTGGAAATCAGGAGCTTCACAGTGTGATCAGTTTGGCGTTTGGCTCGAGCAACAAAATCTTTGATGGCCAACAGAGAGTAACTCTTCTGCTTGAGGAGGGCAACAGATTGATAACCAGAGAATTGATCAGTTAAGGAAAGAAAGTAAGAGAAACCAGAGCTGGAGTTTATGGAGAAGGGTCCAACCACATCAAGATGAACATCTTCAAGGTGTTTGGAGACTTTCTTGAATTTTTTGTTGAACGGAGTGGAGACTTGCTTGCAAGTCTTACAGATCTGACAGGAAGTAGTTGGTTCTTCAGAGCATAAGTTGAGAGTCTTGAGAGACTGGGAGCTTGCGTGACCAAGTTGAAAATGCCCAAGATTTTCAGGGGCTTTAAGGAGAAGAGTGGATGGACTGGAATGTAAGAATCTGGTACCGCACACTTTGGTTAGTTTGTTTTTCATTGTTCCAACAAAACTGATCTTGTCCAGCTTTACTTCAAGACCTGAATATCCAACCTTAGAAAAGGTGACATTCAAGGAGTTTAGTTGAGTGAGGGAAATGAGACATTGATTGATGGATGCAATGAGAAGAACGTCTTGAAGATGATGGTGACGCCAAGGTGATTAATGAGTTTGGCTGAACCGGAGTGGGTAGCGGTGAGGGAATTGTTGGGGGAACCTGTTCCTACTTCAAGATGGATAGGCATGCAGTCAAACAAGAACTGATGATTGTTCACAATGTGATGAGTAGCGCCAGAATACAGAACAGGAAGAAGGGAGCGGTTCCAATTGGTAGACAGGTAAATTTGTGAGTTGAAATGGAGTTGGGCGTTCTTATTGTTGTCCTCAAGAACAGGATTAGAGCTTTCATTTGCGGTGTGGAGATTAGATGAGGGGGTTTTTTTCCAGTCGGGTCTGAGATGAGGGTGCAGGAACCAGCACTTGCTTTCTGGATATTTGGATAATGGATTGTGGTGTCCTTTGGAGCAGGAATTTTTAGGTATTTTCCTTCTGGCAGATTTTTGGAGAGCAACAGAAGGAGGGTTGTCGGGGATGGTATCCAAATCTGGAAATTGAGAGGATTCAAGATGGAGAACTTTGCGGATCTTGTTCAGGATCCCAGTTGGGTTCTGAAGAAGGGAATTTTTCAGAATTAGGGAATCAAAAATTTGATAGAAAGAGCTGGGAAGCTTGGCAAGGATGGTGTAGCTCAAAATATTGGGAGGGACCTCAAGTCAGACAACAGTGAGTTTGTTCATAAGTTTTCTGCAGTCCTTGATGTAGGTTGTCAAATTGCCTTTGAAGAGATAACGGATGAAGTTGAGCCAGATGCATCCACGGTTATTTGAGGACTGTGAAGCATATTGTTCAAGGATGGCCTTCCAAATAGCATAAGGATCTCTGTCATTATTGTTGTTGACAATCAACTCAAAAGCTGATTCTCTGAGGTGTTGAATGATGATGTCTGCAGCTTTGTAGATCTTCTTCTTCTGAGGACCAGTCAACTGTGATTGAGGGGGTTCTAAGGTGAGGTCAAGAAGACCTTTCCTGCAGAGATAGCTCTTGATTCTAAGACTCCAAGAAGGGAAGTTTGTGTTGTTGAGCAGAGGGATGTTTAGTTTAGATGGATTGGGTTGTTCTTCCGAGTCAGACATTGAGCCTGTCTGGTCCAGTGAGGTTCCTTGGGACTGTAAATCTGAAAGTATGATTGACTTAAAAAGGGAATGTATTTCAGCAAGGAGTGAGTAAAGAATAAAAGGTGAGATATAAATAAACACCTTAAAAAGGACCAGACAGCGTGGAGACTTGCAGAAACAGAAGAAAGCACAGAAAGTGAGAATGGAAATAGATCAAGGTGGGAGTCTTGATGTTCAGCAAGGCATAAGCGTGAGCGTTGGCGGCAGCAGGTGGTTTGAAGGTGAGGTTAGCTGGAGGTTGATCTTGAGGGTAGCATTGGTCAAAGGTTGATGTAGATGGTAGCGTGGTGGATGAAGGTGATCAGCCTTCAGCTGTGGTCTTGCGGGGAACTCAACCAGTTAGCCAGGAGGTGACTAGAGTTGAAGTATTGACAGCGGTAGACTTTTGAGAAGGCGCGCGTGTGGGATGTGAGTATGACAAGACGCAGCGCCAGTGGAAAAAATGAAGAGATGAAAATACAAAATAGAATAAGAAATGAAATGAAAATAAGCTGAAGAAATAAATTGAGGAAATCATGTGAGCATGAGCTTTAATCCCAACATGATGGCGGGGATAGTTCCCTTACAGATGAAGCCTGGAAACCAACTCCTCTTGACTCTGGCTCCTTGCACCCTTCCAACCGTTTTCAGCCACCTGAACAAAAGCAGAGGGTCTTTCCTGGCTGGGACTATGCCCCGGCTGCCGGCAAGGCGCCTAACAACATCTCTTCCAACATTGAAAAGTCAAACATTCTCAACAAAAAGAAGCAAACTGACGCTAGGGAAATGGTGGCAGAAGTTTGAGCTCTTGTGGCCACTGCGGAAAACCACGCTCCTTCCAGCTTATTCAAGGCCAGGCTCTCAACAGAATGCGTCCAGTGGCTAGAAAAGGTCAAAGTGGAACTTGAGGACATGCAGAATCTTCAAGTCTGGAACATTGTCCCCATCCCCACGGGTGCTTGTCTGCTGAATAACGTGTGTGTTTTTTGCAAGAAATTCAAAGAGCATGGCCAAGTTATAAAGTTCAAAGCCAGGCTATGCGCCCAGGGAAACAAGAAAGCAACAAGGACTACAATCTTACCTATGCTCAACCATTAAAGCCACTGCAATCCGCGCCGCAATGGGCTTGGGGCTGGCCATGGGTTTTGAAATTCACCAGATGGACGCCAAGAATGTGTTTCTAAATGGGGAGCTGAATGAAACAATCCATCTGCGCCCACCATATTGCATGGAAGTTCCCACCGGCTGTTGTCTTTGGCTCAACAAGTCCATCTATAGTCTGAAACATGCTCCAAGAGTGTGGTACAGTTATCTTGAGAGTTTCTTTCTTTCCGTTGGCTTCACTGCCTTGCCGGCCAATCACTGCCTGTTTTTCTCTGGAAATGAGGGGTGGGAGTGTTATTTCCATGTTTATGTTGACAACCTAATAATCATCAGTCACAACGTCAACAGGCTCAAACACCTCATCACAGAGAAGTACCTCATGGAGGACCTTTGTGAGGCTTGGCTTCTCCTTGGCATTCATCTTACTTGCACCAACAACAGCATGGCCCTTTCCCAACAGAACTACCTGGAAAGGATCCTAGCTAAGTAAAAAATTACCAACTGTTGCCCTTTTGCAACACCTATGATTTCCAACACACGCCTCCAAGCCTCCAATGATGAATGAGCATGACGCCTTCCTACAAAAGGGCCTCAATTACAGTCAGGCCATTGGCCTACTCAACTACTTGGCTGTTTCCAAATGTCCTAATATAGCCTTTAGCCTCTCTCAGTTATCCAAGCATCTGAAGAAGCACAACCAAACCCACTGGAATGCAGTCCTTCACCTCCTGCGTTACTTTTCTGGAACTTGCAAAGTCAAGCTCATCCTAAACGGAAGCAATTTTAGAAAACTGGAAGTCTTTAGAAACTCCAACTTTGCAAACTGTCCTAATACACGTTGCTTGTACTTGGGCTATGTTGTCCAACTGGGAGCCTTGATCCTTCCCTGGCGCCCAAAGAAGCAAAAATCAGTGTCCACCTCCAAGACAGAAGCAGAATACAAAGCAGGGTATGAGCCACTCCAGGAGATTGTCCAGCTCCTCCAGTTACTCAAGTCTCTCAGACACTCTGTACAACAACGGCCTGACCTGCTCATTGACAACCGCGGAACTCTCATGCTCTCTCAGTCCTTCACCTCCTGTGTTACTTGTCTGGAACTTGCAAAGTCAAGCTCATCCTAAACGGAAGCAATTTTAGCAAACTAGAAGTCTTTAGCAACTCCAACTTTGCCAACTGTCCTAATACACGTTGCTTGTACTTTGGCTATGTTGTCCAACTGGGCGCCTTGATCCTTGCCTGGCGCTCCAAGAAGCAACAATCAGTGTCCACCTCCAAGACAGAAGCAGAATACAAAGCAGCGTATGAGTGGCTCCAGGAGATTGTCCGGCTCCTCCAGTTACTCAAGTCTCTCAGACACTCTCTAAAACAATGGCCTGACCTGCTTGTTTACAACTGCTGCACTCTCATGCTCTCTCTCAACCCAATGTACCAGTTGTGCTTGAAGCACGTTGACATGAAATTCCATTGGATCCATGAAATCATTGATGGGGGATCAGTCTCCATCTCCTAAATTCCAACCACCTCCAAACTTGCAGATATGTTCACAAAAGCACTTCCAAAAGTCAAGCAGGCGGGGGATTTTGCCACTTTGAACCTTTAAAAATAAAGACAAGGGGGGGGGGGGTATTGAGATTTTGGTCTTGGGAGAAAGCAATGGCATACACCGCGCAGCTAACTGCCATGCGGTATAGTGATAATTGAAGCTCTAACCTAATCCTGTTGTTCAACCAGATTAAAATGCCACCCCTGGAAGACAGAGACTTTCTTCTTCAACCAACTTCATCACCCATCCTTGTGCCTTGTCTGTTGTCTCTTCCCTCCAGGTAAGTTTTCTCCACAAGACTCCTTGCTGCTCTTTCATTCAAGTCTCTTATTCTTTTATTTTCTCTTCATTCTGCAAGTGGGATTCTCTAAGTTGTATTGTCTCCGCTTTCCGATTCAACCCACCAACTGTGGTGTTTCAATAGGTTAGCCAACTCTATAAACACTGCTCAACTCCCATCTGTTTTACTCCTTTGCAATCAACTTCATCACTCAGCCATGTGCCTCATCTGTTGTCTCTGAGCTCCAGGTGGTATTCTCTAAGTTGTTTTGTTGCTGTGTTCCCAGTGTGTAAAAAGATTGTGTTTGCTAATATTATCCACAACAATATAAAATTCTCCAAACCAATCTCACTCCAAGTTCCAGAAAGCCCACCAGCCCTTGAGTAACACGCCAGTACCTCAGCAATTCCTAATCAAACTCTACTTCCACACCCAAGCTGGGAACCACTAAAGCTAACTTGCAATGAAATAATGGTAAATGAACAAGAAAGAATCCCCAAAATGCTTGGTACTTGAACTATTTCCCTGAATATGAACTCCAAGAACTCTTGCTGTTAATGACACTCCAAATTAACAGAAGAAAAGAATATAGCTATAATTTACCATGAAATATACTCCGATAATCCCATGATGTGAGAATGTTTTTCTCCAATGATGATTATGATAATCATAGATTGTGATGACCCCCCCTTCTCCAATAAAACAAAAAGCTTCATTATATATACAAAAAGTAACAAAAGAATGCAAACCACAAATGAAAGACCCCTATTGTCTCTGTGCATTCCTCACTGACCCTCCTTAGCTACTCCAAAAAGGAAAGGAAACTGCTAATGAAAGACTCCTTTTCCCCACTGCCTCTGTGCATTCCGCACTGATCCTCCTTAATAATAGTCCAAACCTTACCCTACCCAATGATTTGCAGTAGAGTTGATGATCCTTTTGTCAATTCCCCTTAACATTTGAGTTGCGCCAATGCATAACTAACAACAGATCCTCATTTATCTTCCCTAGCGGATCACTCCCAATCCTGCATGTGGCATAACTACAAATCCCCAACAACCCGCATGCCACCTCCTCAACTTTAGCTTTTGTTTCCCCACAGCTCTGCAACCCAGTGCATATCCCATAATTGGCCTAATTGGTACTACTTAGCTTTGATCACTTGCTTCTGCATTATTAAACCCACAGCCGCAGAGGGAAATTTATGTTCAGCCATGCAATTTCTGGAAAAGGCAAAAACTCCAGCCCATTCTTGTCATTGTGCCCGCAAAAAGCGCGCATCACACCAATGCTAAGCCCTTAGCTAATGCACTCCGGAATAGAAAGTCCGCCAACGCGCTTCTCTTAGACTATTGTGCTGCAGACTTCCAACCACTGCTGAGCCGCTCCTAGTCAAATGTACAGTGCTGAGCCTACTTGCTTCCATGTCTATAAATAACCACCACACCAGTGTGGAAAAAAGAGAGGTGATAACCCCCAAAGTTGTCCTCAAGTTCTGGAAGTTATTGGTATAAGCGTCTGTAAGGAGATTGGATGCAATGAGTTTGAGAATAAAGAGAGTGATTAAAAGATAAATTCCTCCCTTCCAATCCTTCCCATACCATTCCCTGGTGTTCTGTTGATGATGATTTATGATGATGACCCAACCCGGAGTTGAGAGTGAGGTATTTTTGAGTCCTCCCTCTAAACCCTAACCTAGATAAAACCACAAGCAACAAGATAGATGAAATGTGACCCCAAGTACAGAACCCTAGCTACACCCTAACCCTACCCCATACCATCCACCCCATCTGAAACCCTCCCCTTCAATATCACGTGCGTCCGGTTTTTCCTTCTCATGGCGCAGCCCTCTGCCGCGCCCTACTCAGAGCCCCCTGGGTTTATCCTTCCACGCGCATCCGTGGATCCCCAATCCGTGAGTTGGCCTGCGCTTATGCCTGTGCAAACCTCCCTGGTGCGTACAACCCCTGATTGCCCGGCCCTTGCCTTCCAGACTAGCCACCTGCAAGCTTGGTCGGGCCAGCTCCATCACTTGGTCCGCGTTCCCTGGGGGGGTCACGGCCCGGAGCCCCTCAGAGTAGGCCCAACCCCCCCCCCCTGGTCCGGACCCCCGCAATTGCTGCAGCTGAGCCCTCATCCGCTGCTGCTGAGCCCGCAGAAGGCACTTCTGAGACCGCACGCACCCCAAATACTGAGCCCAACCTACCCAACTGCTGAGTGCGCAGCCCGCAAAGCAGCTCCCAATCCAAGGTTATAAATACAACACCACACCCCCATAAGTTGAGTTCTGTCCTCAGAGGTCCTTCCATCACTACCTCAATCCACCCGCCCTACCAGACCACCCCCCCTACTCCCAGTCCACCCCAGCTACTAGCCCCACCCCTCCTTCTAACTTCAGCCAACACTATGATCCCCTGCAATTTCTGCGCCTGGAAGGGGCACGCGTGTTTGATTGTTCCTGGTTGAGGCGCCTGCAGCGCTTGCCATTGCGGCCACCGCCACTGCTTGCTGAGCAAGGGAATGCCCCAGCCTCCCTCAATCTGGCTTTTGTTCCCACCCGCACAAGAGGGCCCGTCTGGACCCTTTTGTGGTATCAAACAATGAAACCATCTTGGAGGACTTGTGGACTCCACCCAGATCACCCGTTTGCCGTCCCTCCCCAAGCTCAATCCGTGACTCGGTTTCACCCCTCTGCTGCTTGCGACCCCGGAAGGAGGACTTTCCCAACTTTGGGGCTTACTGGGTGGCTATGCAATTCTGGGCGGACTGCGTCCGGGTTACAAAAGTTGTGAGGGACCCGCGTATCAATGAAATCCTTTGACATTGTGCGGCTCCTCCTCCGGCTCCTACTCCAGTCCCTGCCCCGGCTCCTCCTTGGGGCCCTGCCCCGGCTCCTTCCCCGGACCCTTCCCCAGCTCCCTCTTCTCGGTACTTTTTGGACTTGGACAAGATGCCCCCAACCCCGCAAGGCACCCCTCCATGGCCCGTGTCACCCATTGTCATCTGGTTGTTGCCTCCTGTTGGACCAAGCCCCCCAGATGGTCCTCCGGAGGCCCCCTCCTCACCAGTCCCACCTCCCACCAGCCCACCTGAGATCCCCAAAATCCCCATCATTTTGGCACTCCCGGAGGCCGGATTTGAGATCTTTGCTGAAAGGTTGACCGCAATTCTCCTTGACTTCCTAGCAACCGTCTTCACTCTGGATCAACACTCTCCCCAGTGCCAAAACTTCAAATCTAGATTCTCATCCTGCCATCCTTCGGTCTCAATCCTCCCTCTCTCATCACTCAACTTCCCCCTCCACATTCCTCTGGACTTCTCTCACAATCCTTTCTCCAACCTCTCCTGCCTCAACTCTCCCTCAACACTCTATAAGGACCATTCCAATGATTTGAAAAAAGTTTTCCCCACTGAGTCTCTAAAGATTGATTATAAGTCAATACCAGCCACCAGGGTTTAAAGGATCCCTGATCCAATCTAGATGTTTATCTTCCCAATACTGAACTGATTTTGCTGTTGATTCCATCATCTTCTGATAAGCTTTGTTACAAATATCTTCACTCCGCTCCACTTGCTTTGATCTGGCAACTAATAGGTCAGTAGTTGAAGAAACTTGTTCACAAGAGATTCCCAAGAAAGACTCCATTTCAGGATCAAGAGGAAGAACAGCCCTTTGACCAAATATGATTTCATAAGGAGAGTAGCCAGTGGTTCGCTTGGTGGAAATTTGATCAGAGAAGAGGACCAAGGGAAGAAAATTTTGACAATTCTTGCCACTTTCACCAGCCATTTTAACCAGAGAAGCCTTCAAGGGAGCATGGCCTCTTTCTACCATGCCTTGTCCTTCAGGATAATAGGGAGTAGTAACTCTATGTTTTCCAGGGAGCAATTGGATCATTCCAGCAAGTTTTCCACCAAATTTTGAGCCACCATCAGTAGAATAAGATTGAGCCAAACCGTAACGCATTGTCCAATTCTCATGAAGGAAAGCTGCCACAGATTCAGAACTAAGGTTCTTAAGGAATTTGGCTTCAACCCATCCAGAAAAATCATCTCTAGCCACAATGAGGTACTTAGCACCACCTGCCTTGATATGAACCACATCCATAGCAACCCTTCCAAAGACAGTGGACTCCCCAGTAGGATAGCAAATTTCAGCTGGACGCCTAAGATCACGTTTTTGACAAACTTCACAACTCTTGCACCATTGAGAGACAGATTTCTTCATAGATGGCCACCAGAACCATTTGGATAATTTTTGATAAGTTTTGGTTTCCCCAAAATGACCAAGGCCATCATGGAGACTTTCAAGGATCAAATCTTGCTTAGCCGGGATAGTAACCACAACAAGCGCACAAGGATTTCCTCTTTTCATAAGCCTAGAACCTTGGACAAAGAAACAAGAGGACTTTCTTTTAAGGGATCATTACACACAACCAGTACTATGAAAACAAGTTACACTACTTTTCTAGAACCTTCACCACCAGATAAGGCCTCTGAAGCGTCCTCTGAAGCACTCTGACACTCAGGTTTCCACCATACCAACCATACAACACACACACACATGCACCAACAGAAGTAGGGGCTCATGCAGCCAAGTATATCTCAATTCTCACCAACCAGCAATAGCAACTCAGTACACATGACTTTTCTGGAACTTTCACCACCAGATAAGCCCTCTAAAATTTCCTCTCAAGCACTGTGATACTCAGTTTGCCACCATTCCAACCATACAACACACACACACACATGCACCAACAGAAGTAGGGGCTCATGCAGCCAAGTATATCTCAATTCTCACCAACCAGAAATAACAACACAGTACACATGACTTTTCTGAAACTTTCACCACCAGATAATCCCTCTCAAACGTCCTCTCAAGCACTCTGATACTCAGTTTGCCACCATTTCAACCATACATCACACATACATGCACCAACAGAAGTAGGGGCTCTAGCAGCCAAGTATATCTCAATTCTCACCAACCAACAATAAAAAATCAGTGCACATGACTTTTCTGGAACTTTAACCACCAGATACGAGCTCTGAAGCGTCCTATCAAGCACTCTGATACCCAGTTTTCCACCATATCAACCATACAACACCTGCAAGCCACACTCTCAAGTTACCCAAGGGGACATGCGGTAAAACAGCATACCTCATATCTCCACAACTTATTACATTGAAACAGCAAGCAGGTAGTTCCTGCAACATTTTATACATGAAAGGGTCTCAGAAGCGTCCTAAGAAACACCCAGAACATGACTTTCCACCACCAAACGCATGCAGGGCACACCATTCAAGCTGCCAAAGAGGGCTTGCAGCTGCCAAGCATGTTTCATGCTTTTCCCAACCAGCAAAATTAACTCAAGCTGCAGGCAACTTCTGCATCATTTTTTTATGCAAGATAAGCACTCAGAAGCGTCCAGATCACACCATTCTTATCTATTATCTCATATCTTAGCCTGACTCTCAAAGACTGAACTAAAAAATACAGTTATCTCTCAGCATGATTTACAGGTTTTATCACCAGAATGATTTGTCTCATGTAACTGTACCATCCTGCGCTTCAACAGTGCAGGGAGAGGCTCAGAACAGCACCCAGGGGAGCCCTGAGCATCCCCTGAGGAAGTATTTTTCTATTTAAGGGGCCTCTTTTGCCCTATCCAAGTTGTCTAGTATGGCTTCTGCCTAGTGTGTGAATTATGGCATCTGCCTGACCAGTTACTTACCTAGTACCCAGTTATAAGTGAACCAGAATCAAGTGAAAAGGAAATAAAGGATCAAACACAAAATAATAATTGACAATTTGACCCAAATCCTGGTGTTCTTGAAGTAGGGTTCTTGAGAAAGGGCCTGTTATTCAGAACCTATTATTAGAGGGAAAAACCCCTTATTTTTTTTATTAGTAAATTTATAAAAGAGGAAGAGAACAACAGAACAACCAACCAAGCCTTTTTACGCCCAGCTCCCTGTGGGCAAGCCCATCTTTGGGTCCTCCTACTGGTTAAAAACATTTTAGTCAACCCTTAAATCCTTTAATTGGAATTGGAAAAATAGTCAGAAAAAGTCGAAAATTCTTGATTATTAATTGGTGGAAGCTTTCCAATAATCCAATCCAACATGGAATAGTCTTGCAGTTCCTAAAAATTTCTATAAATAATTAATCTAGGTCTTATAAGAGACATATTTTGAGTCTCAAAGAAACCAGCCACTAATTAAAAACAATTTTTGTGCAGACTTATTATAGTTCAGAAGGGCAGGAAATTCAAAATCACCTTAGCTTACCTCTATCTATTCAAGAGTAGTAGTAAGCTAAATTCCCCCTCTAGTGACTTCCAGCAAGCTATTTGCTAGAAAATCCCATTATCCCTTGGAGTCTCTACAGCGTGGTTCATGTTCCAGGGAAGGTGTTCACAATTCCCAACGCGCTATTGCGGTATCCATTGGAGGACCCGTTTGAGGGGGCAGAACCCCTGGATGTGGAGTCTCCGGTTATGCACGTAGGTATGGTGGAGGCGGAGGTCATTCTTCCGCTGCAGCAGTCCAGGCATTACGCAACCTTGTGCTCCTTTTTTCAGGATCTTTGGTTTCCCAAGGGTACGTCAGGGGCGATAATTCAATGGGTGAAGCGGCGGATGACCAACTTCAACTTGCAGGAAGGGCAGCTATGGCGGTGGGGTACCCCAGTGCCTTTGGTGGTTGCAACATCAAGGAAGGACCAGGAAATTATCCTGAGGTGTCTTAACAACAACCTTGGCCACCAGGGCAAGATCAAAACGCGGAGGCGGGTGAAAGCAAGGTTCTGGTGGCCGGGGGTGGTGCGCGCAGTGCGTGAATGGGTGAAGTCTTGTGAAGAATGTCAACGGCGGAGCTCTAGGCTTCCCAGGGAGGTTGGTCACCCTACGGGGGAGGACGTGTTGTTTGGGCGGGTCTCCCTTGACATAGTTCACATAAAGGCGGGAAAGTTTGCATCCCTGCTGGTCGTGTGGGACAATCTATTGGGTTGGGTTGAGGCTTGTCCTCTGGTGAAGTTGTTGGCGGAGAAGGTTTCTCAGTTTCTAGAGGAGGATTGGTTTGCACTGTAAGGTTTGCTTTTCCTGGTCACTGTCAACCAAGGGGCGGAGTTCTGGGGTTGTCTGAGATTTGTACGCAGGACAGCCTACTGGGAAAGGAAGCGTGCGCAGAAGACGTGTATTTCTCTCAACAAGGGAAGCGCAGTACAAAGGGAAGGAAAATGCGGGAAAAGGGAAGGGGGAGAGGGGGGGAGATGCGCCTAAGCCATTCTCATCATTTCCTCCATGTCCACCCCCGGCAACACCAGCAAGGCCTGGAAAGACACCAAGAGCTCGCGCTGGGATTCCAAGGATTGAATGCCGGGGGTTGCTAGGAAGTTGCAGAGCATTGCGGTCAACCTCTCAGCAAAAATTTCAAACCCGGCCGCCAGGAGTGCCAACACGACGGGGATTTCCGGGATCTTGGGTGGGCTTGGGGGAGGCGGGACCAGTGAGGAGGGGACCCCCGAAGGACCATCTTGGGGGCTCAGTCCAACAGGAGCCAAAGCCAGGAGAACAATGGGTGATGCGGGGGTGGAGGGGTGCCTCGCAGAGCCAGGGCAGGGGCCGGAGGAGGAGCCGGGGAAGGTTCCGGAGTAGGAGCTTGAGGAGGAGCCGCACGATATTGAAGGATTTCATCAATACGCAGGTCCCTTGCGCCTTGAATAAACCCGGTCCGCCCAGAATTGCATAGCCACTTGGTAAGCCCCAAATTTTGGGAAGTAATCCTTCCAGGGAGGTCCTGCGCTGCAGAACGGCAAAGAGGAATCACGGATTGAGCTTGGGGCGGAACGGCAATGGAGTGATCCGGGGGGAGTCCATGAGTCCTCCAAGATGGTTTCATCATCCAATACCACAAACCGGTCTGGATGGGCCCTCTTGAGCGGGAAGGAACGGGAGCCAGATTGAGGGGGAGGCTGGGGCATTCCCTCACTAAGCAAGCAGCAACAGTGGCCGCAACGGCACGCGCTGCAGGCACATTGACCAGGAGAAATAAAACATGCGTGGCCGTTCCGGGCGCAGAAATTGAAGGGGATCATAGCATTGTTGAAAGGTGTAAGGAGGGGCGGGGCTAGTGGCTGGGGTGGACTGGGAGGAGTAAGGGGGGTGGCCTGGTAGCGCGGTAGGGTTGAGGTAGTGATGGAAGGACCTCTGGGGACAGAACTCAACTTGAGGAGGGGGATGGGGGGGGATGTGGTGTTGTATTTATAACCTTGGATAGTGAGCTGCGTTGCGGGCTGCGCACTCAGCAGTTGGGTAGGTTGGGCTCAGAATTTGGGGTGTGCACGGTCTCAGCAGTGCCTTCTGCGGGCTCAGCAGCAGCGGTTGAGGGCTCAGCGGCAGGGATTGCGGGGCTTGGCACCAGGTGCGGGTTGGGCCTACTCTGGGGGGGGGCGCCGGGCCGCAACCTGCCCAGGGAACGCGGACCAAGTGATGGAGCCGGCCCAACCAAGCTCACGGGGGGCTAGTCCAGAAGGCAAGGGCGGGGTGATTGGGGGTTATACGCGCGGGGGGGTTTGCGCGGGCATAAGGGCGGGCCTACTAACGTATTTTGGGATCTGCAGGTGCGCAGGGATGGATAAAACTGGGGGGCTCCAAGTAGGGCGCGGCGGAGGGCCGGGCCATGAGAAGGACAAACCGGACATATGTGATATTGAAGGGGAGGGTTTTGGACGGGGTGGGTGGTACGGGGTAGGGTTAGGGTGGAGCTAGGGTTCTGTACTTGGGGTTATTTTTTCATCTATCTTGTTGCTTGTGGTTGTACCTAGGTTAGGGTTGAGAGGGGGGACTCAAAAATACCTCATTCTCAACTCCGGGTTGGGGGGGAGGCTATCAGATTACCATACATATCATATAGTTCATATCACCAGACCGCCAGGAAATGGTATAAGAAGGATTGGAGGCAAGGAATTTATCTTATCATCACTCTCTCTATTCTTAAACTCATCGCATCCAATCTCCTTACAGACGCTTAGACCAATAACTTCCGGAACTTGAGGACAACTTTTGGGGTATCACCTCTCTTGTTTCCACACTGGTGATGATGATATATGATGATGACCCAACCCAGAGTTGAGAGTGAGGTATTTTTGAGTCCTCCCTCTCAACCCTAACCTAGGTACAACCACAAGCAGCAAGATAGATGAAAACATAAGCCCAAGTACAGAACCCTAGCTCCACCCTAACCCTACCCTGTCCAAAACCCTCCCCTTTGATATCATGTACGTCTGGTTTGTCCTTCTCATGGCCCGGCCCTCTACCGTGCCCAACTCGGAGCCCCCAGGTCTATCCGTCCGCGCGCGCCCGTGGATCCCACAATATGTTAGTCGGCCCGCGCTTATGCCCGTGCAAACCTCTCTGGAGCATATAACCCCCAATTTCCCTGCCCTTGCCTTCTGGACTAGCCTCCCATGAGCTTGGTCAGGCCGGCTTCATCACTTGGTCTGTGTTCCCTGGGTGGGTTGCGGCCCGGCGCCCCCTCCAGAGTAGGACCGACCCTCACCTGGTGCCAAGCCCCGCAATTCCTGCCGCTGAGCCCTCAACCGCTGCTTCTGAGCCCGCAGCAGGCACTGCTGAGACCGTGCGCACCCCAAATGCTGAGCCCGACCTACCCAACTGCTGAGCGTGCAGCCCACAACGCAACTTTCAATCCAAGGTTATAAATACAACACCACACCAGTCAACTCACCAACTAAGGTTTTTTAATAGGTGGGATTCTCCAAGTTGTCTTGTTGCCCCGTTTCTGGTCAACTCAGAAACTATGGTGTTTCAATAGGTGTGATTCTCTAAGTTGTCTTGTTGCCGCATTCCTGGTCAACTCACCAACTACGGTGCTTTGAAAGATCCATGTTATGACATTCTTTCCAAGGAACTGGCCCAAGCTTCCATCTCCTTGGACCTCATCCATCCAAGTCCAACTCCACCAGCTCCTGCCTCCCCCCTTCTCACCTCCCTCCCTCCCTCCTTCAAGCTGACCCTTCCCTGATCATCATTGACCATCTTCCATTACCCCAATCCTCCCATCAGTCCCAATTTGGTCCTGATTACACTATCATTGATGTTGTTGGTGAAGGCGCCTATTGGTATTGTTTGGTAACTACTTTCCTCTCCCTGCCCCCTTCTCCTCTCTTTCTTAATCACCCACCCATCATCCTGACTCAAAGAGTGGAGCAATAGAGGAGTGAGAGCGTAGGAGTCACCTGAGGGTGAGGTGGTAAGAGACCAGAAGAGATGAAGCAAGGAAGAAAGAGAGTCTCAACAAAGAACAACTGGAGGATATTTAAATTAAAATGTAAGCGATGTCCCCGCGCGCATATGCATTTTTTTTCCCCCTTCCTTGCTTTCTTGTCCGGTCTCCGCAGTCCCCCGCAGCCCCTGTGGGTCTGTATCCTCACGAAATGTTTGAGGTGGCTTAGAATATGTTTGTGAGTTGGTTTGTTTTCTTTTTGATGACGCTTACACGGTTGCAAATATTTTCAATTTTGATAAGGAGCGTGTTGATGACATATTGTTTTTGTAGGGGGTAATAATTAGATGAGGAGAGTGGGGTAGAGTTAGAGTTGGGGGAGAAAAGTTGTTTATCTTGTTGATTTTCTTAAGATGTCAACCTGATGGACTCTCAGACTTCACGTTGTTGTTTTCCCACAGGCTATGTCACTTCTCTTTATTTCAATTCTTATTTATTTCAAATATGTCATGACTCGTTTCTCAGTGTCTCTTTGTTCTCAGTATTAGACTCTTAAATACTAAGGCATTTGCTTGCCTGATGTTGGTTCTTCTTCTTCTCCTCATCACTCCTTGACCAATTGTTCCACTTTGTCTCATATCAACTCTTGCCACATTCAGTCCTGTCATTTGCCCTATAGGATCCTAACCTCGCTGTTCACCTTTCAGGTACTTTCATCCTCATTTATTCTCTTGGTTATCTTGTGGTTATCTTGCCATGCGTTCTGATCTATTGAAATCAAAACCTTTCAGTTCTGATAACTTAACAGATTTATTTTTTATTTGAAGTTTGCAAGGATGCTGATGAAGGATTCATGGTTGAAGTTAATGGGACCGTCCTCATGACCGTCCATAATCTCAAATTTGGAGTTGTTCGCAATGGGACTCATGGTTGTAGGCACGTTTGGTGCTGAATGAGCTGGGCTAGGACTCATTCAGAGCGATGAATTTCTGCCAGAGGAGAGGGAGATATAGGTAGTAGTATGGGTAGAGAGATCAGAGGAGGTCAAAGGAAGAGGATTTTGAATGATAGCGATAGGGAGAGGAGGAGGAAGCTGAGAGAAGAATGAGGTTTTAGAGTTTTGAGTAGAAGGTGATCTTTTAGAATTTTGGGTTTGGATGACTGGAAAAAGGTGGTGATGTGATGGTAGAGTGGAGGAGCCCTTTTTAAAATGTAGTTTTCATCACAACGATCCTACCGTCCTTTTCGCAGGCGCATGAGTTTCGATCGAAGGGGTTAGTTCATGCTGGTGTTTGACTATGCTGCTGGCACTCAGCCTTGTACCGTTCGTATGTATTTATCCCCGCTCTTGTGTGTGATGTCAAGGAGTGGCGCCGGATCGCCTGGCGAAACAGAGTTGCAGCCGATGAAAATCATATATCCCCTATGCGCATTCACGACTGAGCCAACGACGCGGTTGCATTCCAAAACCAGCCTGAGTGCCTTGATGTGCCATGCGATTCAGCATATGGGCAGAAAGGGCTCTGTGCGGCATCCGATAAGAGAACAGGATTAGTTGGAGGGGCTCGACTACTGGAAAGCTCAGCCTGAGGCGAACGCAGCAAGTTGGAAGGCTGTGATTGGAAGCATCCCAAGGAGCTGCACTAGGGCGGTTCTGTTTGTCCCTGGAATGCTCAATAGAAGCTTCACTGTACCGATTATCTAAGTATTCGGGAAGCCCGTGCGGTACAAGAAGAAAGACCATGTACACCTAGGTCGTACGGAGTTATAAAGCGGGGCCGAACAGAGATGGGACAAACTGTACAGGCACGCTGTCGCTGCGAGGAAAGGGGACCGCCTGTAGACTTTTCTTTCTTAATCTTTTTGATCTCTAAAATATCAACTCGAGCATATTTCTTTCAGATAATTTCTCGCCCAACCGAGCATCATTTCTTGGCCAAAATAATCATCAACAAGCATCACTTCTACCCCAACCTAAATACTCTTCCTTCCAAGTGGCTGTCTCTTGGCACCTCCCGTAAAGCTATCGAAGGGGATTCTCAGTTCCCTTTCTTCCATCCCTGGAACCCTGCTGTCTTACCTCTTGCAGTACAGTCTCATTTTTTCATCCCCAAACACCAGACCCTAATCAGCCGTATACCACCACCATCTCCCCATACCTTTGAATTATCAGCATTGCACTTTGATCTGGTTTTGTTTAGCTTAGAAGGCGCCGATACTCTCCTGTTTCTGATTTCCAGTATACCCCTACAATTCTTGTGCAGGTCTCTGGCGTTCTTGCCCCGGTCCCCGGAGATAAAAGCTTTGTGCTGGGCTCAATGTTTAGAACCGCAAACGAAATGGCCGCAGAGGACTCCCATCCCGTGTTGTCTCCGCCTAGGCGGGATCAAATGGATGCACCGATATCACCCGAACTGTCATCGCGAGCAACTCGTGCGCGTTCGGCTTCGCACCCTCTAAAGATAGCATTCTTGACTGCCAAGCGAGCGCTCCAATCTCAGTTTGGTGACACAGAATCGCTTGAGAAGTTATTGGCCTCGCAGAATCTTCCAGCCTCGCTTGGAGATGCTGATGTGGTCGCGTCAGTTTCCGACCATGTTCATGCGACTATAAGGTCACGAAGAATCAAGCCCAACCTCTGTTCAATTTCTTCTAATTCTGACCCTACCGCGAGCTATTCTTCTCAGTCATGTGCTCTGTTGATTCTAAACAAGGCCTGCTGTGGTTCATCCCATTCACCCCAGCTTTCTTGTGAGGTCGCGCTGGACAGTGACAATCGTTGGTCACCGGCCTTTTCTTCTTAATTACATGGCTTGTCGATGGAGGTCCTGATTGCCTTTTTTCTTAACAAATAATTCAGCCAATCGCTCCTCGTCGCCCAACGCTACGCTAAATATTCCTGTTCGTCCCGCAAGACCAAACCTTGTGGACCCCGATTTAGTACCACAAACAATACTGCCTGTCATTGTTTCCCCGTTGGCGAACCAACTTTTAAAAAAGAAAAAGTATCGGAAAAGATGGGCTTCCAGGTCTAAAAGCGCCAATATAGGCAACTTGAACGCAAGCTTACCGTTCAACCAAATGCTGACCAATCATAAGGCTTTCAATTTGTTGCGAAAGGCAGATAACATCAGCAACTGTGGGAAGACAGATTTGGGCACGAGTGATCGCGAAAACTACAGTTTTGTAGACCACTTGAATCTATCGCCTCACTTCTTTGCATTTAGTACTCACAAAATCGATACCAGCTCCTTCGCAACTTCAAAGCCAACCGATTGCCTATACACCGGTGATGAACAGGAATCTGATATAGAAGATTTAACCACACCGACTTTGAAGAGTTCCGAAACATTTGACGATGATACTTCAATCACCCCTTCTCAAACCCATCGTACCCCAGCCTGCAACAAAGCCGAAAGTAAAGTACCCCTGACGCCTCGGATAATATTTGAGGATTTCCAAAGGCAATTCAATCATGAAGATTTAATGATCCGATCGAAAGATTTGAAAGCATTAAATATTCCCGGTGATGATGTTGTGCAACGTTCAGACCCAAGCACTTGTGCATCCCTTGGACCTATTCCACCCATGCGTCAAGCTGCGTATGACACTAATGCAGAGAGCAACGAAATTGGCCATGATTCTGGTGAGGAGAGACAGAAGCTTGCTTTATGCAATTCCGGGCACGAACTTGGCATGACTGGCCTAGCGAACGCCGCTTTGAGCGATGCTTCTCCGGTTGACCCAGCAGACGAGTCTTTCGAAAGTTTCGGCGACGACCAAATCTTAAGTTCAAACTTATCAGATGGTGTCAATGCACCACGGCAAGGCAAGTTACGATTGGTAGATATTTTTCCCTTGCCTCCTGTTACTCGCAGCCCCGCGGTAAGTCTACTTCCGACATGAATAATGCGAATTTTCAGGATTTTAACGTTTTTTTTGTTTGCTTGCACTCTTATTCCCCAAATCATATCCAGAGGGATGCCCAAAGCATGGCATCTTCGAAGTCTAATTTTGAGAAAATTTGCAGAATCACAATGGAAGGAAGCGCTTCACCCCCAACTGGAAACATCGAAAATAAAAGCGAGGCAGGAAAAGTTAGACCAACACCTTTAGTTTTTGGTGGTTTATTGCCAGGCGAGGGCTCGAAGGTCATCCTCAAGCTGAATCCTGTTAGACCTTCAAGTGAGGCTACTCAAGAAAGCCACAGCTTTCAACATCGACCTAGTTCCTATCGCCATGTGGCGTCGGAAAGCAAAGATGACAAAGGTCCAGATCACCTAGAAGCTGCTACTCGCATGATGGTTTGTCAATGTTGCCCAATCAATCAGCTATATCAAATTTTACCTGGCTAATGTAACTTGGGCCGTGCAATTTTCGATTAATCTTAATAAAATTCTCCGACATAGAGAATGTTTGAAATCTATCTTGAAAATAGTCCGAAGACCAATGGCCAAAATACACCACCAATATCATCAATTTCAAATAAGCCCTCAAGAAAATTCAAGCTTCAGGATAGTCCACTCAAGAAGTTTGGAGATTTTCGCATCCCCGAGACGCCAAAACAGGTTTCACAAGCTGAACATAGTCATTTCCAGGGCAATCCTTTGGCGAAAAGCTCACATTGGACACCTCCAAACGCGGGCCATGTTACGCGTTCTTCAGGTCTTGTTTCTCAAACCTCGGTTGATGAGATGATTCAGACGAATGAAAGCTCATTGCAAGGAAGATCGACTTCTTTCGATTATAGTTATTTGAAAGCAGATGATGTTTCGCTCTCTCCAGACGATTCCGAGCCTGGATCCATATTGGAAAAGCTGTACAATCCCGTTTCTTCTGTGGAAGAATATACAAGCCCTCTGTCAGATTCAGACACTGGACCTTTTCAATCGCCACGAACCCCATTCGGCTATCTTGATCATTTATCGAATCCATTTGAACCTTGCGTGCCAAAATTAAAGCATCCGAGCTTCATTCAACATCTCAGCTTTGGGAGTCATCAGCCAGCCTCATCGGCCACTGAGCCTTCAGAAATCGATAGTCCCATTCATTCAAGGGCAAGTGTCCATTCTGATCCAAGAAATAGAGAATCGCCTTCCACTTGCAGCTTTCCCGGACCCCCCCTAAAGCAGATGCGGTCGATCTCCAAAATTTCTAATATGGCGGATGAACTGCTGTCGAGAATTACCAGTCAAAAGTTTTCTAAAGATAATGTTGATTATCGCAAATCTGAAAGCACCTCAGTACAAGAAATTTCTATTGATTGCGAAGGGAATTCCGATATTCTTGATATTTCCAGTTCTTCGGGGCAAATTTCACGATGGCCCATCATTATCCAAGGCGATCTGTGTCATTCGCAATTCTTCTCCCCTTTAAATTTTGCGCTCACTACTTCACGGGACCATTCAATAATCAAGCCAGTCCTAGGAAGGAACTTACTCGAGCAACCAAATGATGACCAGAAACTAGGGGATATTGATATTCTCCATCGCAAATCATTGTTGGAAAGCAAAAAAAATAATTCAAGAGATTTCAGTTCCAAACCGATGGAAATAGAAGGGCTTGCTCCCCGTTGGCAACGCAAGGAAGCATCAAATAATCAGATAAGCTTGAGTTTGACGATGAAAGGGAAGAATCAATCATTAGTCTCCGATTCATCAATTAAGCGAGACGTAAATTCCTTTAAACTAGCAGATGAAAGTATTGTATCCCAAGAAAACTTCAATTTTTCGATCGGCCTATCAGTCAATAAATCAGAAATGGATGAAGATATTCAACATGGCATGAGCCCGATAAGATTGTATGGTAAGCAACAAGGTATACTCGAGACAGGACAATGGAAGAAAAACAACCTGAATTTTCAATCAATGAAGTCTCAGTATGAATCCCAAAGATCGAAGAAATCTGTCAAGAAAGGTCCCGCTTTCTTGAACCACGCCAACGGAGAAGGAAGCCAAAATTCAACCATGAGAGGGAGTGTTCACTGTGGCTCAGAAATATCACTCATGAAGGGAGAAATTTTGACGGAGGAAGAAGAGATGGAAGAAAAAGAATCACTCATAGTTTATAAAATCCAAGAGGAAGATGAAAACCAAATCATGGATTTCGAAATGAACAGATTGAAGAAAATTTTCTTTAATAAATCTTTAAAAGCATCAAGATCAAAAGCGAAGCTTTCTTCCAAGTCATCAATGAAGTTTCCAAAAATTTCAGGATTGTAATCGGTGACTTTCGAAAATTTAAGACCTACCTGAGGGGAAAATTGATCAATTATTCGTTCATGTTGTAGTTTTTTTTATAGAGTTGGCACTTGTGCTAAATTAATTCTCTTTTCTGTCGTGTTCTGTTTCTGAGCAATCACTTGAATCGATAGAGATCTCCTCGAGTGACTTTTTAATTGGTTGAATGATAATTGTGCCTCGCGTTCGAAGCTATTATCATTCCACAGAAAAACTACCTACCAGCTTTTTCTTGTCCCTAAAACTTGATTTATGTCTTGAAAAACTAAACTATGAAAAAACCAAAATTCAAAATCAAATTTTGTGATTTGGTGAGACCCTCAGAGCCTGAGTACGTTCTCTCTTATTTATTGTTCACACGAACCCAGGAAAGTAATGCAGCCACGGGTATACGAAGTAAAGAGGCAAATGAAACAAAAAGAATTCATCATTCGGCTCTAGTTTGTTCTTCTATTATTACTCATGAGTCCATAAGCGTTCAAATTCAAAAAAACAAAATGTAGGAAGACCATCAAATGAGGCAAATTACACGGTCAGAATCCGCAAATGGCTAACGCTGCTCACAAGAGGAAAATCTTTATTCTGGGTTTTTGAAGATCTACGGGAAGTAAAAAAACTTCATTATTCTTTTCATCAAGTAAATTAATGGGATTAGCCAACATAGAAACTTCTAACCCCAGTCAAGGATAGAAACGGTGTATATCTTTATGATAGGATGACTTCACCTGCTTATTTTTCTATGACGAGTGCAAAGAAACTTTTTATCCTAAATGGGTGAAGAAAGGTGCACATATGTGCCAGCAGCCTCCTTTCACACAAGCACCTCATTTAATGAAAAAGCAAATATCAGGGGACAAAGAAAAAAATCAAGAAGGAGATGGAGTTGAGTTTTGAAGTGTGAACCAAAGTCAAGATATACTCTGGAAGTCACATTCACACTGCAAGCTAAATTTTGAAAGAAGTTCAAGGTTTGAGATAAGTATTTTGATGTTCAATAAAGCTGGCACAAATCCAATGTGGTCACCTGCAAGCATAAGTTTGCAATAAAGTATGATATTAACTGATTGATTAAGATCTAGAGCAGGAAATGCAACATGCAATCAAGTTAAAGAAACCATAATTCTGATAAGAGAGTACATCCTTGTAAAATGATATCCTAGATACAAGGTAAGACACACATGTAGGTGATACAGGGAAATACAAAATCATCAATAAATGACATCAAAGTTGAAAAAATCCTGTGATCATGATAATACATGAAAATTATGATTCTTGATATCAATTGCAAGTGAAAATTCATTTCTACATCCAGGGATAATGAATCAAATCAATTAGCTAAAAAGGATTCTGGGAAGAAGAAAAACTTTTATGATGGTAAGAAATGAAAACAAGAAGGCACCATTATAGTTTGAGGGCTTAGATTTTGACAAAAATTGCTTGAATGAACCTCACTTGAAAGAGCCCTTCAGATTAACTAGGCAAAAATTAAATATTTGATTGCTTCAAAGATGATTCAAAAGCTGCAGATCCCATTAAAGAAAAATTTAAAATTTTCAAAGTGAATGGTCCCCATTATGTGTGAATAATAGATTATTATTTAAAATCACTGAGAAGCTCAGTCTTATTTTCTTAGATTTCATGTTTCCAGATTTGAAATCAGATGCTGAGAGACTGGTGTAAGATTTAGCTTTCAATATGTGGTTAGGGTGGCAGGGGGGGCAATTTTTGAGTTTGGTTTCAAGAAAAAAAGGTTTTCTGGGTAAGTAATTTCTGGCTCTTGCATAATCTGAACAGAATTTCCATAAATGGTTGCCATATTGATATCTAATATTCAAATAGCCCATAGCTTATCACATACAAGTATATTCAACAAAATCCACTGATATAATTCAAAGCCTGAATCATTGCAGCTGTATTTAACCATAACAAGATGTATTGAGCTAGAATTGAAAATAAACTCAATTTCAAAAATTTAAAATGACTTTGCTTGTTTTTTGCCATTAAAACATTGAAATTTGAATTCCCCTTCTTCCCAACTATCCAAAGTGATTTGAGAATTCATTTATAAATATATTTTGTGATTTTCTTTTGAGTTTTTTTGTCAATATTAGCCCAGGATATAACCACACCCTAAAACTTACTGGGATCACATCTTGTTTTTTTAAAAATAGCAGTATTTGAGGATTTTCTGTTTTGGATGAAATTAATATTTTGGATGGGATTTCCAGTGTCTGACACTTGATACTCAGCCCTTAAAGTGAAAAGGAACACAAACTCAAAATTAATTCAGCTATTTCATTCTCAGCACCTAGCCCAGGATAATCACCTCTGTTATGCATTTATTTATCTCAGGCTCTTGCAACTAATTAATCTCCCAGGCCTGCACATACTTCAAACCTTGAATATTCTTTATTTTACATAATACACTTAGGTTTTGTCCTTTGGGATCATTATTGACATCCTACTGAAGATTATATCCTATAATCTCTCATCCTTTGGTACATCTAATTTCATTTATATTGTCCTCTCTTCAAATTTTCATTCCCAAATCATAAGTCTCAGGATTGGGAGCTTTCCCAAATTTAGTAGATCTATCCTAGAAACCAGAGCTGTAGTCATCATTAGCCCCTGCTACAAATACATGAGTCCTTATCTCCTTGGTCTTCTGGTACACCTTGTAGTTCAGCTAATCAAAGGCTCTTCAATTTATCCTTCATTTTTTCATCTTTTCCATAAATACTGGCCTTATTCCTGTTCCCTGATTCTATCTCTTCAAGAAATCAGTTTAATAGTTATTACTAGCAATCATATCAAAGCAATTTTCATTAATAAAAAAAATCTCCTCCCCTCTGATAGAATTTCTCTGCTCTCTCCAGAGGATCTCAGCAAAAATCACCCTAAGTAAAATTTTGTTAGATTAATTATGTTTCAAGACCTTTTGGAAATCCATCAGCACTTTTGAAATTGAACCAATTGTTTACCCAAAGCAACCACCAAACAGCCAAACCTCATTCTTTTCAATCCTTCTCTTACATCTTCTTGAATTTCAATTTATTTTGTGAAACCTCAGCATTTATTTACTTCTCTCCACATAATTTGATTTTATTTTATATCTATTTTTTGGGTCATCTACCATTATTTTTAACTGAAAATTTTCATCAATTTGCCTCTTTCACACTTTGATGTATTAGATTTAAAAATTTGACAAACCAGCTTTGAAAATTGAAAATTTCAGCTTCAAAGCTTCAATGCACTCTTTGGAAAAATAATAACTGGCCTTTTGAAAAAAATTTTTTCTTCCAAATTTTTTGCAGAAAGTAATTTTTGGGTCACTCCTTAAAAAGCAGAAAATATTCCTGTTAGATTTAAAATTTTCTCAAATTTCTAGCCTAAAGGAAACTGGGACTTCTAGAGGCAGGGGAGGAAAGCAACATGAGGAACCCAATACACCAGGGATCCATGGAACTGGAAAATGTTTTCCAACCTAGCTGTTGCAGTGGCTGTACCTCAACTCTCATGAAAACTGGAATCCTGTTTGCTTTCCCAATAGTTCCTAGCTCTTCTATAGCAAATTCTGGATATTCTAAACTTTTTAAATTAGTTGTAAAACATAAATAAAAAAGTTTTCAGGGCCTTTATTCAAATTTTTTTATGCTAGATTAGTTCCTCAAAGTTTAAATACTAAGGAAACTTACCTCTGGATCTAGATACAGCAGCTAAATATACTCAGGATCTAGATAAAGCAGCTAAATATACTCATAATCTACATAAATCAGCTACATATACTCAGGATCTACATAAATCAGCTACATGTACTCAGGATCTACATAAACTGGATGAATATGCATGGTCTAGCCTCAAATGATATAAAAATATAATACATAGGCTTGCATATACTTGCTCTACCAGGTTTCACATACTTAATCTCTCAGGCTTGGATATCCTTTGACCTACTCACTCTGTCTATCCTATATTAAATTATGTTTTATTCTTTGGGAATCCTTATTTACATCCTCCTGCAGATTGTATCACATACTCTCTATTCCTTAGTTCATAGTGCCATGGCTCCCATGTACACTTTATGTTCCAAACTTAGCCATTCCAGGCCTAAGAGCTCAATTTGGTAGTATTTTTTTGTTAGTTCCTCTCTGCTTCCTTGACTGATCTGGTCACTACATATACAGTCTGAACTCCTTGGCTTGTTTTACATCTATTCAGACTATTACCCTTTGAAGACTCCTTGCTACCTACCTGTCATATCCTTTTCTATATAAACTGTCCTCCTCTTCCTTCTTCCTGTTAATTTTTCCCCAAGGAATCAGTTTACTACTTCTCACTGGGAAATACATCCCAGCAAGTGTCATCAAAGCACTCTTACTCTTACTCTAGCAATTGCCCTTCGCCCTGAAAAAGCCTCTCAGTAAAACTTAACCTAAGATTTCTGTGATTAGAGTACACCTGTGACAAGCCCTACTTGAATACCAGCAGGCCCTCTGACATTAATTTGACTGATTTGAGTTCCAGTATGACAATGAGGATGAAAACTGTGGTTTTTTATTCCATTTTATTTAGTGGATTGAGTTAATCCTGACCACATTTGAATTCCAGTTTGAAATATAATGCAACCAAAATAACTGAAAATTTCAAGCCTAAGGATCCTCCTTCTTCTCCTAATGTGGTTACAAATGAAGCTCACCTTCATGGCAATTCTTCAGCAAATTACCACTGCAATTTCCCATACTTCTGGAAAAGGGTGTGCTAAATTTACAACCCACAAAGCAGCAAGCAAAGTAATTTAAAAATTGGGAATTCCCCAGGGGGTTGCAAATGGGGATGCAATAGTTGTGATTGTGGTTGTGTGTGTTTTCCTGACCCATTTAGGGGAAAATAGCCCCAAATGGGCCATTTGAAGGGGGAATTGGGGTACCTAGGCAACGCTGGACCAAATTTCAGTGCATTAAACCCAAATTTGGGGATTTGGAATACTATGCGGGACTATTGGACCACAAAAGGAAACATAAAAATAAAACATTCTGGCTATTTTAAAAACAAAGTATTTTCACAAAACAACAATCACCTGTTCAATAATTTTTCTCTCAACGCAAGAGTGAGTACACTTTAGAGTTGTTGGTAAAAGTTGGATTGAATGATAAATTGACTTGGGTTTTTTGAATTATGGGAACAGTGGAAAGCCCCACCCCCTGGTTTAAACATGGCTGGGTTAAAGGACTTAATTAAACATGTTGCTAACAAATCTTTGGATTCTGGGGATTTGGGTAGGTAGTTGGAAAGAAAAACATTGGAAGCCCCAATTTCATCCTCATCTTGGGTTAAAATTGAGGAAAAAGATGTTTCTTCACAAATGTAATTGAATCAAGCAGGTGGTTCAAATTTCATATTCCATTTGACTGAGAATTATTTGGCTTGATCAGTACTAACATAACCATTTGAATATGTAACAAAGAGCTGACAGAACCCCTTGACCCTCCTCCTTTGAGAGCTTTTCCTATTAGGAAAGAATCCAAGAATTATTTTCAAAAATGGGCAGCCATGCATGGATACTCATTGAAAACAATCAGGTCAAAAAAGGTTGAATATGTTGACCTAGCATGCCACAGATTTGGAGTATACAAGGGGCCATGCCTCACCAAATGGCAAAGGAAAACACACCAAACAAATTTTGGGTGTTAATTCATGAACTGTGAAATTTTCACAGTAGAAGATCCCACATGGGGTCTCTCCATTAGAAATGACCAGCACTATCAAAAAAAATTTGAAAACCCCTCAGTGCATCCTCAACTAAGGGGAATATCTGGTGTAGACTTGGATAAAATTAAAGAAGGAATGAAAGATGGGCTAAATACAGTGCAAATTAAAAGGAAATTGAGAAAGATTGACAGTGGAGAATAGATTGAAAATAGAAAAATCTATAACACTAAGTGCAAGGTAAAGTAAGCAGAAATCCATGGGAAAAATTTTATGGATGTTATATTTGAAATTTTTCAGGAACCCAGTGGGTTTCCAGGTAAAAATTTGGTGGAGCAGGTCACTTGGAGATCGTGTTCTTGTCTCATCCTGCGTCTATAAAGATTTTTGAAAAATATCATCATATTGCTTCCATGGATTGTACTCCTAAAACAAATAGTTACAGCATCCCTCTATTGAATGTTGTATAAATGACAGCCAACATGAAAACATTTAAAAAGGCTTTTTTTGTAACAAATTAAATTTTTGAGCTCTAAAATTGGGCAGTGAGGGCACTAAAGAAGTTCCTTATGATCCCAAGAGGCTTCCTAAAGTCTTTTTTACAGACCATGAAAAAGGTCTGATTTGTGCAATTGAACATAGTTTCCCTAAGTAATCCAGACAGTTGTGCTCCTGGAACTTGTCTAAAAATATTCACAGAAATTGTGAGGTTTGCTTCAGTAATGATGATGAAGGATGGAAAAGTTTTATGTATCTGTGAGTAAGTTATGGGGCCTCTAAAACCAAGGGGGATGCAGAGATCAATGATGCAGAACTCAGAATAGACCAATTTATTGCTTCTTCTGTTCATCTCTGCTGGGTATGCTTATGTTGAAAGATTTATAAAGTGTTTCTTTTAAGACCTTTGTGGAAAAAGGAGGTGAATAAAACTAAGAGTTTTCCTCAGATTTTGAAGTTGATGGTCCCTTGCTTCTATAGAAATTAGGGAACACCTTTCAACCAATGATGAGAAAGATAGGGAGAGAATGCTAGATCAGTTCCTTCCTTCCAAAATCTTGCGGTCTGGTGGTATTACCCCTGCAACCCAGATTTGAGTGTGAGTATTTAAGTATTGGAAATAACTCATTTTTATGCTCCTATCTCATATGTCAGCAACCCCTATTTCACATGATATTCCTGTCACCTCTTTCATTATGACACTTTTCAATGCTTTATCTTGTCTAACAATGCATCCACCCATCTCCTATCTGTCTTTTGCTACTTGCCTTCTCACCTTGTGTTTCTGTCAGTCTTTTGTCTTTTTCTTTCCTTTTAAGAAAACTCACCCATTCCTCACTTCACCAACAACCACTACTTAAGCTCCAGAGCCTTGCCTTGTTTTATGCTCTTCTTGACACCTGCTGCTTGTTTCTTATACTCACTAGGTCTGTTGTGTGGTCCCATTCCTGATCCACTCCTGAGGCTCCCCACTCACATATTTATCCCTTAAAGGTACTCTTCCTTTTCTGCATCCAACCCCCTCATCTGTGTGTTTTTTTCATCTAATATTTCTCATTTTATCCACCTAACTAAATTGTAAATAAACCCCATCTTGTGCTTGCTTCTTATACTCACTATTTCTGCTGCATTCTCCTTTTCCCAATCCACCCCCAAGGCTCCCCACTCAAATATAGCTCCCTGAAAGGTCTGTTGCGTGCTTCCGTTCCCAATCCACTCCTGAGGCTCCCCACTCACATATTTCTCCCTTAAATTTCTCCCTTTTAACACATTCTGAGGCTGGTTTTGCTCTGGACCCAAGGCTTCACTCCCCAACCAAAATTTTCAAACTTTCAGTAGATCTCTTGGAAAAATTGGAAATTTTGGGTTCAAATTACCTCAACTGGAAACTGAGGATGGAATCAATCCTCCAGTTAAAACACCTCTCCCGCCTAGTTGTCCAGTCTGACTCCAAGGAAGAGAAGGAAAAATTAAACTCAATTTACTCAAATAGACTAGCTTATGCATACACCATTATCTCCCTCAACTGTGACCCAGAATTCATTTCCAAATTCAGTTCCAAAGCCCAAGGAGATTCCTTTACCCTATGGAAACTACTCAACAACTACTATCAACCCAGGACCATACAAAATAAAACCATTCATCTAAACTGCATTTTCACCAGCTCACTTTCTGCTGGGTCCCTTGAAGAAAATCTAACTAATCTTTCTGAAAGCACCCACCTTCTTTGTAGTCTCATTGATTTCTCCTCCTCTAGACCCTTCTTTCTCCTTGAATATGTCATTGCTATGTTTACCATTGAAAATCTTCCCCAAGAATAGTAGGTTGCTGGCAAGTTACTAATAAAAAATTGTTAGATCAAGAAGATAACCCCTTCCCTCAAAGATACCTTTGAGAAATTCAGATCTTACATTCAACAAAAAGGCAAAAACCCCAAACAAATCAAAGCCCTGGTCACTGAGAAAAATAGCCCCCAAGCCAACTACCCTCAATGTTCAAATGGTGTCCAAAATCCTCTAACCAAGCATCCCAAATCAGAATCCAGTCAAACTTGGAAGAGAAACAAAGCCAAAATTTTCAAAACCATGGTTTCAGATTTCTTCACCTCTATCTCTGAAATAATACTGGAATCTGGGGCATTGGACACTATGTTCAACCCTCCCACCCACTTCTCAAACCTGCGCCCAGAAAACAAGGAAGTATACCTTGCCAATGGGAAAACTATCAAAGCTACTGGGTAAGGAACCTTCCATCTAGACTCATATGTATGGGAACCTTCCTCCAAAAAAACCACTCCATCTTTTCCAGTGGAGGAAAGAAAATTTTGCTGTAAAAGATGATTGCCTCAACACCATTATGACCGGTGTGGTGTCAATTTATAGACACAGATTGGGAACTGCGTTGCGGCTGCGCGCTCAGCATTGGAGGCAAGTGGGCTCAGCATTAGGGTATGCAGAGTGCTCAGCAGCGTCAGCTGCTGGATCAGCAGCAGCCGCTGTTTGGCTCCGCACCTGGTGGATGGGTTGGGCTCAGCATTGAATGCGGCGTGGGCCGCAATCTGCCCCGGAGATTGGATTTGGAAGGTAGTGCGCTTGACTAGGTTTGCGGGCACGCCGGTTTGGATACGTAGGGGCGGAGCAATCCGCGGGCTATAAAGGAACAGACGGAGCGCGCGTCCAAGCGCGTGGATCACGCCAGATATTACCGGACACCCACAGCGGGCGCGGAAAAACGGATATGGACAGGCGCGGGGGGCTCCGAGTAGGAGGCGGTGCAAGGACCGAGTCATGAGAAGGACAAACCGGATGGATGGAACGGCGCACGGACGTTGGGGGGAGTTTGGTACGGAGGTGGGGGGAGGAGGCTAGGGTTTTTGTTTTGGGATTGTTTTCCGTTTCTTTTTCATACTGTTATTTGCGCATGTACTTAGGTTAGGGTTGAGAGGGAGGACTTATCCTCACTCTAAACTCCGGGTTAGGAGGAGCATGGATGGATGGAATCATACCATCACATCATTGGATTGGATCAATCATCTCACCAAGAGATTAAAGGAACTCATACCGGATACACATCCAGGTGGAAAGTTCTTAGGATTTAAGGATTGGAAATTTCACTCTCTCTCTACTCTTCTTTATCTCTTATCTTCTTATTTCTATTTCTCATTTCAAGTGCAACTCTGGGCATCCTCATATCCTTTCAAACACAGGGAACCATTAACTTCCAAACCTTGGGACAATTATAGGGGGATAAACCTTATTCATTCCACATCTGGGGGTCTGGCCGGGAAATAAACTTCTGTTTCTTGTCTTTCAAAGGTAACTGGGTGCAATTTCCTATCCATACCTCCCTAAAGTCGCTTCCTCTTCTTCTTCTTCTTCCCCTTCTGTGTCCGGTGTGGAAAGAATAAAGGTTATCCCCCTATAATTGTCCCAAGGTTCGGAAGTTAACGGTTCCCTGCTTTTGAAAGGAGATGAGGATGTCCAAAGTTGCACTTAAATGGGGAATAGAAACAAGGAGATAAAGAGATAAATAAAATTAGAGAGAGAGAGAAATTGCCAATCCTTCAATCCTAAGAACTTTCCACCTGGATGTGTATCCGGTATGAGTTCCTTTAATCTCCTGGTGAGATGAGTGAAGATTTCAATAGAGGCTATAACGCCAAAGAGAGATGAATGGATGGCGGTAGGCTATTGAGGAGTCTTAAGAGGAGTATTGATAAGGCTAAAAAGAGCCAGGGAAAAGGGAAAATACTTGTATAGTCAAGTGTAACTGATCTGAAGGGGAGCAAGGGACACTCCAGTTTAGTTTTCTGATAATCAGATGAGTTTTCATTCCTGGTTCAAGGGGAGGACCAGTATTTAAGCACAACTGGAGAACACCCAAAAGGGTCCTAAGACAGAAGGTTAGTGACAACTAGAGAGCCCCAGAGGGGGCCTGAGGCAGGGTTGGAGATAATGAAAACAGCAAGTTAGAAGTAAAGGTAACTAAATTTGTTAGTTACAGAATAAGAACAGAAAAAGACAACAATGAGTGATCCAATTTGATGATGTGATGATTCCCTTCCTCCTTCCCTACATTCCCCCTCTCCTAAACCGGAGTTAAGAGTGAGGATAAGTCCTCCCCCTCAACCCTAATCTAAGTACACGCGCAAATGACAGTATGACAAAGAAACAGAAAACAATCCCAAAACAGAAACCCTAGACTCCTCCCCCCACCTCCTCCGTACCAAACTCCCCCCGTTGTCCGTACGCCGTTCCGTCCATCCGGTTTGTCCTTCTCATGACGCTGTCCTCGCACCGCGCCCTACTCGGAGCCCCCCGCGCCTGTCCGTATTTGTTCATCCGTGCCCATTGTGGGTGTTTGGTAATATCCGGCATGATCCGCGCGCTTTCACGCGCGCTCCGTCTGTTCCTTTATAGCCCTGGGATTTCTCCACCCCTACGTATCCAAACCGGCGCGCCCGCAAACCTAGTCGAGCGCACTACCTTCCAAATCCAATCTCTGGGGCGGATCGCCGCCCACGCCGCATTCAATGCTGAGCCCAACCCGTCCACCAGGTGCGGAGCCAAAAAGCGGCTGCTGCTGATCCAGCAGCTGCCGCTGCTGAGCACTCCGCATACCCTTATGCTGAGCCCGCTTGCCTCCAATGCTGAGCGCGCAGCCGCAATGCAGTTCCCAATCCGTGTCTATAAATTGAAACCACATCCCCCCCCAACTTGAGTTCTGTCCCCAGAAGTTTCCCATTGCTTCACCATACCACCACCTCTGCTACTTCTACTCCACCCCCACCACTCCCACTACCACCTTCCCCGTCCTCCTTCCGCATCATCGCCAATATGCTCCCATGCAATTTCTGCGCCAGGAACGGGCACGCGTGTTCAATTGTCCCCGGTCAAAGCGCCTGTGTTGCTTGCCGTTGCAGCCATTGTCACTGCTTGCTTAGCGACAGCATCCCTCAAGCTCCCCCCCAATCCAGCTCTTGCCCCAGGCCGCGCAAGAGGGCTTGTCCGGACCCGTTCGTGGTTTTGGACGACAAGTCAATCTTGGAAGGCTTGTGGACACCCCCCGGTTCACCTCCATCCCGCCGCCCCCAAGCTCCGTCACCCACCACCTTGCACGTGAGCCGTGACTCGGCATCACCACTCCGCCGGGCCGGACCTCCGCAACGGGGCAAATACAAAACCTCGGAGGAATGGCGTGCGGTGACCCGCGCGTGGGCGGCCGTGTCGGCGTGAACCAAACGGTACCGGACCCAAGGCTTTTTGGAAGACCTGCGGCCGCGCCAGCACCCCCTTCTCCTCCTCCACAACCGCGGACACCGCCCGCGCCACCAGCGGCCTTAGATGAGAGGCCTACGACCCCTGACGTCCCTCCTCCTATGTCACCTATAGTCGTCCCGTCATTGCCTCCAGCTGGACCAAGCCCCCCTGTTGGTTCCCCGGGGACCCCATCTCCACCGGCCGCTCCTCCAGCCAGCCCTCCCAAGATCCCAGAGATTCCAATCATAATGGCGCTCCCAGCGGCCGGCTTCAAGGCTTTTGCGGAAAGGTCAACCACAATGCTCCGGAATTTCCTTGCAATCCCCGGCGCACCATCCTTGGAATCCTGGCGCAAACTCCTGGCGTCTTTCGGGGCTTTACTGGCGGCCTCAAGGGCGGAAATGGAGGAAATGATGAAGATGGCTTAGGCGCATTGCCCCCCTTTTCCCCTTCTCCCTTTCCTCTACTTCTTCTCTTCTTGTTGTTTTACCGCGCTTCCCTTTCCTTTAAGAAAATACATGTATCTGCGCAAGGTCCTAACCTTCTGAGAAAAAGTGCGCGACCACGCTTTGTGAGAGTGCGCTTGAGATTGAGTCCGCGCCTGCGCGCTTGCTTTGTGAGCGACCGTAAGTGACTAGCCATTCCAAAAGAGGCACATGGACCGCCCCAGACAAACTGCCACACAGTTCCCCGTACCCTTCCTGTAACAAACACAACAACCAACACCAGCGCGCGCCACCGTAAGGGAAGAGAGAGAGAGAGAGGAGGAGAACGGACATTCTGGGGTGTCTAGTTGTCCCGGCTGTAAACCGGCTAGAGCACCCCCTCACCAAATCAAGCTTATGCCCATACCAGCCACCCATCCTTGAGATATCCTGAGAGAAAGAAAAAGAGAAAAAGAAACCAACAGAGAAGAAAAATAGAAAAGAACAACTTTTTTTTGTTTGCGCGACGCCAATAGACCGCCCGCAAATTGCTCTTTGTCCCGATTCCCCCATCTGCGGGATTGCCCACGCGTCCCAGTTCCGCGGGGCTTGTCCTCGCGTTTACGGACCCGGCTTTGTGTCGCGCCCGCGTTTCCTGCAAAAACCCCAAGCCAGCAAAGACCCCACAATCCAGATAAGAAAGAAACATAGAGAAACAAACATTCTGGGGTGTCTAGTTGTTCCGGCTGTGAACCGGCTAGAGCACCCCCTCACCAAATCAAAACTTATCCCCTACCCCCTCTACCTCCCCCCCAACTTGGCCACTGTCCCCAGCTGGTCGCAACTGCCTACTCCGTTTCATTGGCACGGTCTCCGCTTCTCCGCCCAAAGAAGAATCCCTGGATTGTGTTCCTACACCATTGCCACGCTCCACAATCCCCTTGTCAGATCCTTCACCCCCTTCCGCCGTTTTTTCAAATGAGGTAGATCCTTGCGCAAAGAAGCACTTGACATGCGAAGCCGCCGCCTTCCGTTTCAGCGGAGTACTTTCAAATCCCTTCAACTGATAGCTGCCGCCCTTGAACTTTGACAACACGTGGAACAGGCCGTTCCACAGGTTAGCAAACAACTTCCCCCACTGAGACTCCAGACTTTGGTTGTACAGGAGCACCGAATCCCCCTTCCGCAAGGGATCCTGGAGACAATGCAAGCAGCGCTTGTCCCAATAGCGCACCAATGCCGTCTGAGTCTTCTTCAGCCGCTCCGCGGCCTTTACAAGCATTCCGTCCTGTCTAAGGAGATGTTTGGCGCGAGCCTGAAGCAATTTGGCGGAAGTCTTCAACTTCCACCAGTAAACACCCAGGAATGTCTCCAACTCAATGTCCACCGGAAGCACGGGGCACTGCCCAAAAAGCAACTTGTACGGCGAGTAGGTTTTTGACTGCTTCACCAAAATCCAATCCGCGAACAGAACCATTGGAAGGGTCTCCTGCCAGCGCTTTCCGTCTTCCCCGCACATCTTGACCAGGCCATCCTTGATTGGCTGATGCCCGCGTTTGATCATGCCGGCCCCCTCGGGATAGTACTCCGTTACCTGGCCAAACTTGGCTCCACAACTCCTCACCAACTCAACCAAACAGCCGCAAAACTCAGCCCCTCCGTCCACTGTAACCAGACAAAGCAACCCGTACTGCGCAAACCAATCTTCCTCCAGAAATAGAGCAACTTTGTCTTCTGGGAGCTTGACCAATGGACGCGCTTCTGCCCAACCGGACAGGTTGTCCCGCGCAACAAGCAGATAGGAAAACTTACCGGCCTTGATGTGGACAACATCAAGCGAGACTCGACCAAAGAGGGCGTCTTCCCCTGTGGGGTTTCCGACTTCCTTGGGCAATCTTGCGCTCCGCCGTTGACAGGCTTTGCAGGACGCCAGCCATTCCCGCACCGCACGCACTACCCCCGGCCAACAGAACCGCTCCTTCACCTGCCTCCGCGTTTTGACCTCCCCTCAATGACCAAGATTGTTGTGAAGGCTCCGGAGGATAGCTTCCTGATCCGCCCTTGAAGTGGTAACCACAAGAGGAACCGGAGTCTTCCGCCGCCAAAGCTGCCCCTCCTGCACGTAGAAATTCCCTGCCCGCCGCTTCTCCCATTTCATGTCCTTCCCCTTAGCTCCATTGGGAAAACAAAGGTCCTACAAGTAGTCAAAAAGAATCGCGTACCGTCCAGTCTGCCAGAGCAGCAGCTGAAAGCCTGCCTCCACAACCCCTACCTTGACAACCTGGGCCTCCACATCAAGCATTTCCGCGTCCTCAAACGGTTTTTCCCTTGGGTACCGCGACAACGCGTTGGGCATAGTGAACACTTTCCCCGGAACATGAACAACAGCAAAGGAGAAAAGTGGAAGAAATGCCATACACCTGGTCATGGGAGCGTTGGGAAACGCCGGGGAATTGATCATCCGCGCCAGCGCCTCTGCCTCCACCAAAAGCTCAAAGTGAACCCCCCACAAAAGATACTGGAGCCGCCGCACAACTCAAACTTTGGCTGGGAGTACCGGCTTTCCGTTGGAGTGAAGGTAACCAACTCATAAAGTACCGGCCTATCCTTGCCGTTGTCCTCTTGAGTGAGAACCCCCCCGCGCTTAATTCGCTGGAATCAACCGCTAGCCTAATTCCTCCCGTGTTGTAGTTGAGGTTGCGGAGCACAATGTCACTTCCCACAATCTCCTTGAGCTTTTGGAACGCGCTATTGCACTCTTCTCCCCAATTCCACTCCGCGCCTTTCCGCGTTAGTGATTGGAGCGGGCTTGCCACCTCCTCAAACCTCTCGATGAACATAAGGACATAGCTACATAATCCAAAGAACTGAAGGATATGCAACACCGTCTGCGGGGTTGGCCATTTGAGGACCTTGTTCCGCTTTTTCTCTGCAATGCGCCCGCTGTCGGAAGCAACAACATGGCCAAGGACTTTGAGCGCCGGGAAAAAAACCGCCATCTTATTCCCCAGCACCGTTGGTCCTGCCTCCTTGATGTGAAACAGGATGCGTTCCAACGTCTGCGCGTATTCCCACACAAAACGTCGGACGCTTGGAACTTCAACCAGCTCCGCTCCTCCGTGATCAGATTTTGGACCTTTGATGCCCGGGTTGTCAATGAAGATTTGGACTCCCTCTGGAAGATCATCCTTCAGGATCCAAGCCATTTGCGCCTGGTACACCGCCACAGAATTGGTTTCGCCCTGCGGGAGCCAATTCAGCTGCATTCTTCCCAACCCAGTCTAAAATTCCGTTAGAGGCCACGAGCGAGGATCCAACTCGCGCTGGTTGTATCCCCCCATCACATCCACTTAACCGTAACAAGCGCGCCCCGCCATTGACTCAAGGAACTCGTCAACGCAAGGGGGCCATCCTGCGTCCCAGATTGTAAAGGAGTTGAGCCGCTGTAGATCATAAACAATCCTCAACGACTTTCCGTCCTGCTTAACCACCGCAAAGATTGGACTGGAGTAACTAGACGTTGACTGTTTGTAAAGGCCAGTCTTCACCTGCTCCCGCACCAACTCCAGAAACTGCTCCCAGACCGCCCGCAGTATCGGAATTGGCTTGATCTGCCACGGCTTGTGATTGACAGTGGGGATGACATAGGGGTCGCCAATATTGTTTTTCAGGAGCCCCCGCTCTTCAGGTCCGAATGCGAGCGCTCTTTCCCAAAGAACCAGAACCAAAATCAGCAACTCATGCTCCTCCCTACTCAAACAACCCGTTGGGCCAAAATTGAAAGCTGCAATCCGCTCCTCCGTGATCCGCGCCAAACTAGGAACCAACCCTGAAGTCTTAATTGGCGTGAACCAAGGGTCCCGCAACCAAGCAATCGGTCAAAGCGGTCCGTTCAATTCCTGGGGCATTGGCTCATTCCTTTGTCGGATCTTCCGTGACACCAGCTTGTACTTTCTCGCGTTGCACCGCATCATCCGCACGCATCCTTTGCTGTAAGTCCTGCACAGAACAGAACAGCCGCTTTTGCCTTTGCTCACGAGTGTGGCACAATGTTAGGGTTTTCAAAGCGTAGTACCCTTGGGCAATGCATACTGAGAAAAGGGACTTACTTCTGCAATGTGCGCGCCCTGCACTTTACTTCCTCCCCCTCCCTGCTCCTCATTAGTCAACCGCCCGCGCAAAACCAGAGCTTGTTCCGCACGGTATCCTTGGTTGACTAGGAAAAATCCTCCAAAGGTCGCCCATCGCAGACCAACTCCGCGTCTGGTTCCTCCTCATACTCCAACACTATCCTCCGCTTCCCTTGCCCGTGATCGCAGATAGTCGTCTCAAACCTTCCGCTGGACAAATCCTCCACTGTCAACACCTCCTTTCCTGCCTCCGGATTCAAAACCATTGGTGCTCCAAACCCAAACATGAATGGCCTTCCCAAAATCAAATCCCCACAATCAACCAAAAGAAAAGAAAGAGGCCTACGGACCCTTGCAACCTCAACCTCCTCCTCCTTGACTACCTACCCCATCCACACAACACTCCCCTCCGTTAAGCGCGCGGAGACCCATCGCGCATTTCCGCCAAACCAACCCCAAATCATCCACCATCCGCAATTGCAGCAGGTTCACCATTGAACCGCAGTCCACCATAGCCCACAACTTCCTTCCCGCTATGACCATTGGAACGTAAGCAAGCGGAGTCAAAACCGATTTCAACTCACACTCCTCGCCCCCCTCCTCCTTCCGCGCCACATGAACCCGCTGCACCGTCTGAGGTACCCGGCCCTGACCGCAATCCCGCAACGCCTGAACCATCTCATCTACCACCACTGGAGACACAGCCGCCAGTTCCCGCAAGGTCAGCGGAACCGGAGTGTCGTTACCCATCACCCTTTGCACAATGTCCGCTGCTTTCTTCTTCCCTACAGGATTTGCTGCTGGCGCCTTGGTTCTGGGCATGCGCGCGGCCGGTTTTGGAACGGCCAATGGGGGTTGCTGCTTTGCGTCCACCTCCATTTTATCCGAGACCGCCACCTTTTCTTCCGTTGCCACTACCCTTACCTCAGCTTCCACCCGAGGTGGTTGCCACAATCCGGGACCGGTAACGATGCCCAGTGACGCTTGCAACGTTGTTCCCGCCTCCTGACCCCATGTGCGCACCTGCTGCATTGCAGTTTGCTGGATTGGCTCCATCGGAATCTGTTTGCCCGTTGGAAACATGTACCCCATCCCCGCCATTCGAACCAATCCTGGGCTGAGATCCTTTGTAAGCTCCTTGCACGCCAATTGCCAATGACTGTTTGCCCCGCAGTACAAGCACCCCCTTGGCACAAAGGTACCGGGCGGTTGAAACCCTTCCACCATGTGAGGTGGAGGCCCTTGCGGCTGCTGCTGGCCCATATGGCTCATGCAGATCTTCAAATCTTTCATCAGTTCCGTCAATTCGCTGACCAGAGGGGCAGGCGCGGGTTGAGGAACCGGAACACGCGTGGAAGTAGGTGGAACTGGGGCTGGAAATTGCGCCGGAGCCGGAACCTGGGGGGAGGATTTCTTTGGTCCCGCTGGGAAGGACTTAGCGGTATACTCAATGAGCTCTTCTAAGTCGAGCTCATTCTCCACAGCCCAGCAAATGACAGCCAACTCCGGATGGAGCGCAATGCTCCCGTCCAATGACCACTTTACCAAGTTGTGATTGTAAAGATGCCGCTGCACCCTTTCCTGGAGTTGAGTGCCTAAACCGCCCAGAAACGGGCGTTTCATGGCCCCCGTCTGTCCCGCCACCACCTTGTTCTTTGACAAGTACCAATAGATCCAATCAAATGTCAAGGTGTACTCCGCTAGCTCCACCCCCGTTCTGACTCCTCCGCGTGCGCTCACCTCCGAGGCCACGCGGTTGAAATTGCTTTCCCGGAATTGAGGTTTGCGCCTACCCCAACGCGTTAGGATCTCCACCTTCATTTTTGGCCAATCTTGATTCTTGTAGCCTTCCATTTCCTCCAAATCCCAGAGCTTCTCTTCGTCCATAATGAACAGGACGACAAGCTGGGCCTTATTGGCGTCTGACGCACCTTCCGCATCTGCAATACCTTCGTATCTCAAGATGAATCGCTCCACATCCGCGGTGTTGAATTGGATGTGAGGGTAGTCGCGCGGCCTGATGCAAACCGGACGAGTGGGTTCATGGTCACTGGAGACCAATGGGGGAATGGCGTAGCTTGTCCTGGGTTGAGCGGAGGGAGGGGGAGGAGGAGGGATGGAAGACAAGAGTGGGGTTGGAGTAGCGGACCCGGAGACGGAAGGAGAAGAGGAAGAAGAAGAAGGAGCGACTTTAGGAAGGTATGAATAGTACATTGCGCCTGGTTACCTTCAAAAGAAAAGAAAAGGAAGGTTATTTCCCGGCCAAACCCCCAGATGTGGAAAGAATAAAGGTTATCCCCCTATAATTGTCCCAAGGTTTGGAAGTTAATGGTTCCCTTCTTTTGAAAGGAGATGAGGATGTCTGAAGTCACACTTAAATGGGGAATAGAAATAAGGAGATAAAGAGATAAAGGAAATTAGAGAGAGAGAGAAATCGCCAATCCTTCAATCCTAAGAACTTTCCACCTGGATGTGTATCTGGTATGAGTTCCTTTAATCTCCTGGTGAGATGATTGATCCAATTTGATGATGTGATGATTCCCTTCCTCCTTCCCTACATGCCCCCTCTCCTAACCCAGAGTTGAGAATGAGGATAAGTCCTCCCCCTCAACCCTAACCAAAGTACAGGCGCAAATGACAGTATGACAAAGAAACAGAAAACAATCCCGAAACAGAAACCCTAGCCTCCTCTCCCCACCTCCTCCGTACCAAACTCCCCCCATTGTCCGTACGCCGTTCCCTCCATCCGGTTCATCCTTCTCATGACGTGGTCCTTGCACCGCGCCCTACTCGGAGCCCCACGCGCCTGTCCATATTCCTTTTTCCGTGCCCGTCGTGGGTGTTTGTTAATATCCGGCATGATCCGCGCGCTTGCACGCGCGCTCCATCCGTTCCTTCATAGCCCACTGATTGCTCCGCCCCTATGTATCCAAACCGGAGCGCCCGCAAACCTAGTCGAGCGCACTACTTTCCAAATCTGATCTCTGGGGCCAATCGCCGCCCACGCTGCATTTGGTGCTGAGCCTGACCCGTCCACCAGGTGCGGAGCCAAACATTGGCTGCTGCTGATCCAGCAGCTGCCGCTGCTGAGCACTCCGCATACCCTAATGCTAAGTCCGCTTGCCTCCAATGCTGAGCGCGCAGCCGCAACGCAGTCCCCAATCCGTCTCTATAAATTAACACCACACCGGGTCCGCTACTCCGACCCCACTCGCGTCTTCCATCCCTCCTCCTCCCCCTCCCTCCGCTTGACTCAGGACAAGCTACGCCTTTCCCCCATTGGTCTCCAGTGACCATGAACCCACTCGTCCTGTTTGCATCAGGCCGCGCGACTACCCTCACATCCGATTCAACACTGCGGATGTGGAGCAATTCATCTTGAGAGACAAAGGTATTGCAGATGCCGAAGGTGCTTCAGACGCCAATAAGGCCCGGCTTGTTGTCCTGTTCATTATGGACAAAGAGAAGCTCCGGGATGTGGAGGAGATGGAAGGCTATGAGAATCAAGATTGGCCAAAACTGAAGGCAGAGATCCTAAAGCTGTGGGGTAGGCTCAAACCTCGATTCTGGGAAAGCAATTTTGACCGCGTGGCCTTGGAGGCAAGCGCGCGCGGAGGAGTCAGAACTTGGGTGGAGCTGGCAGATAACACCTTGACATTGAATTGGATCTATCGGTACTTGTCAAAGAAGGAGGTGGTTGCAGGACAGACGGGGGCCATGAAACGCGCGTTTCTGGGCGGTTTAGGCGCTCAACTCCGGGCAAGGGTGCAGCGGCATCTTTACAATCACAACTTGGTAAAGTGGTTGTTGGACGGGAGCATTGCGCTCCTTCTGGAGTTGGCTGTCATTTGCCAGGCTGTGGAGAGTGAGCTCAACTTAGAAGAGCTTGTTGAGGAGACTGCTTAGTCCTTCCCAGCGGGACCAAGGAAATCTGCCCCCCAGGTTTTGGCTCCGGCGCAATTTCCAGCCCTGGTTCCACCTACTTCCACGCGTGTTCCGGTCCCTTAACCCGAGCCCGCCCCTCCAGTAAGTGAATTGACGGAACTGATGAAGGACTTGAAGATCTGCATGAGCTGTATGGGCCAGCAGCAGCCGCGAGGGCCTCCACCTCACATGGCAGAAGGGTTTCGGCCGCCCAGCACCTTTGTGCCAAGGGGGTGCTTGTACTGCGGGGAAAACAGTCATTGGCAATCAGCGTGCAAGGAGCTTATGAAGGATCTCAACGCGGGATTGGTTCGACCAGCAGGGATGGGGTACATGTTTCTGACAGGCAAACAGATTGCGATGGAGCAAAGCCAGCCAACCACAATGCAGCAGGTGCGCACACGGTGTCAGGAGGCGGGAACAATGGCGCGAGCATCACTAGGCATTGTTACCGGTCCTGGATCATGGCAACCACCTTGGGTTGAAGCCAAGGTAAGGGTAGTGGCAACGGAAGAGAAGGTGGCAGTCTCCAATAAGATGGAGGTGGAGGCAAAGGAGCAACCCCCGTTGACTGTTCCAAAACCGGCCGCACGCGTGCCCGGAATTGAGGCGCCGGAAGCAAATCCTGCGGGGAAGAAGAAAGCGGCAGAAATTGTGCGTAGGGTGATGGGGAACAAGATTCCCGTCAGGCTGAACTTGCGGGAACTGGCGGCTGTGTCTCCAGTGGTGGTAGACAAAATGGTGCAGGCGTTGCGGGATTGCGGTCAGGGCTGGGTACCTCAGACATTGCAGTGGGTTCATGTGGTGCGGAAGGAGGAGGGGCGCAAGGAGTTTGAGTTGAAATTGGTTTCGACTCCGCTTGCTTACGCTCCAATGGTCATAGCGGGGAGGAAGGTGTGGGCTATGGTGGACAGTGGTTCAATGGTGAACCTTCTGCCATTGCGGATGGTGGACAATTTGGGGTTGGTTTGGGGGAAATGTGCAATGGGTCTCTGCGCGCTTAACAGAGGGGAGTGTTGTGTGGATGGGGTAGTCAAGCAGGAGGAGGTTGAGGTTGCAAGGGTCCGTAGGCCTCTTTCTTTTCTTTTGGTTGATTGTGGGGACGTGATTTTCGGAAGGCCGTTCATTTTTGGGTTCCCAGCACAAATGGTTTTCAATCCAGGGGCGGGAATGGAGGCGTTGACGGTAGAGGATTTGTCCGGCGGAAGGTTCAAGACAACTATCTGCAATCATGGGCAGGGAAAGCGGAGGAGAGTGTTGGAGTATGAGGAGGAACCGGACGCGGGGTTGGCCTGCGATGGGCAACCCTTGGAGGATTTTTCCTAGTCAACCAAGGAGACCGCACAGAACAAGCTCCAGTTTTGAGCGGGAGGTCAAGTAATGAGGAGCAGGGAGGGGGAGGAAGGAAAGTGGAGGGCGCGCACGTCGCAGAAGGGGCAACCAATTCTGTGGCGGTGTACCCGGCCCAAATGTCTTCAGGCCAAGAAGCGGAAAACGTGCCATTGCAACGGAGTAGGCGGTTGCAACCAGCTGGGGACAGTGGCCGAGTTGGGGGGGGGGAGGTGGTGGGGGTAGGGGATAAGTTTTGGTTTGGTGAGGGGGTGCTCTAGCCGGTTCACAGCCGGAACAACTAGACACCCCAGAATGTTTGTTTCTCTATGTTTCTTTCTTATCTGGATTGTGGGGTCTTTGATGGCTTGAGGTTTTTGCAGGAAACGCGGGTGCGGCACGAAGCCAGGTCCGTGAACGCAAGGACAAGCCCCGCGGATCCGGGACGCGAGGACAATCCCGCATATGGGGGAAGCAGGAAAAAGAGCGATTTGCAGGAAGTCTACGGTCGTTGCGCAAAAAAAAAAAAAAAAAGTGTTCTTTTCTATTTTTCTTCTCTGTTGGTTTCTTTTTCTCTTTTTCTTTTCTCTCAGGATATCTTGAGGATGGGTGGTTGGTATGGGAATAAGCTTGATTTGGTGAGGGGGTGCTCTAGCCTGTTCACAGCTGGGACAACTAGACACCCCAGAATGTCTGTTCTCTTACTCTCTCTCTCTCTCTCTTCCCTTACGGTGGCACCTGCTGGTGTTTGGTTGGTGTGTTTGTTACAGGATGGGTACAGGGAACTGTGTGGCAGTTTGTCTGGGGAGTACCAGGTGCCCCTTTTGGAACGGCTGGTCACTTACGGTTGCTCACAAAGCAAGCCCGCGGACGCGGACCTCAATCTCAAGCTCATTCTCAGAAGCGCGGTTGCGCACTTTTTCTCAGAAGGTTAAGACCTTGCGCGGATACGTGTATTTTCTTAGGGAAAAGGAAGCGCGGTAAAACCAAAAGAACAGAAAGGGAAGAAGGGGTAGGGGGAGAAGATGCGCCTAAGCCATCTTCATCAACTCCTCCATTTACGCCCTCGACAACGCCAGTAACACCCGGAAAGACGCCAGGAGCTTGCGCCGGGATTCCGAGGATTGGGCGCCGGGGATCGCAAGGAAATCCCAAAGAATTGTGGTCAACCTTTCTGCAAAAACCTCCAAGCCGGCAGCCGGGAGTGCAATTATGATTGGGATTTCTGGGATCTTGGGAGGGCTGGGGGATGGAGGGGCCGGTGAAGACGGGGCCTCCTGGGAACCAACAGGGGGGCTCGGTTCAGCTGGAGGCAATGACAGGACAATGATGGATGACGGAGGCGGAGGGGGTGTCTGCAGTGGTGGAGGAGGAGGAGAGGGTGCTGGCGCGGCCGCAGGTTGTCTGGAAAGCCTTGGGTCCGGTACTGTTTGATTCACGCCAACAGCAGCGGCCCAAGCGCAGGTCGCCGCGCGCCATTCCTCCGAGGTTTTGTATTTGCTTTGTTGCGGAGGTCCGGCCAGGCGGAGAGGTGATGCCAAGTTGCAGCTCATGTGCAAGGTGGGGGGTGACAGAGCTTGGGGGCGGCCGGATGAAGGTGAACGGGGGGGTGTCCAAGAGCCCTCCAAGATTGAGTCATTGTCCAAAACTACAAATGGGTCCGGACAAGCCCTCTTGCGCGGCCTGGGGCAAGAGATGGATTGGGGGGGAGCTCGGGGCATGATGTCACTAAGTGAGAAGCGACGGTGGCCGCGACGGCAAGCAACACAGGCGCGTCAACCAGGGACAATCAAACACGCTTGCCCATTCTGGGCGCAGAACTCGCATGGGAGCATGGTGGAAATGCAGCGGGAGGAGGATGGGGGAAGGTGGTAGTGGGAGTGGTGGGGGTGGTAGTGGAAGTAGCGGGGGTGGTAGTATGGTGAAGCAATGGAAGACTTCTGGGGACAGAACTCAAGTTGGGGGGGATGTGGTGTCAATTTATAGACGCGCATTGGGAACTGCGTCGCGGCTGCGCGCTCAGCATTGGAGGCAAGCAGGCTCAGCATTAGGGTATGCAGAGTGCTCAGCAGGGGCAGCCCCTGCTTGGCTCCGCACCTAGTGGACGGGTTGGGCTCAGCATCAAATGCGGCGTGGGCCGCAATCCGCCCCGGAGATTGGATTCGGAAGGTAATGCGCTTGACTAGGTTTGCGGGCGCGCCGGTTTGGATACGTAGGGGCGAAGAAATCCGCAGGCTATAAAGGAACGGACGTAGCGCGCGTGCAAGCGCGCAGATCATGCCGGATATTACTGGAAACCCACGACAGGCGCGGGCAAACGGATACGGACAGGCGCGGGGGGCTCCGAGAAGGACGCGGTGCAAGGACCAAGTCATGAGAAGGAAAAACCGGATGGACGGAACGGCGTACAGACGTTGGGGGGAGTTTGGTACGGAGGTGGGGAGAGGAGGCTAGGGTTTTTGTTTTGGGATTGTTTTCCATTTCTTTGTCATACTGTTATTTGTGCGTGTACTTAGGTTAGGGTTGAGACAGAGGACTTATCCTCACTCTCAATTCCGGGTTAGGAGGAGCATGGATGGATGGAATAATACCATCACATCATTTGATTGGATCAATCATCTCACCAAGAGATTAAAGGAACTCATACCGGATACACATCCAGGTGGAAAGTTCTTAGGATTGAAGGAATGGCAATTTCACTCTCTCTCTACTCTTCTTTATATCTTATCTCCTTATTTCTATTTCTCATTTCAAGTCTGACTCCGGGCATCCTCATCTCCTTTCAAATGCAGGGAACCATTAACTTCCAAACCTTGGGACAATTATAGGGGGATAACATTTATTCTTTCCACATGGGGTTGTTCAAAACTGGAAACTTTGTAGTAGACCAAGGACAACACATTGCCCTAAATACCACCTCCTTGCCTCCAGAAAAAAGCATGACCCTCCATCAAGCCTCCGGGAATTCGTCACAGGACTACCTCTCCCAAATGTACCCCAACACCAACTTCTCCAAAATCCTGTGCTTCTCCTGCAACTTGAGCAAAAGCTACAAAAGTTCCTTAGGGAAATTTAATACCCCCACCAGAAGACTTGACTACCTCCGAGTAAATCTCTGCGTCCCAATCTCCCCAGCATCTTTATCAGGCATAAATTATTTTCTCTGAGCATTTGATGGTTTCTCCCACTATTTCTGGATACAATTCCTTGATCAAAAGTCAGATACTGAAACTGCTCTCAAAATTGTGATCAATGAAATCCAGGTAAAGGCCATAGAAAATATCACCTAATTTTTGTAAAAAAAACAGCTCAGAGCTTAAAAAAACAGAAATATCCACATTCTACACCTTGATGGGAAAAAATACTTCAACACTGCTCTCTATCACCCTGAAAAAAACCCCCTTGCCAAAAAAGGAAACCACACCCCTGTCACCAAATCCCAATGCATTCTCAAGGACTTGGGACTTACTATCAGCTCCTGGGAAGAAGCAGAAACAAATTCTGTATATATAGAAAATGTCACCCCATGAAAAACCATCAACTTTGACACCCCCCATGAAAGATGGTTTTGAAAGGTACCCTCCCACAAACACTTAAAACCTGTTGAATATGTAGAAAATTAACCCTACACAGTTGATCCTACACAGTTCTCTAACCGCGTACTATTAGAAGTCATAATTTGAGGGAGAGTGTAAATACTCCATTCTAACTTGTACCCCGCCCCCGGGTGAAAATATTCAGGGGATGGGTTCTTCCTTTTCCCATTTCTATTTTTCTTTTCTATTTTTTATATTCTATTTGTTTTCCATTCTTTTCTATTTTTCTTCTCACAATTACTTTCACTCTCACGACGAATCAATCTCAAGGTCTAACACTCTTGACGAACCAACCGCATCACCAGATCAATCTCAACGAACCATTGATTCTCTCTATTGAGTGAATCTCCTCTTATCATATTCAATCTCCTCTCATCTTCTTTTGCTTCTATCTTCTCCTTGCAATACAATTCACCCTCGCGCCAATATCTTGATCTCCAATCCAAATCTCTAGATCTTATTATCTTCCATCTTTTCTTGTCTGGTAAGAGGATTATCCGCGTGAAGTCTTAAACAAAACAACTCTGATCTCTGTTCATTTCAGTTTATCGTCTGCCTCATCTAGTTCAACATAATTCTCTGCCGCTCATGCCTTGTTGACTCTGAATATAGCTGTTGCTGTTGGTATATCTTTCATCTACTCTTTCTTTACACATTCGTGAAGAATCTTTCTTTTATAATTGTCTGACGGTCTATTTTCTTCAGCTTGCTGGTTTCTAGTTCTATGATAATTAATAAAAAAGTTAAAACGGTTAAAAGCCGAAAGGATAACTCAACCTAACCAAAAATGACTGAACCAGCCGGAGCCAACGACTATTTTCACCAGGTCGCCCTTAAAGCTTTGGTTGACGCCATTCCTCCTCTTAATGAAGATAATTATTTGATCTGGCGAGATAAAATGATGATGCTTTTTGATCTCAAGGAAATAAAGGATGCCATCACTAGTAATTCGGAAAAATTATAGATGAAACAAGATAGAGAAATCCAAGCTATCATTCATTCTAAACTAGACAGCGTCACTCATGCGAATGTAGTCAACACAACCAATATCTCTTCATCAAAATTACTCTGGGCTGAGATAACCCAACGATTCGCCTCATCAGAAACGGCAAATAGAGCTAGAGTCTTCAATCAATTTCTACACTCTCCCTTCAACAAACATGCAATCAAAAGTTTTATCACTGATACCAAAAAGGCCTTTACTAGAATGGCAGATGTGGGAATAGAACTACCCAAAGATATATTAGCCTATCTCATATTATTCAAATTCCCTCCAATACTAGAGAATCTTAAACAGCAAATTATGCATGTAGAGAAATTAATAACAGTAGAAACAGTTTTTAACCACCTTACTCAATACAATAATGAACAAAAAGGGCAACTTAAAGTAGGCAAATCAACTTCAGACGTCACCTTAGTAACAACCAAAACTAGAACAGACAAGGATGACAGAAAGGTTTTACTTTGATGTAGAGAAGGATATCACAATCCAAATGCTCCACATCCAGAATCTTTGTGTTTCCATCTCCATCCTCAAATCGCACCTGGATGGTGTGTTGAACAACAGAATGAGTGGAAAAATAAAACCAAGAAAAATCCCACTATCAATTATCATGCATTGCTCACTCTTTGGATCAACGCCAACAACACTCCTAATCTCCTACTAGACTCGTGTGCCAACATCCATATTTTTAACAACCTAAAATTTTTTACATCAATTAATCTCCAGGACGACCCGGAAGAAATCAAAACTGGTAAATTAGAAGCAAATTTGAAAATACGAGGCACTGTTATAGTTTGACTCGAATGGAACAAATCTGCTATAACTCTAGAGGAATGTATGTATGTTCCTGATATAGTAGTCAATTTGATCAGCCCAGGTCTTCTAGCGAAAAAGGGATGTAACCTTTCCCCAGAACAAGATCAATTCTTTATCACTCAAAGGGATGAGATTGTCTTAAAAGGTTGGATTTGCAAAAACCTCTTTGTAATCAAGAAGCCTCGCGTAGCCGGCAACAACCTTTCAGTTAATTTATCAACTCAATCTTCCAGTTCTGCTCGGGTTGAGTCTCCTTCCTTATCTGACCTCCATAAGATATACGGACATGCAGCAATTTCGACACTCAAACCTATTTTGAAAGACCGATTCTCCAAAGAAGAACTAGATGAATTCCAGTGCAACGGTTGCATGAAAAGTAAAATTACCAAATCACCCTTCCCAGCAACGTCGACACCGGTATCAAAACCCCTCGAGAGGATTCACCTAGATTTGATCGGGAAAATCACTCCTCAATCAAAGGCGGGTCATTGCTACATTCTAACCCTGGTAGATAATTTTTCAGGCTACCTAGCCGCGTTTCCCCTCTTATCAAAAGACAAGACTCCAAACGTCATAATTAATATTCTAGAAACCAAATACAAACAACTCAATTACTACCCGATGGAGATCTTTTTGGATAAGGGGACGGAATTCACGAATAAAACTCTAAAGGACTTTGCTCAATCTAAAAACATTAAATTACTTACATTGGAACCTTACCACTCTCAACGCAACGGTCGAGCGGAACAAGCTAATAGAACTATTGTCAAATCTGCACGAGCTATGTTTTCTTCTTCTAGACTGCCAAAAAATTACTGGCATATAGTGATCAGAAGCTGTTGCTTCATGTTGAATCAAATCCCTCAAGAAGGTAATAATTGATCACCCTGGGAACTTATGTTCAAGAAAGTGTTACCTGCTAACTATTTGAAACCCGTAGGATCATCGGTTATCTATCTTGGAAACCATCTTCATAGAGGGAGGAAGTTTGACAAAAAGGGACTGGAAGGAATCTTAGTTGGTTTTAATCCAATTTTTCATTCCTACCTTATATTGAACTCATCCGGTGCTGTTATTGAAACCAAACATGTTCAGTTCCTCAAGAATAATCTTTATGAATTCCCGCTTCTTGAGTCGCCGGGACTCAATCTCTTATCCCAAGCCAGCTCAGAGTCTAACGACTCCGACTTTTCATCCATGGAGAAACAATATAATATTTGAGAAGCTAATGAAAATCTCTCTGAGTCCGAGTCAGATCGTGAGGAAAATTATTTCACAGATCTCACAGACTCATCTGTCTCAAACTCACCCTGTCAAACCATTCCTGCAGAACCCCTTGAACCTACGATATCTCAAAGACCTCAACGTGAAACTAGGAAACCGCAACAATATGGTTTTCATCATTACTACAAACCACCTTCCTACAAAGCTGCCCAGAAATTTTCTGAGTGGCATAAGTGGAAGGAGGCTACAGAGATCGAGTTAGACGGAATCAAAATGCAAGAAGTGTGGGAAGAATATTATGAAAATCCGGACAACATTTTGAATACCACTTGGGTCTTCAAGGTGAAAGAGAACTGTCATGGCAAACCAGTCAAGTATAAAGTGAAATTATGCATTCAAGACTTTAATCAAGTACTTGGTATAGATTACAATGAAACATGGGCTCCAACCGGAAAAATCGGATCCCTATGGTTGGCTCTCTTTTATGCTCTGAAGGAAAAGATAAAACTCACTCAGTTCGATGTCAAAGGCGCATTCTTGCATGCTCCTCTGGAAGAAACGGTCATCATTAAAATGCCAGAAGGGTCAAATCAAAAATCTCCTTATCTCAAATTAAAAAAATCCTTATATGGCTTAAAACAGTCTCCCAAGAATTGGTACAAAACCTTGACATCCTGGATAAAATCTCATGGATACAGCAAGTCGACAAGTGACCCCTGTCTCTACCTCAACACTAAATCAAGAGAACTTCTATACTTTCATGTGGATGATTTAATTCACGTGGGCAACTCTAACACTTTTGAGTCAAATTTTCTTAGCCAATTCCAGAGCTCATCTTGCCATCTTCCCAACACAATACTTGGAATGCTTATGGAGATTGAAGGTGACAAAATACTCTTAAGCCAACCTAATCATATTGATTGTGGTCTGGAAGAACTTGGATTGTCATCTTGCAAAGCGACTATTTCTCCATTAACTCAGAACCTCAATCTCAAGCCTGCCTCCGATAACAATCATGCAGAATTCTGTGAACTAAATATTAATTACCAATCAGCTATCGGTCATCTTAACCACCTATCTCAATATACCCGACCAGATATTTCATTCTCTGTATTGAGTCTGGCTTGATTCAACACAAAACCAGGTATGAGTCACTGGAGGGAGGTTTGAAAAGTTTGGAAGTATCTTAAGACAACAAAAAATTTTAAGCTTACAATTAAATACAATCCGGAACAAGACATCCTTTTGGGCTCCAGTGATGAAACTTGGAGAGACAATCCCATTTTTCAAAAATCTCAGACTGGTTATATTATATTTCATTATGGGAGCCCAGTTATCTGGAACTCAACAAGACAACAAAATATACTTATTCCTCTACTGAATTGGAATTAAATGCTATGCTCAATTGATATCTGGAATTCAAGTGGATTGAACATCTTGTAAATGAAATCTATCAAGGCTTCGAGTTCAAACCCAAACTGTATATAGATAACAAGGGTTTAGACGACAAGATAAAAAAATTCGGGTCTCATTCCAAATCAAGACACATAGATATAAAGACAAAAGGTCTTCGTGAAAGCTACTTAAGCCATGAATATGCACTAGATCTCATTCCTAGCAAGCTCATGGTTGCAGACTCTCTTACAAAAGCTTCCTCAAAAGTCTCTCTTGAATTGTTACAACGTAGGGTATTTAATAGTTAAGATAAATAAATTCCTAGATTCCTAGATAATCCTTGTAACAGCCACGGGGAGTGTTGAATATGTAGAACATTAACCCTACACAGTTGATCCTACACAGTTCTCTAAGCGCGTACTATTAGAAGTCATAATTTGAGGGAGAGTGTAAATACTCCATTCTAACTTGTACCCCGCCCCCGGGTGAGAATATTCAGTGAACAGGTTCTTTCTTTTCCCATTTATATTTTTCTTTTCTATTTTTTCAATTCTATTTGTTTTCCATTCTTTTCTATTTTTCTTCTCACAATTACTTTCACTCTCACGACGAATCAATCTCAAGGTCTAAAAATCTTGATGAACCAACCGCATCACCAGATCAATCTCAACAAACCGTTGATTCTCTCTATCGAGTGAATCTCCTCTTATCATATTCAATCTCCTCTCATCTTCTTTTGCTTCTATCTTCTCCTTGCGATACAAGTCACTCTCGCGCCAACATCTCAATCTCCAATCCAAATCTCTAGATCTTATTATCTTCCATCTTTCCTTGTGTGGTAAGAGGATTATCCGCGTGAAGTCTTAAACGAAACAAATCTGATCTCTGTTCATTTCAGTTTATCGTCTGCCTCATCTAGTTCAACATAAGACTCTACCGCTCATGCCTTGTTGACTCTGACTATAGCTGTTGCTGTTGGTATATCTTTCATCTACTCTTTCTTTACAAATTTGTGAAGAATCTTTCTTTTATAATTGTCTGATGCTCTATTTTCTTCAGCTTGCTGGTTTTTAGTTCTATGATAATTAATAATAAAGTTAAAAAAACCTTTTGGGTGTAGGGCTTTCTACCACCTAAAAAGACCAACTGGGAAATTTGGAGACCAAGAAGTAGGGGGAATTTTTCTGGGATACAGGAGTGGGCACAAGATTTATTGTGTACTGTATACAAACACGGCTAACGCAGTCATCACTCATCATGTTAAATCCATGAAAAATCCTTCCCCAAACTTGCCCCAGAAATCCCTGTTGACCATGAAAATCTACTTGTACCACTCTCATCACTTGACAAGCCCCCCTCCCATTGTCTCCCCCTTCCCCTTCCACTCCGTTGGAGTTTAAAACCACTCAGCTTCTTCCCCCTCCACCCACCATACACTTCCACTCCCCAAATCAAATCCACCACAATAAATGATCATTCCCCCTTGCCCCCATACCTCACCAACCCCTCAACTACCAACCACTACCCCCCCTTCTCCTCATCTTCCCTCCAATCCAAAGCATCATGCCTTGACCACCAAACCTCCCTCCAACAAGTAATTTGGGGACATAGACCCCCAAAACATCATGACCTCCTCTCAATGCAAACACTCAGCTAATGCCGTGAAAAATCTGGTTCCAGATCCAAGGATGTACCCTGGTTGGGAAGCATCATGCCTGGACCACCAAACCTCCCTCCAACAAGTAATTTGGGGACATAGAACCCCAAAAAATCATGACCTCCTCTCAATGCAAACACTAAGCTAATGCCATGTCTAATCTGGTTCCAGATTCAAGGATGTACAAAGAGGCAACAAACAGACCCAAATTTCTGCAATGGATCAAGTCAATCCAAGATGAATTGGGGAACATTGAGAGGCACCACATCTAGTCACCATACCAACCACTACCAAATGAGAATGTCCACTGGCAAGTACTTTCTGGGTTTTTTGTCAAAAAAATAATGTGGAAATGAAACTAACCAAATTCAAGGCCTGTTTGTGTCTCCAAGGGTTCTGGCAATGGGAGGGTCTTGACTATTCCAAAATTTTCTCTCCCACCGGCCAACTTACGTCCATGCGGCTTCTCCTCACACTATGTGCCAACAATTGTTTCACTGTTGACCAGATGGATCTCTGTTCTGCATTCCAGAATGGCAAGCCGGAAGAACTTTTTTCAATCAGATGCCCAAAAGTCTACTCCACAACCAAATCAAACACCCTGGTCCTCAATAAGTCTTTCTATGGTCTCAAACAGAGTCCCAAATTTTGGCACATGGCCCTCACCAAAGCTCTTAAAATAATTGGCCTTGTCTCCTCCAATAACAACCCATGCCTGTACTACTCTGCTGACCTATCCCTTCCTCTCTGGTTGTATAACCATGTGGATGACCTGCTCTTTGGGAGAGTCTGTGTCAGCAACAAGACAATTAGACTTGTCCAAATGCCTGTAAAACTCATATGGCTTGTTGGTATAGAGGTTAGGAACTGAGCTTATCATCCATTATCTGGAACCAAGGTCACTGGTTAAACCCACCATAGAGAAAATAATGAATAATGATCAGGAGTTTTGTAATTATATAATAAATTTTGATTATATTTAATAAGATTTTATAAGAATGTTTTTATGAGTATTGATTATGGAATTAAAACCTTGATAATATATGTTATCAAGATGGGGATTCAATATAAATTTAAATTAAGTTCTGAGTACTCAGATGCGTATCAAGTATTGATATATAACTTCACAATATGTTCCATTCCTTTGAGGACAAGTTATAGTAATTACTTCAAGCCATACTCTCTACTTTGTATGAACAAATTCCATAATTTTAATCTTATCCCTCTTTGGGATGTAATTATATTTAATATAATTTAATGAGAATTGAAAGCGTCCACTCAGAGGGACCTGATCTCAGTTTTAAAATATAAAACATGTAATAACATTGAAACAATTAAGCATACCTTATATGTATAATATCTGCCAAGGTACTAGAAATTAAGAAATAAGTAAATTCCAAGGCTGTTAGCTTATAGGTAGGTAATTTTTATGGGGTTTTCTAGCACTTCTACAACTTTCTTTTGACTGATTTTAAGTCCTAGGATCATTTAAATGCCCTTTGGGGTATGTAATTAGAACCTTTTACATTGAAAATCCTCCCAAATGAGTAATATTACCCCATTCCTCATTTTTTATGATGTAATGAGCTACTGAACCCTTGAGAACGAAACCAGGGAGAGCTTTGAGCTCCCCTGATGATTCCTTGAGTTCCCTGAGGGCTCCTGTTACCTTAAAAGAGCCAATTCCTTAACCTACAGCCCCTCCACCAGTTATATATTATTATTTATTCGTAAGAGAATATGGCAAGAGTTAACAAGCCCATAAAACTTACTCTCAAGAATAGATTGAGTGGGACTATCAAATTTGTTATTATATTCAACTTATAATCTTATTGGCAACTCCAATTTTGAGTGGAAGTTCCTAATTGGAGTAGTAAACCTTGTGTGTTACTAATATAAAGGGTGTGAGCTTATTGATAAGAAAAGCTCATTTGAGCTTCATTTATTTGGATCCAGGCCCCTTGCCTTTTATAAATGTTAAGGGTGTGGCTTTTGTACTCATAATACCTTGGTATTCTTTGAGTTTGGAAGCTTTTGCTATTGTGTGGGTTATTTGAGTCAAAAACTGAATTTAATAGTAGTTTTTGTGTTATTTTTGCAGGTTTAACCACGGCCAAGTATAGCAGTAGAGGCTCAATCCCTGACAGTCTGGGTGGACAAGTTTAAGAATAGAATCTTCAACCATTTTGAAATGGCAGACCTTGGCATAGACAGGTAGTCCCTTGGCATCCAACTAACTCAGAATTATTGGAGATTCTCCCTTTGGCAAGAAAAATACATTGACAGCATCCTTTGAGAATTTTCCATCATCAACAAATGTCAAACTCCAACCCCTCTCCCAAGCACCTACCGGTCTTTCAAGTCCAATGTCTTTTGAATCCCCCCCCCAAACCTCCCTTCAGTTATAGGCAATTCATTGGTTTCCTCCAATACCTGACACTATGCACTTGGCCCAAATTTTTCTTCACCTGCGCATTCCTTTCCAAATTCCTCAAAAATAAAACCATTCATCACTATCAGGCTTTCAAGCATGTCTTGCAATACCTCCATCACTCCCAAAACCTCAAAATTCACCTGGGAAGATTTTCCCCTGCCCATCCTGCAGACAAGCTCATCGGTTTTTGTGATGCAGACAATGGAAGGACTTTCAATTGGTGATTGCACTATGGCTCCTTGATATACTAAAATGGAACTATTGGATGGTGCAGTCAAAAACAGAAGGTAGTTTCTCTATCCTCAGCAGAGGCTGATTTTAATGCGCTCACTAAATACTGCCAGCTTCTTCTCTGGGTAGCAAACCTCATGGAGGAAATGCTTGGCACCAGACCAACCACTTCCCTCGTCACCAACAACAAAATCTCCCCAGCAATTGCCTCAAAAAAGATCTACCATCATGGTTCCTGGCACATGAATTTACAATTGTACTTCATCTGCCAACTTTTGCTCAACAAGGAAGTTAACCTAGAATACCTCCCCTCCGACCAGCTTCCCGCCAATGCCCTCACCAAAAACCTGACCAGCCCAAAGCTCAACCAAAATTTGCGCCTCATTTTTGAACCCCCCACTGGTGGTGCAAATTGAGTAATTTGTCAGGGAACATTGGAAATAAATTTTTTTTGCCCCTATCTCATATGTCACCACCTCCTTTTTCACCTACTATTCCTGTTACATCTTTCATTATGAAAATTTTCAACATATTATCTTGTCTACCAATGCATCCGCACGCCAGCTATCCATCTGTTGCTACTTGCCTTCTAACCTTTTGTTTCCATCTGTCTGTTACTTCTCTTTCTTTCCTAATGCTTTTCACCAGACCAACCACTTCCCTCCTCACCAACAACAAAATCTCCCCAGCAATTGCCTCAAACAAGATCTACCATCATGGTTCCCGGCACATGAATTTACAATTGTACTTCATCTGCCAACTTGTCCTCAACAATGAAGTTAACCTAGAATACCTCCGCTCCGACCAGCTTCCCACCAATGCCCTCACAACAAACCTGAACATCCCAAAGCTCAACTAAAATTTGAGCCTCATTTTTGAACCCCCCACTGGTGGTGCAAATTGAGTAATTTGTCAGGGAACATTGGAAATAAAAATTTTTTGCCCCTATCTCATATATCACCACCTCCTTTTTCACCTAATATTCCTGTTGCATCTTTCATTATGAAAATTTTCAACATATTATCTTGTCTACCAATGCATCCGCCCGCCAGCTATCCATCTGTTGCTACTTGCCTTCTAACCTTTTGTTTCCATCTGTCTGTTACGTCTCTTTCTTTCCTTCTCAGATAAAAAAACCATTCCCACCCCCAGCAACCATTAATTAAGCTCCAAATCCTTGCCTTGCTTTGTCCTCTTCTTTGCCACCTGCTGCTTTTTTCTTATACTCACTAGTTTTGTTGCATGCTCCCATTCCTGATTAACTCATGAGGCTCCCCACTTACATATCTCTCCTTTAAAGTTACTCTTCCATTTCTTCATCCAAACCTCTCCCCCATGTCTTTTTTTCTCTAATTTTCTTTCTCACTTTATCCACCCAACTTAATTTTGAATAAGCCCCACATTATGCTTGCTTCTTTACTCACTAGGTCTTTCGCGTGCTCCTGTTCCCCATCCAATCCAGAGGCTCCCCACTCAAATATGGCTCCCTTAAAGGTCTGTTGCATGCTCCCATTCCCAATCTACTCACAAGGATCCCCACTCATATATTTCCCCCTCAAATTTCTCCCTGTTAACATTAAGTTTTCTCTCTCAAACATAACCTAGATACAAGCACAACTACAGCCCAAAAACCACAAGAAGAAAACTACACTACAGAAACCCTAGTCCAACCCAATCCCATATCCTTCCACCCTCCAACACTTTCCTGCCATTACATTCATCTGTTTTGTCCTTCTCATGAGGCAGCCCTTCAGCTGAAATCTACTTGGACCCCCCTTGCACCTCTCTTTATCCACTCAACGCGCCTTCTTTCAATCTCCAGAATCCAGGGATTGTTCAATTCTTTTCTTGCGCATACCTCCCAATCCAACCCATTTACCCACAACACTTAATGCTGAGCCAAAATTTCTGCTACTTCTGAGCCTGCAGCTGCTGCTTTTCAGCTGATGGGCTCTAAAATTCTGATGAAGCTTTCCCTTAAGGCTAAGCGTGCAGCCTGAAACACAGTTCCCAATCTGTGGCTATAAAATGCCACCACATCAACCCCCACCAACTTGAGTTCTATCCCCAGAGGTCTTCCCCTTTTTACCTTGCCCCATAGCCTCCACTTTCCACCTACCCTCCACCCCTACCACTGCGTCCAACACCACCTCCTTCTCATCATCATTAACCCGTTCACTTACTGCGCTTGCCACAGCCTGGTCTGTCCACTCCTCTCAGTCCACCACACATGCACCAATTTCCATTCCAGCCATTGTTTTTGCTTGCTTGGCAATGTTATGCCTTTCCAGCGCCTGAATCCTTGATCTAATCCACGTAAGAGGGCCTGCCACAACTTTTTTTTAATTTCCAGTGACAAATTCATTTCAAAGGAATTATGGACACCGCCTGGCTTTCCATCACCCCATTGGCCTTGCGCTCCAACACAAGCCACCTCTTGCCAGAGCCACAACTTGGCCTTGCCATTCCATTGTGCTTGAATGCAAAAAAAGGAGGACTATGCAACCTCCAAGGAATGGCCTGCGGCTCTTTGCTTCTTTATGGACTGTTTCCAAGTTAATCAACATGAAAATGACCCTCATGTTGAGGAGATCTTTGGCCAAAGCTCTCTGGCTTGTCCCCCTCTGCCACCTTTGGCACCATCTCCATCACCAGCCCCCAGTATGTTGCTGGATCCAGAGGATTGGGCTCCTACTCCTCTGGTCAAGGCTCAAGCACCACTGTTGCACATGGTTATCTCCTCATTGCCACTAGCCAAACCCTCTCCCCAAGGGACTTTGCATTTAATTCTTGAGTTTCATTCTATTCTGGCTCTTCTGGCAGCGCGCTTTGAAGTTTTTGCCAAATTTTCAACCGCACTACTCCAGAATTTCCTTTTGGCCCCTTGCGTGCACAGGACCAACTCTTGGCCCAAACTAATGGGGGTGTTCCTGGACCTTATCAAGGCAACCTGGGCAGAGATTGTAGAAATGATGGAGACAAGTTAGGTGCATTTCCCCCTTCCCCTCTTATACTTCCTTCTTTTCCTTATCCCTTTTGTACCTCACCTTCTTTATTCCAAAGAAATAGACTTTGCCTGCGCATCTGAACCGTGGATGAGGAATCTTCATTGGAGAGGCCTACGACCTTAAGTGAGAAAGTGAGAGAAATTTAGAGAGATCTTGATAGGAGTCTGGACTCCAATCTTTTTCCACGTGCAAGATCCACACATCCATGAGTGAGCCAATGAGACACCAAAATATACCTGCGCATCTGTCATCCTAAGTTTCTGGAGAGGTTCCTGGATCGCCCCAGAAGAAATTCCCCACAGTTTCCCATATCCCTTCTGCAAGAAAAACAAGTGTGCGCACACAACAAACAAGAGGGAGAAAGAATTAGGAAAACAGAAATTCTGGGGTTTCTAGTTTTGGTGGCTTTAGACCAGCTAGAGCTGCCCCTCACCAAATAAGGATGAAGCCCTTCCCCTCTATTGCACCATTCTGTGCCATTCCAATCCCATCCTAGATACAAATACACCCAAATTTTGTTTTTGAGGCACTAATTCTACCAAGTCTGTGCTTTTATTTCTTCCCTGCATATCCTTTGCATTTATCCACTCCTGTGGCAGTGATTGTCCTTGTGTATATATAGCTGGCTTTGGGTGGCTCCTGCTTTTTCTGCAAAAATACATAATCCAAAGGCAGCTATAATCCAATTAGAAAAATAAGGAAATGAAAATTCTGGGGTGTCTAGTTTTTCTGGCTGTAAACCAGATAGAGCACCCCTGACCAAATATATTTTTCCCCAGCCAGAACTAGCTTCCACACCTCCCCAGCTTGGAAGCTGTCCATAGTGGTTTGAAACCTCTTACTTGGATGGAGAAGTACCTTGCATGCAGGCTTGTCAGAAGACAAAGATCCTAAATCTGCAATCTTGGAATGAGCCAAACCACATTAGTTTCCTCCAATTCATTATCCAAACCTTCTGTCTTGTAAAAAAAATGATCCTTGCACAAAGAAATGCTTCATGTGAAAAGCAGTGGCCTTACATTTAAGTTGAGTCCCATGCAATTCCTTGAGCTGATAACACCTGCTGTTGAGCTTTTATTCCACACAAAAATGCCTGTTCCACTGGTTATCAAAAAGCTTCCCCCATTGAGTTTCCAAGCTTCTGCTGTGCAGAAAAACCAAGTCAGCCTTCTGCAATAGCTCCCCAAGCCTATGCAAGCAGCGCTCATCCCAGTAGCAAATAGACTTGATCGGGGTTGCCTTCAGCCTTTCTGCAGCTTTCAGCAGCATTTTTTTCCGCCTCAGGAGTTTTTTGGTGTGCACCTTCACAATATCTGTGGAAGTCTTGACCTTACACCACTCAATAACAGGAACATCTGGAGCTCAATTTCCAACAGAAGCTTAAGGCACTTCCCAAAGAGAAGTTTGTATGGCAAGTAGCCCATTGAATAATTCACCAAAATCCAATCTGAAAAGAGAACCACTATAAGATTCTCCTGCCAACAATTACCATCTTCATCACTGCATCATTGATTTGCTGATGATTGTGCTTGATCATTTCTGTACCTTCCCAATAGTACTTGGTTAAGTGCCCAAACTTGGCCCCACAACTACAAACCAACTCTGCCAACCAACACTGGAACTCCGTGCATCTGTCTACCATTACCAAAAAGAGTGATCCTTTGGGCGCAAACAAGTCTTTCTCCAGGAACTGAGCAGTCTTTTCCCCCAAAAGCTTCACGAGAGGATGCGTCTATACACATCCAGAAAGATAATCCTGCACAAAAATCAGAAAAACAAACTTACCAGCCTTGATGTGGACCACATCAAGAAAGATGCATCCAAACAACCTTTCTTTCCCCATTGGCTTACTGGATTCCTTGGGAAACCTCAAACTCTGCCTCTGAAAGAATTTTCACACCTTAACCTACTCCTGCACTGCGCAAAAAAGCCCCGGCCACCAGAAACTTTCCTTCACTCTTCTCTGCATTCACCATGAGAAAAATGGCTGCATCTTCTGCAAGTTATAGAACCTGGGATTGTGAGTGACACCTTTTTTGACTTTTTTTTGGTTTTGGAGTCAAACATCAAATTGGTTCCTGGAAAATCCCAGAATATTTTTGAACCATATTAATTTAATGCATGAATTGAATTGAAAATTTTTACATAGCTGGAAGAATCGGGAATTTATGTATACATTCTTACTGGTTTTTGTTTACAACTGTTGAGAAATTTTTTTCAGACCTCCTTGCATGAAAATTTTATTGGTTTTGTATTAAGGCTCATAACAAAATTTTATAAATTTTATTTAAAAAAAGCAAATTTAATTCTTACTTATAGATTAAGTTTATTTTTTTTGATATCTCCTTCAAGAAAAAATTTCATCAGGGCTAAATTGGGGTCTCTGGCTGGCCAGTGACTTCATTTCACCATCTGGTCCCATTTTCTGACCCATTGAATCCCTTTAAATGAAAATTCTGTTAACCAATGAATATTTTTTACTTCACCTCATTTTACATCAAAAAATAAAATAGAATTCACATTATATTCACCATTTTGGAAAATGAATGTCACTTTTAATTCCCCAATGAAAAAAACTGAATTCACTTGAACCTGCACATTGATTCAAAACTCACTTGGAATTCCCCATCAAATAAAAATTTCCAATCAAAGATTTTTTATTTTGATATCCCAGATAAAATTTCTATGATTAATATTTTCTAAAATGCAATGAAACTTTCATTATGATTGTTTTCATAATTCAAAAAAATCTTTATTTGAAAGTTTCTCTCATTCAATATTTAGTAAAATTACCAAGTAAAAGGCTTCCAAGATGGGCCAGGTTTTTGGATTTTTCAGGCTTAAGATTAGGTCACTGGGGTTGTAATTTAATTTTTCTTTCTTGGGGTCAATTTTCAATTGTTTCCTGGGTGTTTTATATGTTGGGAGAAGTTGAAGAGGTGAGTGAATTTTTATTGTGATATCTACACATGGGGAATGATAGGTCTTAAAATTTCATTATCTGAAAGAGGTTTCCATTGGGGCTTCAGCATCCCATTGCAAATCCCAGATGTTGCACAAAAATGCTAGTTTTTGGATCCATGCATCCAAACACTAGAGATCAGGTGAAAGTGAGCACGGTGGAAATAAGAAACTTAGGGTCCCATTTCAATGCATCCACATCTAAAGAGAAAAATTGCTACTTTGCACAAAGCTTTAGTTATTCCAAATGCAAATACCGGATTTTGCACCAGAATTTTAGTGTTTGGGTGCATGCGTCCAAAAATTAGAAATCTGGTGCAAGTGAGAACAATGGAAATAAAAAATTAGGGGCTCATTTGAATGCATCCACATCTTGAGAGCAAACTTGCTAATTTGCACAAAGCTTTAGTCATGATGTACCCAAGGTTGTGGAAATCATCTCAGATATCCTCCAGAACTCAAAATTGGAGGATGGTGTGATTTGTAAAGTTTGGAGCGCAACAAGAGGATTTGTTTTTCAAAATAAGAAGTTCAATGTCATTTGGAAAAGTGCTTTTGCAGGCTATAGTGCAATGCAAAGGTACTTTATAATTGGATGCAGTCTTGTTTGGAGATAAGGAAGAGGATCAAATATGGAAAAAGCAATGACAATCCAAGACCTGAAAAGATGGTGACAAAAAAAGAAAAAATTTTCATAGATCTTAAATATTCAGGACCTATAGTGTGGCTTCACAATTTTCTGTAATCTCATGGAGTGGTTAGAACCAAGTTTTTTTTTTTGAGCTTGGCCTCTGTGCTTGTTGGACTTGGCTACGGTTGTGAACCTCAAGGGTCATTTGCGGCTTTTAGGATGGTATCTAAGACCTTGGTTGTGACAATAGCCATGAGAAATGTTCATTTTGTGTTGCCTCATTGGGCTATTCTCTGTCAACAAACAAAATTGAGAGGGAACAAAGTATGATCCTTTGAGAGTAAGAAGGGGTTGAAAAAGTGCACAAGTAATTTGTCTTTGATCATTTAAATGCCATTGCCTTCCAATCAGAAGACCTCTGCACGACCATTCTTGGTCCCAAGGAAGCCATCCTCTTGATCCAACCCCCCAATTTGGTCCAATAGATCAAGTAAAATTACACCATAAATTTTATGGTCCTTGTTGGTGCAGGTGGCTTAGAAAAAAAGGCACTGGTCACATTGGCCAACAAAAAATTTATTAACCTGCCAAAATCAGCCTACCCTATCCAACTTGGTGGACGCATTCAACTTAAGAAAACCAGCTTCACCAGGTCTGAATTTTGTATCTGTGATGATACTATGGAGAACATCAACCTTGCCATTGCAGTGGAGAGAATAGGCGTGAAATCATGACCTATGTCCCATGTTGGTCATGAAATAAATCTTTGGTAATGGAGACACATCCCTTGCATTCAGCCCATTTATCTTTCTCATCATTAGAAATTTGGGAACAAAATACAAGATCTAGAAAATATAGTGATCTACGTAAATTTCTTTGTTGACTACATGGGAAACTTCAAAAATGCATCAGGAATCTATCATCTGGCTGGGAAACTGACAAAAGTGAAAGACACTGATCCTGTCACAAAATCTGAGTTAATTACCATCTTCATTTTATTGATGCTAATAAATTGACTTGTCCAATTTGTCTCCAGAATTTATTCTTATTTTCCAAACTATAGCAATTTGTGGTTCAAAAAAGGGCTTGAAAAAACCACTGGAGTTTGCCAACATAACCTGGCAAAGTGAAATTGCCATTGGAGATATTTGAGTTGCTCCCACCAGGAAATGCCACTGAGATAAATTGTTTATTCATGTGCATTTATCATCAAGATGAAAATCATCTGATATCACTTGGCTTCTATGATGCTCCATTTGATCATAAATTGGACAGGTTTCAAGAGAGGAATATTCAATTTCAAATATTTTCAAATCATTCTAAGTCTCTAGGATTCAAGCAATTGGGAAAGAAAAGTGGTATGGGTTTGAAGAAGATCAGCCAGAAACCCAGCAAACCAAGCATTTGGGAAAACCAGCAAAAGTACAAGCAACTGCAAAAAAAGAAGCAAAAACTTTCCAATGAAGAAGACAATCCTGAAAGTCAGGATGATCCAAGTTTTTCTGAGTGTTTGGAGATGCGGTAACTCTTGCTTGTTGTTTGCATAAAACAAAAATGTTGACTTCCTCTGCCCTCAGGAATGTTTCAAGACAGGATTTGCGGCCTCAGAGACCACCTACATCATGTCAAAGTCCAAAGAAAGGCCCCCAAAAGGGTGATGGTGCAGCACATTCCACCAATATTGATGAAAAGGGCTAGGAAAGATTGATTTTCATACTTTGGCTGAGAGCAAACAAACCATGAAACCAATCTGCCTGAAGAATTCTAAGAGATTTCACTTTTGGCTATTTATTCAAATAAATATTTTTTGCTTTTTTCAGCAGTAATTTTTCCTCAAGACCTGATGAAATGTGGTACTGGATCTCAAGTTCACTATCAAATTATTTCATGATAATTTTGAAATATTCATCATTGCTTTGGTAATGAGAGAAGCTAATGAAACCTTAGTCAATTGAAAAAAAATGGAACTGGAAGTTTTTAAGGTCATTTTCAAACAGCTATAACTTGAGAAGGTTTGTAATCACATGGACATGATCCCAACATGGGTTCAGAACCACAGCCGCCAAATATAATTGAGAAGAATTTTTTTAAAGTCCATTGGCATATTTATTCAATTCCGTGGATTTGAAGATCATAAGCACCTTCATTTGAAGTATTTTTTGTGAAATTTATAAAACTGCAGAAATGTAAATTGGTATGAAAATACCCTAAAAAAATATTTCACACTATCCAAATAATTTTAAAACCTTCAAAAATCTGTCCAAAAACCTAGAAAATAAAAAAAACCATCTCAACGCATTTGTGGATATTTTCCTTTAACTTCTCACTTAATTTTTTTGGTGCTTCAAAGACTTGGAACCTTTAAAAATGAATACAATATCTTTTTAATATTCTTTTGGTATTTTTCTGGTGTATTATAGGGTTCTTAAAACTGGATGCAGCATAAATGACTTTAAAAACCACATCCTTTTCAATTTTTTTTAAAATAAGGAATCAAATTTTCTTTCTTGTAAAGTATTTAGTATATCATTGGAAGATTCAAAAAGAAAAATGATTTTTTACATTTTAATCAAATATTTCAACCTATAAAATGTTCATCACCATGGAAAGGAGTGAAAATAAAAGGAATTGTAAATGGGGGGGTCTAAATTTTGAAATCATGTTCTTTCTAAATTTTAATAAGAACACTAATTTTAAATTTGGAACTTTGCAACCCCTTTTCAGTACCCAGAATGGGTTGCATGGAACAATTTGCAACCCATTTTGGGTCACAAATGGCCATTTGCAACCCATTTGAGTGGGTTGTGAATGGCTTTTTGCAACACATTCTGGGTTGCAAACTCTGCCATTCAACCCATTCTGGGTTGCAAACCGCACCATGCAACCCACTTTGGGTAGTGAATGGCAAAAAAAATATTTTAATTATTTATTTCATTTTATTTATATGTATTTTTTCTTTATTTTTATTTTTAATTGGGTAATGTTAAATTCACAACTCAAATGGGCCGTGTGGCATGCTACATGGCTCAAATTCGCAATGTAGCATCCTTAAAAGCCCATTTGAGTTGTGTAGCCTATAAAAAGTCCCATTTGACTTGTGTGGCACGCTAAAAAACTAAAATAAAGTTGTGTAGCCTCCACATAACTCAAATGCAGTTTTGTAGCCTCCACATCACGGTTCAGTTTTGTGTGGCACCATGCACAAATACACTCAAGTCATGTAGTGTTTCAAATAAATCAAATCTATTTTTGTTCAGTGCCACAAAACTAAAAGAATTTCAGGCTTAAAAAAAACTAAAATAAACTAAATAAAAAAACAGAAATCAACCAAAAAATCAAAAAATGTTGATTTATTGGTTTAAAAAAAATTTGAAATATGAAATATAAAATAAAATAAACATAACTAAATTCTTGAATAGACCAAGTGGGCTTGTATACCCCCTTACACAGGTCTAAATGGTTGTTTACAGGGGTAAAAAACTTAAAAATGACCATTATGGGGGGTATATGCCGCCCAGGGGTTGCATATGTTTGGAACAACCCTTTGGAGTACTGTATGTGCCCCCACGCATTGAATGGCCCTTAAAAACTCCAACAGGTCAGGTGGGGCCCTACACGACTCCCACACGGCTGGGAGTCATGAATTACCATCACCCTTTTTAATTTAATTTTATGAATTAATTTATTTTTGATATATTTAATTATTGATTTAATTAATTAATGAATTAATTAATTAATTAATTATTCATTTATTTATTTGTAGATTTATTTATTTATTTATTTATTTATTTATTTATTTATTTATTTATTTATTTATTTATTTATTTATTTATTTATTTATTTATTTATTTATTTATTTATTTATTTATTTATTTATTTATTTATTTATTTATTTATTTATTTATTTATTTATTTATTTATTTATTTATTTATTTATTTATTTATTTATTTATTTATTTATTTATTTATTTATTTATTTATTTATTTATTTATTTATTTATTTATTTATTTATTTATTTATTTATTTATTTATTTATTTATTTATTTATTTATTTATTTATTTATTTATTTATTTATTTATTTATTTATTTATTTATTTATTTATTTTGGTCATATTAAATTCACAGCTCCAACCGTGTGGTAGTTGTGTAGGGCCCTACACGGCTCAAATGATCCATGGGGGCCCCAAGACAACTACAAAGGGCCGTTTCAAACACGCGCGACACCCGGGGGGTTGTGTAGGAGCCTCTTAACCCCTTAACACGGCCCATTTGAGAAGTGTACCCCCATACACGGCTCAAATGAGCCGTGTTCCGGGGTGCACAACCCCTTGGAAGTTGTGCCAGAATTTTGGACACCCCCTGGACCACACTTGGGTTCTGTTAACCAAAATTTGGGATTAACGCATACTTTTTGGGACTTTTGTTCTAGAACAGCAATCCAAAAGAGAAATTAAAGTGAAACCAAAGTGAAATAGAAGTTAAAACTCAAATCTTAGATCAAATAAAAATCTGCAAAAGATTCTTTCTCAAATCAAAAGTGAGCAAACTTTGTTTGATCAATTGAAAGTTTGATTGAATAATGAAGTATACCATTGAATTTTCTTGCATGGGAACAGTTGCAAGCTCTCCTTCTTCTGAAATGGCTGCGTGGAAGGTCTACATTGATAGTGCCATCAACAAAGCTTTGGAAAAAGGAAAAAATTATTTGGGTAATGAAAAATTGGAAGCCCCAATTGCAACCTCATTAAGGGTGACAATTAAGGAAAAAAATGATTCAAAAATGGACATTACCGCTGGTGGTGAGTAACATTTTATGTTACTGGTCTTTGCCATATTTAGTTTGATTGAAACTGATGGGTGCATGTAACTATGAAACTATGACTTAAACAATGAATGTTTACTAGATCCACTTGACCCACCTCCCTTGAGAGCTTTTCCTACTAGGGAAGAGGCACAAAAATATTTTAAAACATGGGAAATGAAGGATGGTTACGCTTTAACAGTTTTCAACTCAAATTGTGACCAATATGTGGATTTAGCCTGTGATAGAAATGGTTCCTATTCAGGAAATCTTCTTACCAAAAGGTCTAGAGAAATTCAAACAAGGAAGGTTGGGTGCAAGTTGTTATTCAATGCAAGTCAAACAAAGGCAAACCCCTTGTGGCGCCTCTCCTACAAGGAAACCCAACATAACCATCAACCATCTGAAAATCCCTCTGTGCATCCTCAACTGAGGATAATCTTGGGGGTGGCCTCAGACAATCTAGTAGAAGGCATGAATGATGGGCTCAATACGTTACAACTGAAGAAAAACCTGAGCAATATTGATGGGTGGGATTATGTAGATGACCAAATAATCTATAACACTAAGCAGAAGGTCACACTTGCAGAACTAAAGGGAAAAAGTGTTATGGAGATACTATATGGAAAGCTTGAAGAAAAAAGTTGGATTCACCAGTCAAAGTTCAGTCAAGAGGGTCACTTGGAGGCCCTGTACTTAGCACATCCAGAGGCAGTAAAGCTTTCAAAACAATTCCATAATATTGCTATGTTGGATTCTAATTATAAAACACATGAGTACAAAACCCCACTATTGCATGTTGTAGGAATGACACCCAATTGTAAAACTTTCACAAAATATTGTGTTTTTATTACAAAATAAACGTTTGAGTTCTGCAGTTGGTCTATAAATGCATTAAAGCAGTTTTCTTATGATCCTTAGAGAATTCCAAAAGTCTTTTTAACATACTGTGAAAAAGCTCTTATTTGTGCAATTGAAACTAGTTTCCCAGAGTCATAAAGACAATGTTTCACTTGGCACTTTTCTAAAAAATACAATCAAACTGTAAAGTGCGCTTTGGTAATGACCTTGAAGGATGGGAATGCTTTATGAATCTGTGGGAAAAGTATGGGGCCTCAAAGACCAAGGAGGAGACAGAGGTCAATGATGGGGAACTCAGTGTAGGTCCAAATCACTTCTTCTTATTCTTTGTAGTTTTGGTTTCTGACCTTTTCATGAATTGTATATTGTTTCTTGAAAGACCATGAGGATGTACTTGAGTATATGGAAAATAACATTTTACCTAACAAAGAGACATTTTTAACAGCTTGGACTTGTATAAACCCAGATTTTGGCAACAAAAGAACATCTTGGGTTGAAGGGGCTCATGGGACTCTCAAACAATTCCTTGCAAAATCTTTGGGAAACCTGTTGGATTTTTGGAAAAGCCTTGAAGGAACAGTTTAAAATCAAATTAAATCAGTTCATGCATCACTTTATAATTAAGTTAGGGAGAGTTCTTCCACCCGGGGTTAAAAATCGTCTTTAAAGGCAATCCATCTTGTTAGGGAACAATTTGAGAGGTTCAAACGTGATCATGATGGCAAAGTCTGAACCAAGTCATATTTCAAGACTATATGTTTGCCCTGTTCCCACCAAATAGGTGACTCTCTAGCATTCAGAGGATCCATGGTACCCAAAGATGTTCCTCCTCAGTGGAGGTTAGACTATGACCCTTGCAGTTCTTGTTATTTAAGTTGGCTCAAGTTGGATTTTTCAAATCACTATGTGATTAATGCTTTTTGATTAATGAATCCTAATTCACTAATGGTTGATCCTTTTGAATTTTTCCAGCGCAATTTTGATGAAATGCTAAGCATTACTCAGTTACGTGAAAGTGTCAATGCAATGATTTTGGAATCTCCAGATCATGAGCAAAGAGACCCATTGAAGTATATCATTCAAAAGATTACAAAATATTGATTGAAGCCAAGAAATGAACCTAAAGTCTTATGATCAAGTAGGGGACATCCAAAGTTGACAGATATGCGGCAAGAACCATCTCAGTTTTAGCTTGTTGAAAAACAACTCAAGGGGGAAAAAAGAACTAGAAGGGCTCCATACAAGCAAAGAAAAAAGATTGTAAGTCTTTTCTTTTGGGATATGTTCATTTTTTTGGTGTAATGAAGTTAATTACTAACTAATGATGAATTGTTAGTCAAAGTTGGCAGAATCTGAATCTGAATTTCATAGTTCAGAGCAAGAGACTGAAAGTGAATCAGGATCACTTAATTTGGAATCAGAATCCTCTTCAGAGGAAGAGAACATGCAGCAAAGCTCAACTATAAGCTCATCTTTTGTGAGTTTTCATTTCATTGATCCAACTAAAGAAATGAATTCTAAGTTAGTTTTAATGATAGGAACCAAACGTGAAACACCTCAAACAAATATCCAAGAAATTACATAAGTTCTTGGGTGAGGATTGGGATCCAATTGGAGATGGGAATTGCGGATTTAGAGTCATTGCTAAATCTCTTGGTTATGAAGAACATGGTTGGTTTAAAGTTAGGAAGGAAATTATTGAAGAATTAGAGAAACATAAAGCATGCCAAATTAAGATGCTTGGTGGTTCAAAGTAGGTTGAAAATATTAAACAAAGACTTTATGTTGAAGAAATCAATGAAAATATTCCCTCCTCAAAATGTCTGGCCAAATTGGACATGGTTCAAATCATAGGAGACACATATTCCAAACCTATATGTTTCATTTCATTGAATTCATGTGATACTTATACTCCAATGAAAACTGGTGTTACTGATCAATCAGATCCAATTTGCATTTCCTTTCTAAAAAATAACCACTGGTTTCTATTAGTACTTGAGGGAGAAATCATTCCTATCCCGCCCATTGTAGCAAAACCACGTTCCTTGATTTCTAAAAAAGCCTCTGGTTGGGTTGATCATCTCAAAGATCAACTAAAAATGCATTCTACATTTTAATAGAATTTGAATTCATTTCATCATTGGGTGTCATATGAATTGTAATTCTAATGCAGCTAAGAAGTTCTATTAATATAAAGGGTTATCACATTTTGAACATCATTATGTTGGGGGTTTTGAGTTAACATCATTATATTGAGTGGTTTGAATGAGAGTTTAATGGCAAGTCAGCTTAACACAAGTTGAACTTGTTTTTTTTGGTGTTTTTACTTTACGGCCTGTCAAAAGACTTGTATTTTTTTGGGCACTTTTACTTTAGGGCTGGTGAAGACTTTTATTTTTTTGGGCACTTTTACTTTAGGGGGGGTCAAAATACTTCTTTAATTTTTGGGGCCTTTTACTTTAGGCCTAGTCAAGTTGAAATTAATTTAGGGCTTTTCAGGTTACTTGTCTTTTTTTAGTGTTTTTACATTGGGGCTTGTCAATTTAATTGTCTTTTTTATTGGTGTTTTTAGTTAAGGGCTAGTCAAGTTACTAGTGTTTTTTTGGGTCTTTTTACTTGAGGGCTATTCCATTGGATAGTACCAGTTTTTTTGAATTATTTATTTACTTATTTGCTTTTTTTCAACCAAAAAATGAACATTCTTTGATTTTTTGGTTGATTTCTGTTTTTTTGGAAGGTTTATTTAGTTTAACCGTTGTGTTAGTACCGTTTCATTAATTTTACTTTTTTTTGTCTCACTGCGGTCCAGTGCTGTTTGGGATGCCACATGACTACACTTGAGCCGTTTATAACTCCACACGTGTGTGGAAGTCCACATGGCAGCAGAAAGGGCTGGGTGGGCCACAAAACTCCATAAGCCGTGGGGGTTGTACATGGCCCAAATTGGACCGTATGGTGTGCCACACGGCCTGATTTGAACCGTGTGAAGGGCTCAACGAGCTTTGAATTTAAAATTACCCTATTTATTTATTTATTTATTTATTTATTTATTTATTTATTTATTTATTTATTTATTTATTTATTTATTTATTTATTTATTTATTTATTTATTTATTTATTTATTTATTTATTTATTTATTTATTTATTTATTTATTTATTTATTTATTTATTTATTTATTTATTTATTTATTTATTTATTTATTTATTTATTTATTTATTTATTTATTTATTTATTTATTTATTTATTTATTTATTTATTTATTTATTTATTCATTTATTTATTTATTTATTTATTTATTTATTTATTTATTTATTTATTTATTTATTTATTTATTTATTTATTTATTTATTTATTTATTTATTTATTTATTTATTTATTTATTTATTTATTTATTTATTTATTTATTTATTTATTTATTTATTTATTTATTTATTTATTTATTTATTTATTTATTTATTTATTTATTTATTTATTTATTTATTTATTTATTTATTTATTTATTTATTTATTTATTTATTTATTTATTTATTTATTTATTTATTTATTTATTTATTTATTTATTTATTTATTTATTTATTTATTTATTTATTTATTTATTTATTTATTTATTTATTTATTTATTTATTTATTTATTTATTTATTTATTTATTTATTTATTTATTTATTTATTTATTTATTTATTTATTTATTTATTTATTTATTTATTTATTTATTTATTTATTTGTTTATTTATTTATTTATTTATTTATTTATTTATTTATTTATTTATTTATTTATTTATTTATTTATTTATTTATATATTGATGTATTGATTTATTTATTTATTTATTTATTCATTTATTCATTCATTCATTCAATTATTTATATATTAATTCATCTCATGTTATTTATGTTTTTTTTATATTTAAGTTTTTAATTTAATTAATTAATTTCTTTTTTGTTTATTTATTTTTCATCTATTTATTTATTTATTTATTTTTTCATTTTTTAGTTATTTTTTATTTATTTATTTGTTTCATTTCATTTTTTCATATTTTTTTTAAATTCATATTTTTAATTCAATGGATCAATTTAATTTTTATTTAATTCTTAATTATTTTTTTCTTAAAAAAAAAGAAATAAATAACAAAAGTAAAAAAAAATTCTAAGAATATATATATATATATCCATTTGAAACTCAGATGGGTTGTGAATTCCCATTTGGAAATTAGATGGGTTGAAAATAGCGTTTTGCACCTGTTTGCAACCACAGGGTTGCAAATTTAACATTGGCTTAATAAAAAATAAATTATTTTTAGGTACGATATCATTAGTGTTTCTGTCAAAATCCATGAAGGGCTCGATTTTACAAACATATTGGTATTGAAAGTGTTTGTGTTCTCTTTTATGCCCTTTTTATTCCTGGAAATACCAAACAAAAAAAAAATGCAAGCAGCCCAAGTACCTAAATAATTTTTTGAAACTAACCAGGGGTCTTAAAAAATAATCTTGGTTTTTTTGTGCTTTTTTTGTCTCAATTTATGTTTAGATCATTTTGCTTTTATTTTTTTTGTAGTTCTTAAAATTTATTTTAATGCTATCTTTTTATTTTAATTGCAATTTTCTTTTAAAAAAATTGAAAGTTTTTTTGTATTTTTAAGATTTATTTTGGTGTGAGTGAAACATTTTCTAGAATATTTATGTTTCTCCTTAAACACAAGCTTTTCCTGACTACTAACTGTTTTTTTGACGCATCATCAAACATTAATTTTTAGGATGCGCACTGAACTGGTGTGAAATCCAATATAGTAGGGCAGGACCCAAAAATTTCAGCTGGAAGAACCCAATGTGGTCAAGCAGCATTCCCCCTCCAACTTGGTTGAATTAACAAAAACAGTATGTTCAACCCACACAGACCATTTAAATGCCCATGTGCACAGAATCTCATGGGGGCATAAAATACTCAGGTTTTTAAAAGTAAGGGTCATGAGAAAAATTATGCTGTTGATTTTTTTTCAATTTTGATTGATTTTTGATTTTTCACTTTTTCAATTTTTTCAATTGTATTTTTTTGAATTTTTGGAATTTGGTGTGAAACTTAAAAAAATTATGTTAGAATTTTGATTTTGCTTCTCAAAGACAAGATAATCCTCCCTACAAACCATGTTTGTGAAACACCACCAAGAATTAAATTTTTTATATTCAATTCAATGGTGTGTACACCCATATAGTAAGGCAGGACCAAAAATTTCAGCTCAAAGAACCCAAATGTAGCTCAGGATTTTTTCTGATTTTATTGGAATTTTTTTTTTTTGGTGGTTTTCCTGTGATTTATTTTTTTTCACTTTTGTGATTTTGTTTATTTCTTTCAATTTTTTTCTATGTTGTTTTTTGAATTTAAATTTTTTTTCTTCTCTCCATTAACATGGTGGGAACTTAGGCTTAGTCATCCACCTCCCCACAGGCATTCAGATTTTTTCATATTTTCTTTTAGATTTTTTTTTGCTTTTTTTTTTAGATTTTTTTTCATGTTTTTTGAATCCTGTTATTGCAAGAAAAACAAACAACTTTGGAAAATTAAATCATCAAACTGACAGATTTTTATTGCAAGAATTACCACTGCCTGGCTCCCCCAGCCTTTAAGGGAGGCATGTGGGGAAAGCCTGAAGGGAGGTGGATAATGTAGCCTATATTTTCAACCATGTTGATGGAGAGAAAAAAAATCAAATTAAAACTTAACAAAAAAAATATTCAAAAGAAGCCCCCAAAAAATCAAACAAAAAATGAAAAGAAGGAAAAATCTCAATGCCATCTGGCACAGTGGAAACATTAGGCTAAGTGGTCCACTGTGCCAGACCAAAAAATAAAATATAAAAATAAAAATAATAAAAGAAAAAAAAATAAATAAAATCAATGAAAATTTAAATAAAACCAAAACTTGATAAAAACACACAAAAAAAAAAATAAATAAATAAAAATCCTGGACCAAATTTGCGTTTTTCCAACTGAAATTTTTGGTCCTGCCCTACTACATGGGACTGCACATCAGTGCACTGAGTATCAAAAAGTTGAATTTTGGATGGTGTTTCACAAACAAGTTTTGTAGAGAAGATGCACTAATGCTTTAGAAGCAACATCAACAATCTAACAAAGGCTTCTTAAGTCATCCACCAACATCAGCAAAATAAAAAAAAATTCAAATAAAAAAATCTCAATTTTTTCTGGAAAAATGTAAAAGTTAGGCTAAGTTGTCAATCATTCCAGACCAAAAAAATAAATCAAAAATAAAATAAAATCAAAAAATCAATAAAATCACATGAAAAAATCAATAAAATCACAAAAAAAATCAATAAAATCACAAAAAAAAACGTTGAAAAAAATTTGAAAAGAATCCTGGACTGAATTTGGGTTAATCCAGCTGAAATTATTGGGCCTTCCCTACTACATGAGAGTGCACACCAGTGCACTGAATATCAAAAAATGGAATGTTTTATGTTTTTTCACAAACAAAGTTTGTAGGAAAGATGAACTAGTATTTGAAAAGCAACATCAAAAATCTGAAATTGGTTTGTTAAGTCATCCTCCAAAATCAAGAAAATCAAAAAAAAAGAAAGGTTGATGATAAATTCACAACCACCAGTTGTTTTTAGGGCCCTACATGACACATTCAACCTGTGGGGGCCCATAAATGGTGACCCCGGTTGCAACCAGCCAGCGTTGCAGCAAGGGGACCAATGGTGGGGGGGGGACCTGACCACCCTCCCACCAACAGCAAGGGGCGCTCTACCCCCCCCCCCATGTTACCAAGGGGGAGGAGCAACAAGCTGAGGGGGATCTGACCACCCCCTAGCCCACCTGTTAGAAAAGCCCTACGGGCATCAACCTCCAGGGCCCTGGTGCTACCCAACTCAATTGTAGTTGTGTAGTGTGCCACACGGCCCATTCAGGTTTTGTACACAACTGAAATGGGTTGTCAATTTAACATTACCCAAAAAGAAACTAAAAAAAATTCTCAATGACATCTAAACTTATGAATAACTTTTGCTAAGTTTTCCACAAAAAAAAAATAAAAAATCAAAAAAATCAAAATAAAAAAAAAAAACAATAAAAAATTTTTTTAAAAAAAAAAACAAAAAAAAATCAAGAAATCAAAAAAAAAAATCAAAACAAATCCTGGACTGCATTTAGATCCAGCAAGCTGAAATTGTTGGTCCTTCCCTACTATATGGGAGTTCACCCCATTGCACTGAGTATTAAAAAACTGAATGTTTGATAGGGTTTCAAAAACATGGTTTGAAGTGAAGATGAGCTAGTATTTGAGGAGCAACATCAACATTCTAAAAAAATTTCACTTTTTGACAAAATGAAACTTAAAAATAAAAATTAAATTTCCTATTTGTTACAAAATATTTATGATGAAAAGAAAATTAAAAATGGATTGAAAGAAATATTAAGCACCACGACAAAAATCAAAGCAAAATAAGTAAACCATAAATTGAAAAAAACAAGAATAAAAGAATGTGAATTATGGGTTAGGAACCCATGGCCAGTTTCAAAAAACTATTTAGGTACTGGGGCTGACTGCACTTTCTTTTATATCTTTTTGTTTTGATATTTCCAAGAAAGAAAAACTCAGAAAAAGTTATAAAAACATTCTCAATACAAATCTGCTTGTATGATAGGCCCTTTGAGGATTTTATTGAAAGATTTATTATGTTTTCCTTTAATATTTTTTATTTTTTCATTTGAATGTAACAAAAAAAATTTTTAAAAATGTAGACCACCCCTTTCATTGGAAATCATTTTCATGGTGATAAATATTTTATGTGTTAACACCTTTGATTAAAATGAAAAATCATTTTTATTTAAATCTTTTTATGATATTCTAAGTAAATGATAAAAAAAAACTTTCATTCCTGATATTAAAAGAAAATATTCAAGAGGATGTGTTATTTTGAATTTTTTTCATATTTGATCCAATTTTTTGCAGATTGGTGACCAATTTGGGACACCTGGCAAGAAAAGGGAAAATTTTTAAATTTATATATATATATAATATTTCATCTGTCTATCAAAAAAAAATGCAAATTCCTGTTTCAGTATGGGAATCATTCCCTTTCACCTTTCCTCAACTTCTCCCTGTCCTAGAAGTCTAGGAGGCCCCCCCTGGGGTGTTCAAGTCCCCAGGTCCTCAATTTAAATCCTTCCCTTTGCGCTTGGCATCCATTTTTTTCGGCCAAGCAAGCGCAAAAAATTATCCCCTTCCTCATCATCTCCTCATTATCCCTTCAACCAATCATCAGGTTCCCGTCCATCAGGAACATCTCCATCACACTTGCTCTACCTTGGACCCAACCCAATTATCTGCCATTGTCCGGTTCAAAAATCTAGATTCCAGAATCAATCAATTGGATCCACTCATCCCAACTCTTATCCCATTTGATCCATCACCTGGTCTCTTGTCACCTCCCCTATGTCCAACCTTGCTCATCTTAGAATACCCATCTATTGAGTTCCAAGGTCCCTAGGCCGTTGGCAAACCAACCTTCTTGACCCTACTCATCAATTTCACTCCTCACCATTGATCCATCTCATCCTCTCATCCTCCAACCATTGCCAATTGGAGGTTTCCCAGTTTGCTCATTGCATTTGTCAATCCATGCGGCTTGCACCTTGTTCATCTCATATCTAGCTGCTGCCTAAAAATTATTGTGGTTGTTGCATGCAAGCGTCCGCAGAAGGAAACAAGCAATGGAAGGGGGTGAGATATTCTAAAGCCAGTCCATGAAGGATTGGCAGTGAGGACTGGACTTCCATGATCCCCTCAAAAAAAGAAAAAAAAATCCGCCCTCATTTGTGTTATGTCCTTGTAAGTAGTCCACAGGGTCTCTTGCCCATAAAAGGAGGGGCTCTCCCCTGCCTTTTTCCCATCATCCATTGTATCAATCAATAAATCCATGTGGAGTGAGTACATCTGCCCCCCCATTATCTGAGAAAATTAACCTTCATCTTTATCCAGGGTATATCCATGATTTCCTTCTGATCCTTGAGCCTCCAAAATCAAATCCCTGATCTGCACCTCTGTTGCCCTATCAATTATGAACAACCAATATCCTTTCTGGTTGAAGAAGAAATCATTTGATTGAGTTCTTGAGTGCTTTATAGCACTCCATGATCCCTTCTTTTGACCATACTGATCTTGAACATTATTTGATTTTCCTTCTGGAATCAGTCACATTTGACTAAGAGGTGTATTAAGCTTAAAAGCTGGAGTAATAAACCTCCCTTTATTTCTAAATTTGAATTTAACCAAGCTACTCTTGAGTCCCTTGAGAATTTTTGTGTTATTCTTGCTTGAATTTGTTATTGCTTTGCTTCTAGAGCTTTAAAAAACAAATTTTTTTGTTTTTTACAGCCACCCACAGTTACCTGGTACCCTTCAGGCACTTGATTGCTGAAATTTGGGCAGGTTCATTGAGAAAATGAAGGTTGGTTGGGTTTGAGTTAATCATATCAATCTTCTTCTGACAACCATAGTTATTAGCTTCTGTGCATTGTTACCTGCAACTGCCTTTTTATATTAGGGCGTATCAGAGTTAGCAAACACACCACTAGAAAAATTCCATTTTTTTGGACCAAACCCACCATTTTTCATGGCGGGTTTCTGAAATACACATACCCACTAACTGGTGTATTTCAAAATAGTGGTTTTAATTAAAATGGCAGATTTAAAAAATGAAACCCGCCATGAAACCTGAAATTCATGCATTATCATCCATCCACCATCTATCACATCCAAAACACCCATCCACGTCAGCAAATCCATAACAATCCCATCTCCATCACATAACACATATCTCATCTCCATTGCTTCACATCTACATCTTCACAAAAATACCATCATCATCTCATCAACCCACATAAAATTAAAATCCTTCTCAAGATGTCCCATCAAATTTCCCCGCAGAAAGTTGAAAATTCCAAAAAGCTGACTAAACTTTTTTTAGTATTTGAATTCCATTCAGACTCCAATTTAGACTAAAATTTGGAATCAACTTGGTTGGCTTTGAATGCTCTATTACAAAAGCAATACATGGTTCCAAGAAGACAAAACCTCCACACACCTATGTATGAAAGGAAAAAGCTTCATCTCCTCCCCAACTTAAGCTTCCAGAAACTGTTCCAAACTCTATTTACTTCATTCATAAAACTTTTGGAGATCATTTAAGACAACAAAATCATCCAGAAAAATTCTTGGATTCCTCATTGAAATCCAGCTATCCAACTGGCTTTTTCTCTTTGTAGATTGGGATCAAATGGAAATGGGGCAGCAAAACCATCAATTATAAAATCTTTTCTCAGTTGTTTATGGAACCATTGACTAATAAACCAAAAGATTCATGATTTCTATCCTATCTTTCTGTTGCTCAGTCCTTTCCTGGCCAACCAAAGAAGAATGCAAGGAGATATCCCAGGTATTGGAGACTGAAGGCTTTCCTGGTTGAATTGGGTTTGTTGACAGAACCACCATCCCCTTGAGTCAAAAAACCAAGCTAGATGGCAACCACTATTTTGATTTGATAAAAAGGCAATTCATTATTTTCTTTTCAAACACCTTTGATAAAAAACTGACCAAATATGTTTTATCTTTTTGTTTAGATACTCCGTGGAACTAAAACTTGTTTGTGATAACAAAAATAAGTTCATATCACTCCACACTGGTCTTCCAGGTTCTTGTCATCATTGATATTTTTTCAATAAGATGTGTATTTCCCAAAAACCAGAGAACTCCTTTGACCAAGATCAATGCGTTCTGTAATATTTAACTTATTCTAGTGGGAAATATGTGGTTCCGGAATACCAGAATGTTTTTCCCAACAATAAAGGAAAGAATAATTTCAACTATCATCTTGTCCAATCACAAGTTTGGATTGAGCATGCCATAGGATTCCTGAAAGGAAGATGGGCCCGCTTAAGGGAAATGCAAAACCAGCTTCAAAACCCCAAAGACATGAAGTTAATCATCAAATGGATTATCACCTGTTTAATCCTTCACAATCTTTTGGCCAACATCAAAGATGAATTGGATGAAATATTTGAAGATGATATTCCTGATCTGCCTCAAGTAATCCCTGTCTCATCTTTTCCCCCATCTTCTTCTATGAGAGAGCAGATTCTTCATCTCCCCTTTGCTTGACTTGATTAGTAATGTTTGATTTCAAATTAGGTAAAAAATCCCTTCACCAAATTGTTTTGGTTTTGGTTGTTCACCCAAGATTCGTAGGCTGAGTTGTTTTTTTTCTCATTTGGTGGGGTGTACTTACACAAAACAGACTCAAAACTTCCAAACCCCCAAACTCACCCCACCAAACCACCGGTAAAACTAACCACCTAACCCCACCTCACCCTCCAAACCACTTGTCAAACCACCCACCTCACCCCACCAAACCACCAGTCAAACCACCCACCTCACCCCACCTCACCCCACCTCACCCCACCAAACCACCGGTCCAACCACCCACCTCACCCCACCAAACCACCAGGCGCTCCACTCCTTCCTCCTCCTCACAAAAAATCTCCTCCTCACCCACCACCTCCCCTCCTCCTTTGCTTGGAACCCCTGGTAAGCTTCCCCCCCTCCTCCTCATCCTCCCCATCATCTGATGCTCATCCTTTGATTGAGCCACCTCCATCCCCCCTCAGGCCCCCCCACCCCCTTGGTTGGTTCGCCAGGTAAGCTCCCCCCTCCCTCCCCCTCATTCTCCTTTCCCCTTCCTCTCACCCCCTCTCACTCCCTCCCACTCACTCATCAACACCCCCCTCTCCCCCCTCCAATCTATCTTGGCGTGCCAGCCCTGCCCCCCCCTCAGTCTCCATTGGCTTGCCAGCCCTGCCCCCCCTTGCTCAGGTCCGCCTCCCCCCTCCTGGCTTGGCTTTCCAGCCCCACCCCCCCCCCTTGGTCTCCATTGGCTTGCCGGACCCTCCCCCCCCTTGCTCCGGTCCACACCCCCCTCCTCACTTGGCTTGCCAGCCCTGCCCCCCCTCCTTTCTCTGCTTGCCAGCCCCACCCCCCCTCCTTGCTTTGCTTTCCAGCCCCACCACCCCCCTCCGTCTCCATTGGCTTGCTGGCCCCACCCTTCCTCCTTTCTTGGATTAGTAGCCCCGCCCCCCCCCCTTGGTCTTGCTTGGCTTGCCAGCCCTGCCCCCCCTCCTTGCTTGGCTTGCCAGCCCCCCAAACCCTTTCTCCGCCCTTGGCTTGCCAGCCCCACCCCCCCTTGCTCCTGTCCGCCCCCCCTCCTCACTTGGCTTGCCACCCCTGCCCCCCCCTTGGTATCCCTTGGCTTGCCAGCCCCGCCCCCCGCCTTGCTCTCATCCGCCCCCGCCCACCCCCCTTGATCCCGCGAAAGCCACCCCCCTCCCTTGCCTTGCCTCTGGGCGCTACCCCCCCTGGCCCACCTAGCCCGGCTCAAAGCCCAACCCAAGGCCTGCCCCAAGGCACATCCCAATTTGCTTGCACCCCAGTGTTTTTTTTTTTTTTTTTTTGTAATAAGCCTTGCCCAATTAGTTCACGCCAATGTACAGTAATTTTTTTTTTTGGTGATCACATAACAGACGTTTATTTTTTGCTTTTTTTTTGAAACCCTTCTTTGACCTCTTTTGCTTCCATTATCTTGCTTCTGTCACCAAAATTTTGATGTTATACTCCAAATTGAATCCCTTCTTGATCCTCACCCCAAGCAGAGCATTTGCCTGGGAGGGAACAAGATGGAAGTAGATGAGGTGACAAAAATAAAGAGAGGTGGCAAGCAGAGGGCTTTGAAGCAAAAGAGGGATAAATTTAGCGCATTGGAAATCTTTTGGGAACTTGCAGAGGAGGGCATCAACAAAAAGGTCATATGATCTTTACAGAAACTATGAACTTTCAATCTGTCTCCTGCAATCACTTTTGAAAACAAAAAGAACAATCAAAAACCCTCACCTGCCAATTTTGAACATGCCAAGCAGAAAATCAAGCAATTCCATTTCTTTATCCATGCAAATGTAATTTTTATCAATAAATCTGATCACACAGTATTTTTGCAAAAATTGAATTTGTCTGGTTGGAGAAAATTTCTTACCAGAACAAGAAGGAAATCAACTTTGTGACAAATTTTCTTCACCAGTCAAAAATATTTGTCAAAACTGTTGGTCCCTCAATATTTTGGGGTTGAAAAATGTGGGAAATTGGATGGCAAAAATTGATGGACCCCTTTGAGTTATTTGGATGCTATGTGAAGAAATCATCTATTCAATCTTCCGCTCAAGAGTATTCTTTTCTCAATCTTAAGGCAGACAAAGTATCTCAATTTTAAGAAAAATGTTTTGCGATTTGGCCAGACTTCCCTTTGAATTAAACCATGAAATAATGAAGCAAAATGGCATCCCCTCCTTCTCATCACTCAAATTTGGTTCTTGGCCTACTCCCTTTGTCTTCTCTCCGCATTTCACTTTCACATCCAACTATTTTTACAACTCACCTCACACTGACAAAGGTGACATCTGTGAGTATCCCTTTTTACTTGAAGTTCCAACCAAGAAGTCAAATTGACAACTTATGGAAACTATGGATCAATATGAAGTATCAGACGGTGTAAGACTCCAAACGGTGCTAGGCCGTGGCAGTTCTGTGGAGGGGAAAGGTGTTGTTTAGGCTTCCCTCCTGAGTGTTACCAAAATATTTAAATGTAACCAAGATCAAAGTCCAGAACCTGGTAAATGAGAGACCAAAGAATAAAGGATAAAGATGATAGTAGTAGGTAGCTGGCAAAACAACACTATCTGAGGCAAGATGATGCTGGGGGAAAACTTGAATAGAAGAAGTCTAGGATTGTTCAGAGTTCAACAGGACAAGGCAATTGTAAGTAACAACGCCCACAAGCTAATATCTCTGGTTGTCAGCAGAAGCTTAGGAAATATCAACTGAATCCCAAACAACCTCCAGGTTCTCAATGATCCTGCCCAAATCTCCGCAATCAAGCGCTTGAAGGGTACCAGATAACTGTTTGTGGCTGCAAAACACAAAGCTGATTGTTTGATGAAGCTCTAGAAGCAAAACAATAACTGATTCCAACAAGAATAACCCAACACTTCTCAAGGGACTCAAGAGTAGCGTGGCGGAATTCAAATTTAAAAGAAATAAAGGGAGGTTTAACACTCCAGTTTTTAAGCTTAATAAAACCTCTTCAGTCAAACGTGACTGGTTCCGGAAAGATAATCAAAGGATGATCAGGACCAGTATGGTTGGATAAAGGGATCAGGAGTGGTGTAACACACTAAAGAATTCAATCAGTCAAATTCTTCTTCAACCAGCAAGGCTATTGGTTGGTGATAAAGATCAAGGATGAGAGATTTTAGTATGGAGGCTCAAAGATCAAGGGGCAATTATGGATATACCCACAATTCAGTTCTCAGATAAGGGGGAATGAGACCCCCACGGATGATTTTCTTCAGGATGATAATGATGATATTTCTCTGATAAGATACCATATGATACCCCCCCCATCCAAAAGGCAGGGGAGAGCCCCTCCTTATATGGGCAGGAGGCCCTGTTAGACTATGTACAAGTGATTCTACAAAAAGAGTGTTTTTTTTTTTTTTGATTTCAGATGATCATGAAAAATAGATCTTGCGGGCCAGTGGAAATCTGGCCTCCCTGACTAGAGTGGGATCTTTTCTCATCCCTTCACCTCTCTTGCGTATGTCAGGGGACGGGCGCACGCGACAACACAAGGATCACCCACTCCTCACCCAAAGGCAGAAGGGGTGGGGAAAAAAATGAACCAGACCGCCCGCGGATGTTTTCGGGCGGTAGACAACACTTTTCCACCCCCACCCAAAAATGGAAGGGGGTGCGAGTGGAAGTTGGGGGGATAGGAGCCGGGGGAGGATACCATTGAGGATATCCCAACGGAGATGAGAGAGATGATGGTTGTTGGTAGGTAAGAGTAGTCTGAACAAATTTTGGAGGCACCAAGGCGTGGGTAAGATGGCCAATAGAGGCCAATCTGGACCGGTTGTGGCCCATAAGGATAGACAATCTAGTACAATAGCCTATCTGACAACGGTGAGGGAGCCTGGGTAGGGGTTGAGGAGTTGGAGTCTACGCGAAAGGATTTGGAGAGTTTGAGGATGGAGGCACCAATGGATGGTTTGGAATTGGGTGATTGATGGGTGAGAGGGAAGATGTGATGATGATTGAGGTGTAATCTGTGGTCTGACATCAGGGGAAGAGTAAGATTGGGAGAGCCGGGAGAGGGTATGATTAAAGCAGGGATTGTGAGTTGGATCCAGAAGATGACTTGGAAGCCTTGAGAGGGGGTACAATCAATGGTGTGAGTTGGTGATGCGTTAGGATGGGATGAGAATTGGAGGGGATTGTGGAGAAAAGCTTGGAGGACAAGTTGTTTGACGAGTTGAGTAGTTTGGAGAAATTCGCAATCATGCTGGAGATGTGAGGAGAGTGAAGGATGGTGAGAGGTGGGTTGAGTGGATGAGAATAGAGAGGAGGGAGGCTTGGTGAGTCAATTGTTGTTGTCAGGCCATTGTAGGAATGGGAAGGAGATTGGGATTGATTGAGTTGAATAAGAGCTTGGAGGGAGGAATAGGTAGGAGTCAAACAAGATGGAGGATGAGAGCGCGGAGGAAGTTACGGCCAAGCGGGTCTTGGCCTGCGCGTTTGGCCAAAAGGAAGGGGGGAACAAAGAGAGAAGGAATCAAACGCAATTCCTAGGTGATGAGACCAAGAGAGGCCTGTCCTAGACCACTGGGACAGAGGAATGCTTGGCAGGAGAAGGAAATTGGAGGAGTGATACCAATACAAAAAAATTCCATTTTTTTTTTTGTTTTTTTTTTTTTAGAATGACACCTAAATAAAAGAATTGTAAATTTTTTTTTTTTGAATTTTCCGCATCTGGTCCAGGGTGTCCAGATTTGGTCACCACAACGGCCAATTTGTTTTTTCTGACCTTGGCTTTGGAATTGATTTCAAGGAAAAAGGTATATTGAAAATGGTTTGGGCAGTGAATAAGTACAAGCACTGTAATTTTCCTGCTGTGGAGACTGCCACTCATACAAGAATGGCAATGTCAATGCAAATCAACAAAAAAAATCAAACACTTGCAGGGACTTGGGAAGTGGTAAAATATACTCCAGGAAAAAAATATAAACAAAAAGAAAAAACATTTTTTCATTGGTGGGGTTAAAAATAGTCTCAAGCATAGTTGTAATCAACAATAATTTTGTTTCTTTTTAAGTTTTTCATCAAAGAAAATATATTTAAAATCCCCGCATTTGAGTAATATGCTTTAACTCATCCATTGTTCTACTGCTACTAATGTATGATGCAGCCATTGACCACTTATCCTTGTGGAATTTAAGGAGAGCTGATAAAACCTGGACCAGGCTGTTCAGATTGCAGCAGAGAGGTGAGTATGACAAGAACAGCCAGAACCAGCAAAACAACAGAGATGGAAGAAAACAAACATAAGAAAGGTCTCTACAAGCAGGGTGATGGCCCTAGAACGGACTAAGTAGAGTGTCAAGCCACTAGCTTCCACGTAAGAACCAATTCTCCCAGGAGTTCTTGCCAACGGAATGAGGTGATCAGTTTGACAAATCTGATATTGAGTTGAAGAGCTGGAGCTGGTACCTACTCCTATATCAATGCCGTGGTGATCAGATGAGCAAAGTCGAAGTTGCCAATTGATCCAACCAAGGCGAGTCGAATATGGTTGAGAGTTGTCCTAGGCAGCGAGCGTTCAGACTGAGAGTGGTATTGAGATGTTGGGACCGGCAGTGGTTGAGTCCTCAGAGCGGAATCACACGAAGGGGACATGCAGTGACACCCGTCTGAGTAGGTACAGTGCTGCAAGCGCTCGGTGACAGCCAAGCAGGCACTGACAGCGGAAGAAGGAAAAGAGAATGGAAACAGGCAGCAAGAAGAACAACAACCCAGGACACTAGATGACTGAGACAACGAGGCTGGTAGGAGTTCATCAAATAAGAATGAAAAGAACAAATATCAACAATCCTTTTTTTTTCTTTTGCAATTTATTCCCTCTCCATTTCCAGTTTTGATTGCTGTTGATCATTCTCCTTTTCCTCTTTTTTGAATTCTAGCTCAGCCTGTTTCAACTTCAACTCAGAATCGCATTTCTTTTGATGAGCCGAACTCTTGGCCTTCTTCTTTTTAAAATAAATAGCCAGTTGGCAATCCCACTTCTCCTTTTTAAACTGAAGTTTTTCAGATTATATTTGCTATTTCACTGTTTTTCAGAGGTGAATAGGGATGAGCTTGATTTTGAAAGAAAAGAGAATCCCATGAGCTTACCTGAATCTTGCTTCTCCATGATCTCCTCAAAGCCAAAAAATTCAAAGTTTTCTCCTCTTTTGAATGCTATTGGGGTTGATTTTGATGGAATTGGAGGCCTTTTGCTTTCCCTTTTCAGAGGAGGTTTTTGTAAGAAAATCATTGCTCTCATTTGTTGGGGATGTGGGAGGCTCCATTGGCTTGTGTTTTTGGCCATTAAGGAATTGATGATCCTTCTTCTTGTGAATCTAAATCAGTTGGGATTAACCAGAAAGAAGAGAAAAGAAATTGATTCCTTACTTGAGCAGATTTTGATGGAAATGGTGATACGGGAATGACATCCTCCTCATTGGCCAATATCTCCAGTTCTTCCACCCCATGAATAGAGTAATCAAAAACAGTAAGTGAGGGGTTCAACGTAGGGTTTGACCCATCAATCAATGCAGAAGTGGACATGATTGTAGATGAGTGTATTTGAATATCCTCCTCAGCATTGGATGGGGGCCACTCAAAGGCAAAGTTCTCATCAAAGTCCTCATTGTTAGGCTGAGCATCCCCATCCAAGTCCTTGGGATCAACTGAATCAGATTTTTGGGCGTCAAAAGCAACTAGAGGGGTGATGTTGGAATTCTTTCCAAATATTCCATCCATTTGAATATAAAAAGGACAAATGGAGTCCAACTTTTCAACCACAAAGTTGATTCCCTTGGCTTTGTTGGAGTTGGTGATGCCAAAGCGGGTGGAGATTGACATGGAGTGGGCGTTTTTGTACTTGGCTCAATAATTCTTGAATTCTCCCTTATCTGTTTGGATGAATGATTGGGCCTACCTGTTGTTTTATTCATGAGTTCATTGGCCATCATGAGATAAAAATTGACCTTAAAGGATGGAGGTTGGCTAATGCATGTTTCATTTTTGGATCCAAAGCAAGCATTGTAGTTGGACTGAACTTTGATCCAGTTAACCAGAATGATGTTATCATCTCTCTTGAGCTGACTTGAGCCTTTGGAAGCTGATGGGGGAGGATTGTTGGATGTTGAGTTCCTGGGGGATATTTGCTTTTTTCCATTGTATTGTTTAGTAGACTTGCGGGAGGAGAATTGCTGAGGGGCCATTATGAGAATAATGAAGCAAATAGGATAGCAAGAGATGAGAGAGATGAAGTGACAAGAGAGATAAAGCAATTAGCAATAGGATGTGATGAAAGAAATAAAGTAATGAGGGTGAGGGATTGATGAGGATAGTGATGCAATGAGAGTTAACTAGATGCAATGAAAGTGATAAAGGGATGAGAGTGATGAAGTGATGAGGATATTGATGCAATGAAATTTAACTGGATGTGATGATAAAAAAAAAGTGATGAGAGTGATGAAGTCATGAGGATAGTCATGAAGAGATCAAGAGAAATCAATAAAATTTTGTTCCAATGAGGTTGGAGGTAAATTTTTCCAACGTTGGAGGTTGAAAACCATGGGTGTATGAAGTTGAAAGTTGGTGGAAGCCTTTATATACTTTGCTTGAAAAAACCCACTTATTTCCAGGTAAATCTGACATGTCTGATGTGAAATAAGTGGTTTTTTTTATTTTTAATGGCGGGTTTGAAATGGGGGATTTGTTTTGAAACCTGCAATTAAAAAGTGGTGGGTTTGAAATAGTAGATTTGGTTTGAAACCCGTCATTAAAAAATGGTGGGTTTGCTTAACTCTGCTATGCCCTATTGGACTCTGAGAAAAACTATAACTTCTTTTTTTCAAGTCTGTTGCTGCACCATCTTACCTCAGATAGTGTTGTCCCATATCTACCTTTTACTATCAAGATTATCTATTCCCCATTGATTTCTCACCTAGAAGGTTCTGGACCTTGATTCCGTTTAAATTTTAAATATTTTTGTAACACTCAGGAGGGCAAACTAAAAAAGTACCTTTCCCCTCCACAGAACTTGCTGGGGCCAGTGCCATTTGGAGTCTGATATTTGGTCCCCCAGGCCACAATCAATTCAGCAACCTTGGGATTTACATATCCAAACTTTTGGAATCTACTTCAAAATCCAATCCTTTTCTTCTTGTTTATGTTTTCCTTTTTCTTAGATCTGATCCATGGAGGCAACATATCACGGAAGTAAGTCCTCCAAATTGTGCACCATCAGGGCAAGGTCCCCTTTTTTTTGTGAAGCCCTGCTCTTGCCACACTTGTGAGCCACTTTGGAATCCTTATCTTTGGATCTTCTTGGAATTTATATTATTCAAAATGGTGTCTACTAGTGCTCCCTGCACCTCTGTTTGGGCTAATATTGTCAAGATAATATCTCAGAAAAAGAATGTGGGGTTCAATGGGACAAATTTGGAAAAGTTCTTTGATTCTTACAAAATGTACGCTGAAATGGATGGGGCAAGTGAATACAATACGACCTACAAGTTACAATTTTTCATCCCCTCTGATAAATTGATGGAAGTCATTGAGTTTGTTGATGGATTAAAATCCCATAACTTGACAATTCTAAAGGAAACAATTTTCGGAATATTGGAGAAAACTTGATGTGGCTTGATTTACTTTGCAGGAATTGGATTCTCTCATCTCTCAGTGGATCTCAAATGGTTTTATCTCTTCATCCTCTGACTATCAGTGTTTTAGAAATTCATGGGACCCAATCCAATCTTATCTTATCCAAAATGATCACATTGATATGGCGGACAAAGTTTGAGATTTTTTCAATATTTTTTGCTAGGATTGCACGAAAGGATTATGGATTAATTGGTTAAAGCCAGATCAATCATAACCACCAGGTATCATTGATTCAAGCTACCTGTTTTACTTGTCCTCACGAATGCTGTGGATAAATTCATGAAAGTTCAAACTTCTTTGACTTTTGAAAAACCTAGAACCATTGAACAAGTCCATTCTCCTCATTTCCAAGAATAAAACAAAATTATGAATACAATGGAGGAAAGTGTCAGGCCCAAACCAAATTATCCATCCAACTGGGAAACTGCTACTATAGACCAGATCACCAAGCTACTCCAAGGGTTTGAGAAAAAAATTGATCAAAATATTAATTTTCTTGCTACTCCTGAGCCCTCTAACCCTGTTCCCAAATCCACTCTGGTCTGCTATCGCTGTCATATGGAAGTTCATGGAACTGGTTGATGTCCCAAGCTCCAGAAGCATAAAGAGGGAAAATTTGTGGAACAGAAGGGGAACAATTTCTTTCTTCCTAATGGCGCCTTGATCCCTTTTAATTCATCTTGACTTATTTGTCATGTGGTGGCTTCTTTCCAGCCACTGACGCCTGAGAAGGCATCTTTGGCTTCTTGGGATTTTCAATCTTCTTGTGGTACTCTTCAACCTTGGTATCCTCCAGCCCTCTTCTCCTCTAGGTGGCAGGAGCCTATCAATCTGATCCATCTAGGAAACAACATGAGGAGCCCAAACCTTGTAAAGCTGCTTCCTTTCCTCTCTTTATTATTCTGAAACTGGTTAAAAATCAATATTCACGTTGTGGTGCCCCATCCTGGACACCCTGGCCGCCTTAAGACCTCAATCCATAAACTGTTGCGCAAATGTACCGTCCTGCTGAAAAAATTATCCTCAGGCTCATCCAAACCATCATTTACCCGCGCGCCGCGCCGCGCGCGCTGCGCTTCCATTATCCGCGTCGCGCGCCGCGTCGCGCCGCGCCGCGCGTCCTTTATCCGTGTTGCTTGTCATCTCCGCTGTTGTCATAGCACGTCCTCATCTTTGTTGTTGCGTGTCTTCATCTTTGTTGTCGCGCGTCCCCATCTCCTCATTGCTACCGTCGCGCGGCGCTCATCCATGATTTACTGAATCCATCCCGACCGCACCCCCAAGCATTTGGCAAATCCTTGGATCCGTCAAACCTCCCATTGCACTTGATCTATCAGTTGCAGATCTCAAGGCCGTCAGGATTTAATCAACTTTCTCAAACCAATCTCCTATCCGCCCATCCGCGCTCTCATGGACTTCATCCTTCACCTTTTCTGGGACTCTCCCACCCGCTTCTGCCTTTGGAAGAGTGCCAACAACCGCCCGCGGACATCTGCGGCGGTTTGGTTCATTTCTCTCTCCCACCCGCTTCCGCCTTCGGACAAGGGGTGGGTGACTCTGGTATTGTTACGCGCGCCCATCCACAGACGGACACGAGTGACCACATGGTTGCCTTCCCTTTTCGGCTCTATTTGTAGAATCCGTTGTATATAGTCTAACAGGGCCTCCTGCCCATATAAGGAGGGGCTCTCCCCTGCCTTTTTGATCATCATTGGAAAATCATCAGAACATGGAACGATCCAGCATGAAATCAGCACACCTTTGATCCTTGAGCCTTCATACTCAACACTTGATCCCTGATCCTTATCACCAACCAATAGCCTTGCTGGTTGAAGAAAAATTCTGTCTGTTGGAATTTTTGAGTGTGTCATACCACTCCTTGATCCCTTTCTCTGACCATACTGGTTCTGATCCCTGATCACCTTTCCGGAGCCAATCACGATTGATTGAAGAGGTCTTATTAATCTTAAGACCTGAAGTGTTATACCTCCCCTTTAGCTTCTTTGGAGTTGCATTCTGCCAGCCTACTCTTGAGTCCCTTGAGAAGTGTTGAGGTTATCCTTGCTTCAAATCAGTTACTGTTTGCTTTAGAGCTTCTTAAACATTGTGCTTTGTCCTGTACAGCCACCCACAGTTATCTGGTACCCTTCAAGCGCTTGATTGCGGAGAGTTGGGCAGGTTCATTGAGAACCTGGAGGTTTCTTGGGTTTGAGTTGATCATCCCCAATATTCTGCTGACAACCAGAGTCATTAGCGTGTGGGCATTGTTTACATACAACAGCTTTTGTTCTTTGAACTCTAAGGGGACTTTAACTTCTTTTGTTCAAGTTTTTCCCTGCATAATCTTGTCTCAGATAGTGCTGTTCTGTTGCTACCAAACTATTATCATGCTTATCCTCTACTCCTTGATTCCTCATTTACCAGGTTCTGGACCTTGATCTTGGTTACATTCAAATATTTTTGTAACACTCAGGAGGGCAGCCTAAACAGCACCTTTCCCCTCCGCAGAACTGCCACGGCCTAGCACCGTTTGGATTCTTACAATGTGAGCCTCCTTCCTCTTGTGTGGAAGACATGGAGGTTGAAAAGGAACCACTCATGGAAAGGTTTCAAGACCAATCTGATCCTACTCCTCCATATTTTAAATCATCTAAACCTTCTGATCCAGTCTTGGTCCCTGCTTCACCTGGACTTCCTCCCTCCACCCAGCCCAAAATTTGGTTTGAAAGGCAAATTTCAAAGGACCACCCCAATGCTGTGGAAGGGGTATTAAAAAAAATTTCTGATTTCAAAATTCCTGATCTATCTTTAGCAGAAATACTTTCAATTTCCCATCTGGTGATGAAGGAACAAAGAAATTTGTCTCTTGTTGACATGTGTAGATTGGTTGTGACAAATTAAAGTTTTGGTATGAAACTTTGATGGAAGACTCTGGTGTAACAGAAACCTCCTCAGACTCCAACCTTTACTCCTTTCCTCTTGGTTTTCTTCCTTGTTTTCTTGGTGATTCAGTTGAAGTGGTTTCTATCCTTGTCAATTCTGGTTCTCAGCTCAACTTAATTTCAGATGCTATGGCCTGAAAAGTCAAGCTTAGTCATAGGGTCAGCTTCAATTATGCGGTTTATAGGATAGGGAATCAATGTTGTGAATTGGTTTGTATTTCTGAAGATGTCCCAGTTTGAATTGGTTGAAGCATTTTTGGAACTTGTCACTTTTGAATCACTTTTTTGGAAACCCTAGGATCTTGGGTTTACCATTCTTAATGGACTTTGGTGCTACCTGATGTTTTATGATCAATTTTGGGAGAGAATTCTCCTCCCTGATGCTGATGGTAGAAAAATTGAAGCTCCCCTCTGCTTTTTTTATTCCGGTCTTTGAGAAAGAGATTTCCCTGGTCATCCTCCTAAATTGGTTTTAAAGGTAAAACAGAAGGATAATTGCAATTACTCTCATTTTTTATTGGAGTAGTTCATCCTACTGATAGTTGTAGTTCTTCTCAGCCTCAAATTTCAACTCAAGGATCAAATATCATCCATGATGCTTATTTTTCTTTTTTTCTCAACACTTCTTCTGATCTGGAAAGCATTAAAAATTGAAAACATGGCAAAATACACAATTCTGAAGATATTTCTTCCCTCTCTGGATCTGTTATATATTCTTTTCCTTTAACTCTTAAATCTGATAACTCTTCTCTCAGTTCTGGTTTGAATCTCTGCAATGAGTATAAAGTAGATCCTGATCTCAATTCTATGCTTGTTGGCTTTGGTATGGAGGAACATGGGCTTCAGTGGGGGGAATTTTGGTTAAAATTAAGTCCTCCCAATTGTGCACCGCCAGGGCATCCTACTGCAATTGTTTTTGAAACCCCACCTTGTTCCACACATGTGGGAAAATTGTAAACTCCTGGTTCTATTTTTATGGAAAAGGCACCCTTTGAGAAATTTTCTGAACATCAGACGTGGAAAATGTTGGAACTTTGTCTCAGTTCTTATAGTCAGGTTTGTCTGGTTAATTCTTGGAAGAAACAATAACTTCTCTCTTTTTCTACCAAGTATCAACCAGTTGAAAAAAAAGTCCCCAACCATTCAACCAGCAAATGCCCCTCAACCTCAATCCTCCTCTCATGCACCCTACCTTATCTCAAGATCCTTACTGTGGTTTTGTTAGACTGTAGAGGCACAGTACTTTCTCTTTCTTTGCAATTCTTCTGCTACACACATTTGACATGAAATTTCACCAGCTCTTGATGTATACCTGAGCAGCCTCTGAGAGGTGGAAGGTCTCTTTTCCTAATCCTCCCACTTCTCTCCCATGCTGACTCAGGTATTGTAACACTCTCTTTTTCTTTTTTCTTGTGTTATTTTTCTCCCATCTTTTTTGTCACTAATGTAATCTAATCTTTCCACTTCTCTCCCATGCTGACTCAGTTGGGCTCATCAGGTTATGAGCCCAGAGCTCTTCAGCTATAAAATCTCCCTCCCTAGGATCCGTACGCTTTCCAACAAAGAAATCAGAATCAGATGACATCACCATCCCCCAAACCAATTGAATCCAACACAATGATCAACGTCCATTCATAAAATCTAAACTCTAGTTCCGAAAAACTTTCCAGCAGCAAAATAACTTTTCTTAAACCCCCTGGGACAGATTTGAACTGCTTGGACTGGGAATTTGTAGTTTATTTGTACTTTAAAGCATTGGGCCTTGAATACGTCATAAAAAAACCCAAACCCAACAACCCAACTATAGCCTGCACAAATGACAACCAGCTGGCCTGTGCCGTCCTCACCCAGACCATTGATTCCTCAAACCTCTGCTATGTGCGTGAACACCAACGCCACGTTGTGGTGACAAATTTGGGACACCTCATGGAAAATGAAAATTTTTGAATTTTTTTTACATTTGCTTATCCATCAATACATCCTCAAAAAAAAATTCTTTTCTGCTCTATTTGTAAGTCTCTCTTGAAATAAGTCTACAGACATCTTTTCTATAAAAGGAGGGGCTCCCCTGCCTTTTTCCAATCATCCATGGGGGTGTGTGTGTATATCCCCCCCCATTATCATAATAATTTGATCCTAATCCTCATCCTTGTCACGCCTTGCACTTAGGGATTATTGTCTTCATCACTTTGACATTTCCTCTCCTCAGTACCATGTACCTCAGTCTAAAAGCGTGACACAAATAAAGCACAACATCAATGGGGCGATCCTCTACTTCCTCTGGCTTGCGTTGACCTTCCAATCTCAGCAACCAACTCAGTATATACTTGCAAACTTTGCGGTTAACTCCATACCGGTTGGCCATCCATTGTGAGATCCAATCTCCTTCCCTGGCCAATCAGCAGCCTTGGACTTCCATCTTTGGTCATCCATTGTTTTTTAGTTTGCATCTATGTCTAACTAAGCCATCACTACTGTACAGTTTGAAATTGGACTAGTCCCTACCCTGCATACACTATTACTTCTCATTTGCATTACCTTCAACATCACTTTCTCCTGTCCCAATTTGTCATACAGTTATACCTTTAGATTCCATCATCTTGCACTTACACTATGAGCTCAAATAATTTACTACTGCTTCATTTCCTATCCTTTTCCTGTCATTCATTGCCTCACTGCTTCCACTGTAGTTAGCTCATCACAGGGTTGTATCTAGTCACTTTGGATTAGCTTATAAGGGCTATCCCCTTGCCTGATGATTGTCTCCTCAGTTAGTTAATTTCATACGTTCTTGCATTCTGCTACAACCTAGTTATCACATTGGACTCAGGTTGAAGTTTCCTTCTTTGGAACACATTCCATTCCTCTTGCCGTTTGTTGAGTGGCATAACCAAGTTTGCACTTTGCAACTGAGTCTTGCTACTCGCACTTGCCCTTGCACTCAGCATTCCTTTGCACTCACGATCATCTAAGAATTGCCCTATAGTACGTGGGGTGGTTGTGTGACAGTAAATTAACTAACTCAACTTATCTATTGTGGCTTGACAACCTATAGTAGACTTCTTTTTTTTGATTTCACGTGCTTGCTCAACCGGGAACGCTTCCCTCGCCCCTTACAATGATGAGATCCATTGGGTAGGGAGAACCAGCGCTTCTTGGGCCCAACAACCCTTAGATACCGTTCCTCCTTAAAAATTGCCATCTGTTGAACCCCTTGATGATCCTTGGGCTCCTCCACGGGATGTTCTGACGGACCCTCTTGCGGAATTCACAGATTCCAACCATTCTTCTGATGACACCTCAACTTGTGGTAGACCAGGGGTTTGCACTACTGCTCCCAAGCCCAATGCTCTGACCCTGCTTTCAACATTGGTCAAGGCCCTCACTCATGGTGCCCAGCAATCTAGTCCAAGTACTCCTAGCTTTCGCACTCCGGGCATGAAACAAACCAATCACTTTACGGGAGAACACCCTCATAAGCTTAGATCCTACCTACAGTCTTGTAAAATCATCTTTTCAAAGGACTCCAACAATTTCCCTTCCAATAGGCATAAAGTTATGTATGCTTTGTCCTTCTTAGGAGGTAGATCCTTGCAGTGGTTTGAACCATACCTCAATCTTTTGTCCAACAACAGTCCCACGTGTATTCTCAACAACTGGGACAGGTTTGAGAAACAACTGTTCACCCTGTTTGGCAACCCCAATGAAGTTCAAAATGCCAAATAGAAACTTAATAGTTTAATTATGAAGGAAAATAGTAGAGCTTCCGTTTATATTTCTCATTTTCAAACCTTGCAGTCTTGCATCCAGTGGAACAAGGCCGCTCTTCTATTCCATTTCCGAAAGGGCCTACCGGCACGCTTAATTGAACAGCTTGCAGTTGGGGGTCATAAGACAACCTTGCTTCAGCAGCTAATCAATCGAGTGATTGAGCTTGATAATGGATATCACAATAAGAATTGCTCTGGGCAAAAAAACCATGGAACGCCCACCTCAGCTCCAAGGGTGGATGACTTGTCAAAGAAAAACAAAAGGAACCCAAAAACATCCAAACCAACCCCGACTTCGAACTCCAACTCAAAAGGGAAAACTGTCACTGAAACTCCCAATTTCTTGGAAAAAGAAACCGGGATGCTACAGAACCAGGAAAGGCTACAAAGGGAGAAGAATGGGCTGTGTATGTATTGTGGAGGAAAACATGATGTCAACAGTTGTGCAAAGTGGTTAGCGCGTGAAGCGGCTAAGCAGTCAAAAAATTAGCTTGTAGTTTTTCTGATAATTGCAAGGAAAACTACACATTATCTAAATCATTGCGAGTAAATCTTTGCACTTGCGAGTCACTAGGTGCTCCAAGTTCAAGATTTATCCTATTCCATTCCAACAACACTCCTTATCAAGTATTACTTGACTCCGGCACTAATTTTTCCTTCATCAGTGTATCTTTTGCCACTTCCAAAAATCTTGCGCGTTCAAAGATAGATAAATTTCCTATCTATTTAGTAAGTAGTGCAACTGAACCGTCTTATTTGGTTTCCCAAAAGGCAAAATGGACATTTGCATTCTCCAATTTCCCCAGCTTCAAATGGGATTTATTTGTCTTGGCTATACCCAGAATGGATGATACCATTCTAGGCCATGATTTCCTAGTTTACTGGAATCCGGATGTGAATTGGCAAGAAGGAGTAATTAACCTTTGAACCTCACACCCCCAGAATGCTAATCATTCCATCAATCAGGAATTAAACAGCCTACCTGACACTGTAATTGAGTTGGATGACACTTTTCCCCCAGGAGATTTGCAATATCCTGACCTTCATTCCTAAATTCCCTCTTCAGATTTAGGAGTTATTGCTTACCTATCCAGCTTAACTCTTTCCTGTTACTTCAAAGAGAAACAGACACTAACCAAACGGTGTATTTTGAGCTCCCTAATCCTCTTGCACCATGCAAGCACCTCAAACCCGGTGCTCAAAGATGACAAAATTGAAGATTTAGAAATCATTTGAGAGTCTTTACCTTTGGTTTATTGTTACTTTGCTGACGTCTTCTCAGCTGCAAAAGCAGATAAACTGCCTCCATCCCGTTCTTGCAATCACAAGCTTGAACTTACTGGCCCACCACCGGAACCCGGACCAATTTACTCTCTCTCAAAGCAGGAATTAACCGCGCTTCAAGAATTCATTGCGGAAAATGTATTGAAAGGATTTCTTTGACCAAGCAATTTGAACACTGGTTCACCAGTCTTATTTGTTCCAAAGAAAAACAACAGAATATTCCTTTGTTTTTACTATAGGAAACTGAACCAGGTAACCCCAAAGAATGTCTACCCAGTACTTCGTATTTATTCCAAAGAAAAACAGCCGACTTTTCCTTTGTGTTTACTATAGGAAAGTGAACCAGGTAACCCCAAAGAATGCCTACCCATTACGGCCTATGTTGCACCTCATCAATCTCTTCCATGGAGCTGCTAATTTCTTGAATTTAGACCTTTGAGGTGCCTATAACCTAGTTTGCATTGTGAAGGGTCATGAGTATTTGACCATAATCAGAACACGGTTTGGCAGTTATGCGTACACTTTCATGCCTTTTGGCCTCTGTAACGCTCCTTCCACTTTTCAACATTTTGTCAACAACATTTTCTCCGATCTTGTAGGTAAATACCTTGTGTTATATCTGGATGATATACTAGTCTACTGGAGGAACCTCAAAGATCACATTGCACATGTGCGAGAGGTGCTGCAGCAACTTTGCAAGAATGACCTGTTTTTAAAAGCCTATTCCATTCCTCTTCTCTTTGGTTTATAGGTGTCGTAGTCTCGCAGCAAGGACTATCAATGGACCCAGCCAAGAGCAAACTCATATTGGACTGGCCCCAACCTTCTTCCATTAAATCCCTTCAAGTTTTCCTTGGTTTCAGTAATTTCTATAGAAGGTTTATTGCGTGTTACGCCAAAAAAACCGTGAATCTTACTAACCTTCTTCAAAAAGACACACCTTTTGTTTTTACCAAACAAGCTGCTTTGGAGTTCAAAGCTCTGAAGAAAGCGTTCACCACTGCTCTGAGACTTGCTCACTTCAAAAAGCTAGCTTGCACTATTTTTGAAACAGACGCAAGCAACTATGCAATTGCAGGAGTAATCTTTCAGTTCTCTTCCTCCAATTCTCTCTTTCATCACGTAGCTTTTGAGTCTTGCAAGTTGCTCTCTGCAGAGCTTAACTATGTGATTCATGACAAGGAACTTCTCAAAATTTTTTATTGCTTGAAGAAATGGCGTTCATACCTTTTGAGCCTTAGGTAATCCTTTAAAGTTTTAACTGATCATAATTCTTTAAAGTATTTCATGAGCTCAAAAGTCCTCACACGTAGACAGGCAAAATGGGCCAAATACCTCTCCGAGTTCCACTTTACAATCACCTACTGTCCTGGGAAACAAGCGGTAGTCCCTGATGCTTTATCACGTTGGGACAACGTTTACCCAGGGGGGGAGCAGCTTTCCCAAAAAAAACCCTGAAAACCTTAGGACACTCTTCTCAACCCAATCTGCCCAACTCAGTTTGATCTTTGCTCACTTACAAGATTTGGCTTACAAACTCCAACAATCTCAACGCAATGACCCCAAGTGCATCAAACTTTGCAAAAGTGCAAACTTATTAGATAGTAGTTACAGTATTGATGATAATGACTTTTTAGTCTATGATTATTGTATAGTAGTACCGGATAATTCTTGCATTAAGTTAGATATCTTTGAGTCACAGCACATTTCTCCGCTCGCTGGTCATCATGGGCAGGATAAAACCTACCAATTGATTGCACAAGACTTCTACTGGCCTGGTATGAACAAAGAAGTAAAAGACTATGTTAGTGCGTGCTATGATTGCAATTGTAACAAGTCCTTGAAACACTGGAAGTATGGGCTGCTCCAGCCACTTCCAATTACGCCTTGTCCTTGGCACTTGCTTTCTATGGATTTCATCTTGCAATTACCTTCTTCTAGTCAATATGATGCTATTTTAGTAATAGTATATTTCTTCTCAACGATGGCTTTATTTTTACGCAGTAATGTGACGGCCTCTTCAGAAGACTTAGCTAACTTGTTCATAGAATATGTATTTTCAAAACATGGCCTCCCTGATAATATAGTTAGTGATCGTGGATCTCTGTTTGTCTCAAGCTTCTGGACCTTGCTATGCCAACATTTGAAGATCACTCGCAATTTGTCAACGGCTTACCACCCGGAAAAGGATGGGCAAACCAAGCAAGTTAATCAGATTCTCAAACAATATCTTTGAATCTATGTTGCCTATCAACAAGACGACTGGTTGCAATGGCTCCCACTAGCCAAATTTTCCTACAACAACTCCACTCATTCCTCCACCAAACAGTCGCCCTTCCAAACTCTTTATGGTAGAAACCCAACTTTCTCTTCACTTCACGTAGCACCTTCTCAACCTGCTACCAATTACCTTTAACAAATTCAATCCCTTCAATTGCAACTTTGAACCAACCTTGAAGAAGCAAACCAGAGCTATAAGGAGCAAGCAGAACAATCTTGCACTTTGGCTCCAACCTTTGCAGTAGGAGATCAAGTATGGCTCAATGCTCAAAACATTCGCAGCACTCAACCATCTTGCAAACTCTCCAAAAGAAAGCTTGGCCCCTTTAAAGTAGAATCAGCCATCTCCCCTAACACCTTTAAACTTACTTTACCTGCAAAATGGAAAGGTATCCACCCGGTCTTTCATGTGCCTCTCCTAGAGCCAGCTCAAGTCCTATACCTGGGCAAGACTCATCCCCCTCCTGAACCGGTCACTGTCCTCAATCATCAAGAGTGGGAAGTAAGCCGTATTCTGGATTCCAGGTTACGCAAAGGAAAACTTCAATACCTTGTCAAATGGTCTGGCTTCCAGTCCAACAAAGATTGCACCTTGTGGGAACCAGCCCATCACCTTCTCAATTCACCCAATCTGATTTGAGACTTCCATGCAAGCTACCCTTGCAAACCTCGACAATCATGATTTCATCCCATCCAATCCCATTAAATTCCACATTCCATCCCATCTAATACAATCCCATTTCATTCCACATTCCATCTCATCCAATCTCATTTCATTCAACATTCCAGCTCATCCAATCCCCTTCCATTCCACCTTCCATCTCATCTAACCCCATTTTACTTCACACCAACATCCCAGCAGTCAAATCCTCCATCTTACCGTGTTATTCTTTTTTTCCATTTCCTTTTCATTTCTACTAAATAAAAACTTCATTCCTTATTAAAAAAAAAAATCAATTTATTATTAAAAAAAACAAAAACACAAAAAAAATAATAATAATATTTCTATTTATAATCAAAAAAAAAGAAAAAGAAAATATATATTTATAATAAATAATTACAATGTTTCCTTTACTTCCTTCTCTGCATCCTCCCAATTTGCAGTCAATTCCGCAACCAAGAATTGAAAAGTATCCAGGTCTTCATCATTGATTAGTGCGGACATCCTTTGGAGAACTAGCCCTGTTACAATATGCCTCTCAAAGATTTCCTTGCACCTTGCAATCCAAGCTTGCTTTGGCCAAGCATTCCAGCCACCTTCCTCCAAGAGCTCTTTGTATGCTCTCTTCCTTTGGCCTCCCAACGTGCCTTCTCCAATATCGCCCATCAGCCGCCTTGCATCCGTTTCGACCGGCCCTACAACTCGCACCGGATCCGCTTTGCCTTGGCCCTCCATTCCTTCCATTAAATCCACTCCATCCCTTCCATCTCCTCCATTCCCTTCTCCTAATTCTTCCGTCCCTTCTCTCCCTCCATTTCCGTTTCCTCCATTTCTTGATTCTCTTTCCCCTTTGTTTCCTTCCTCCTCCCTTGCTTCCTTGGTTATGACTCCAACCGGTTCTGCACCAGGCACTTCCCCTTGCACCTTGGCATACATCTGGGCCCCCGGGAGTTCAGTTGGTGGTCCCCAGTAAGGTGGTGGTGGTGGTGGTGTGTTTGTAGTATATCTTTGGAAATGGGGCAACACTAGCAAAACAAGCAAAATTTAGTTACTATTTTTATGATCATTAGTCAGCCCAGATTAGTACTCACCAGGAACTTGAGTCCCCAAGTATTCAATCTCCAGCAACGGTGGTATCTTGTAGTTAACCCTTGGCACCAGTTTGTATCTAGTCACTTTGGATTACCTTATAAGGGCTATCCCCTTGCCTGATGATTGTCTCCTCAGTTAGTTAATTTCATACTTTCTCACATTTTTCTACAACCTAGTTATCACATTGGACTCAGGTTGAAGTTTCCTTCTTTGGAACACATTCCATTCCTCTTGCCGTTTGTTGAGTGGCATAACTAAGTTTGCACTTTGCAACTGAGTCTTGCTACTCGCATTTGCCCTTGCACTCAGCATTCCTTTGCGCTCACAATCATCTAAGAATTGCCCTATAGTACGTGTGGTGGTCGTGTGACAATCCTGGATATATCCATGATTGACACTTGATCCTTTGAGCCTCCATACTTGTATTTGTGATCTGTCCATCTGTAAACCTCATCCTTATGACCAACCATAGCCTTGCTGGTTCTAGAGAATTCCGTCTTTTTGAATTCTTGAGTGTGTTATACCACTCCTTGATCCCTTTTTCCAACCATGCTGTTCTTGATCCTTCCCTGATCATCTTTCTGGACCCAGTCATGTTTAACTGAGAGTTTTATTTAAGCTTGAAACCTGAATTTTTAGACCTCCCTTGATCCTTTAAAGTTTAATTCTGCCACGCTAATCTTGAGTCCTTGAGAATTGTATGGTTATTCTTGTCCAAATCTGTTATTGCTTTGCTTCTAGAGCTTCAAAAACAAATTTATTTTGTTTTGTTCAGCCACCCAAAGTTATCTGGTACTCTCCAAACGCTTGATTGCAGAGAGTTGGGCAGGTTCATTGAGAACCTGGAGGTTGGTTGGGATTAAGTTGATATTTCCTAATCTTCTGCTGACAACCAGAGTTATTAGCTTGTGGGCATTGTTACTTGCAAACACCTTTTTCCATTGAACTCTGAACAGGAATTTGACTTATTTTGTTCAATTCTTTCCCTCCACCATCTTTCCTCAGATAGTGTTGATTACTTTGCTAGCAAATATTCCCAAAGTCATCACTTACATTGATTCCTTTTTTACAATTTCCTGGACCTCAATTCCGGAAACATTTAAATATTATTTTAACTCTGAGGAGGGCAGCCCAAACAGCACCTTTCCTCTCTGCAGAACTGCCTGTGGCTTAGCACAGTTTGGAGTCTTACATTTGATCCCCTGGCCCGGATCAAACCAGAAACCTTGGTATTTACAGTCACAACATCAACTTTTGGAATCAACTTTGAAATCCAATTTTTATTCTCTGTTTCTCTCTCTTCTCAGATCTGATCCATGGAGAAAAATTATCCAAGAAGTAAGTCCTCCCAATTTTTGCACCATCCGGGCAGGGTACTTGTTGGTTTTTGTGAAAACCTACTCTTGCCACACTTGTGAGCCACTTTGGAAATCTTCTCTTTGGATTCTCTAGGAATTCTTTTATTCAAAATGGCATCTACTGGTACTCAAATCACCTCTGCTTGACCAAAGAAGGTCAAGATAAAACCTCAGAACAAGAACTTAGGGTTCAATGGGGTAATTGTCAAACGGTTCTTGGACTCTTACAAAATGGCTGCTGAAGTGGATGGAACAAGCAAATACAATTTGGCCTACCAGTTACAATTCTTTATCTCTTCTGATGAAGTTATGGAAGTAATATAGTTGTTTGAAAGATTCAAATCCCATTACTGAAGGCTTCTGAGGGAGGCAATGTTGGCATCTTGGGGTAAAATAGATCTAGCTTGGTTTACTTTGTAGGATTTGGATGCTCTTGTCTCTCAATGGATCTCAAATGGTTGTATCTCTTCAGCCTCTGACTACCAGTCTTTTAGGAAGTCTTGGGACCCTATCCAGAACTATCTTATCCAAAACAATCACATCAATTCAGTGGACAAAGTTTGAGCATGATTCTTGCAATCTTTTTTGTTGGCTGTGCAGGAAAGGATTAAAGAAAAATTGGTCAAATTTGGATCTATGATCACCAACAGGGATAATTGATTCCAGGTCCCTGTTTTCCTTATCCTTAAAAGTACTGCGGATGAAGTCATGAAAAGTCAAACTTCTTTAAATTTTGAAAAAACTAAAAACACTTAACCAGTCCATGCCCCTTCTTTTAAAGAATCCAATTATATAATGAATAAGATGATGGCAGATAAAATACCTAAAGCAGATCCCAATTCTACTCAAGAACCTACTACTTTAGAAAAAATAACTATGATGCTTTGAGCTTTTGAGAAAAAAATAGATCAAAAGAGATTTTTTCTCTTTTTACTCCTAAACCCTCTACTTCTGTCCCTAAATCTACCCTGTTCTGTTACTAAGGTCATAGGGAAGACCATGGAACTGGACAATGCTTGGAACTCCAGAAGGATATAAAGGAAAAATTGGTGGAGCAGAAGTGAAAAAATTTCTTTCTTCCTAATGGTTCTTGAATTTCTTTTGATTCATCTTGCCGTATTTGACATGTGGTGGCCTCTTATCAGCCCCCAGCTCCAATGAAAGCATCCTTTTCTTCATTCAATTTCCAATCTTCCTGTGTTACTCTTCAACATTGGTATCCTCCAGCTATCTCTTCCTCTAGTCTTGCTGGGACTACTTATCAATCTGATCAAGCCAGGAAACAACATGAAGAATCTAAACCTCACAAAGCCCCTTCCTTTCCAAATTCAATTATTTGAAAACCAGTTAAACATCAATCATCACCTGACCCTCCTTCCTCTGATGTGGAAGCAATGGAAGTGGAAAGGGAACCACTTATGGAAAGGTTTCCAGATCACCTAGATCCTCCTCTTTCATTTAAGTCACCTCAGCCTTCTGATCCCATTTTAGTTCCTGCTTCACCTGAACTTGCTCCCTGCACCCAGCCCAAAGTTTGATTTGAGGAGGCATTGCCAAGGACTACCCCAATCCTGTGGAAGGAGTATTAAAGAAAACCTCTGATCTCAAAATTTCTGATCTATCTGTGGCTGAACTCCTGTCAATCTATCCATGTTTTGCTGAAGGAATGAAGAAATGGGTCTCTTGCCAACGTGTGGAGATTGGTCCTGACAAATTAAAGGTCTCCTCTGGCAATTTGATAGAGGACTCTGGTAGAACTAGTCCCTCTTCAGATTCCAATCTTTACTCCTGTCCTCTTGTTTTACTCCCCTGTTATCTTGGTGACTCATCTTAAACTTTTTCTCCTCTTGTGGACTCTGGATCTCAGCTCAACTTTATTTTGGATGCTATGACCTCAAACTCTAACTCAGTCGTAGGTTAAGCTTCAACTCTGCAGTCTATGGGATAGGAAATAAATATTATTAATTGGTTGGTATTGCTCAAGATTTTCCAGTCAGTCTTGGTGGAAATATTGTTGGAACCTGTCATTTTTGGATCACTCGTTTGGAAGGGCCCATGATTTTGGGACAACTGTTCTTGATGGTTTTGGTGCTACCCTGATGTTTTCTGATCAAGTTGGGGAGAGAATTCTTCTCCCTGATGCTTATGGTAGAAAGATTGAATTTCCTCTCTTTTCTTTGGATTCTGGTCATTGAGAAAGAGATTTTCCCAGTCATCCTTCTAAGTCATCTTTAAAGGGGAAGCAGAAGATTAATTCCAATTCCTCTCATTTTTTATGGGAATAGTTGATCCTACTAATAGTTGTAGTTCTTTTCAGCCTCAGAATTCAACTCAAGGGTCAACTCTCATCCCCTAGGCTTAATTTTCATTCTTTTCATCTTTTTCAACTAAGCTAGAAAATAACCAAAATCAAAAATATTTCAAAACAGAAAAAATCAAAAATATTTCTTTTCCTTCTTTCAATGGATCTGTTGTGTCTTCTTTTCCTTATACTTTTAGGCCTTATCAATTTTCTCTCAGTTACAGTTTGAATCTCCATAATGATTCTAAATTATATCCTGATCTCTATTCTATTCTTGGTGAATTTGGTATGGAGGAATAGGGGCTTTAGCGGAGGCAATTTGGGGTACAAGTAAGTCCTCCCAATTGTGCACCGCCAGGGAAACCTTCTACCATGATTTTTGAAACCCTAGCTTATGCAACACATGTGAGCAATGCATTATCTCCTGGTTCCCCCTTTATGGAAAAGGCACCCTTCAAGTATATTGCAGACCATCAAATTTGGAAAATGTTGGAACATGGACTCAGTATTTGTAATCAAGTTGCACTGGTCAACTCTTCAAGGAAACAAGAACTTCACTTGTTTTCCACCAAGTACAAGCCAGTTGCCAAGAAGGTCCAAGCAGTCAACCAGCCCATGCCTCTCAACCTCAATCCTCCTCTTATGAATCCTTCTTTATCTTGTGATCCTTAACGTGGTCTTCCTCACTCACTTACTGGTCCCTTCGTGCCAAATTGTCAAGTCACTGAAGAACATCTGAAGGTGATCAAATTTGGTCCAGATGGATGGCTACTTCCTGATGAGTAAAATTTGATCAAAAATGTCTTATTTCTCTGGGAAAAATCTATTTCTTTCTGTGAAGAAGAGGGATTTCTCTTGAAAGAATCCTATTGCCTCCCTTATATCATCACTGTATTTGAACAAAATTCTTGTCAAAAGAAGAAGATACCCATTGCTGCTGCTAAATTTGACAAATTTAAAAAGTTGGTCCAAGAATGAATTCATACTGGCCTATATGAGCAGTCAACCTCTATTTATTCCAACCCTGTATTCTGTGTCCTCAAGAGTAATGGTAAACTTAGAATAGTTCATGATCTCCAACCTCTTAATAAATTTACTATTAAAGATTCTGGTATTCCTCCTGCAAATGAAGAATATGTTTAATCTTTCTCTGGGAGAGCTTGTTATGTTTTAGGGGAAATTATGTGAGTCTATGAAAAACAATCCTTACATCATATTTATTTCCCTATCACAACTTTTGATACTCCTGTTGGTTGATTTCAACTCAAACAATTGCCTCAAGGTGCCACTAATTTGGTTGCAGTATATCAGGCTCAGACAATGTGGATCCTCCAGGATGAAATCCCTGATCATGCTGGTATCTTTATTGAAAATGGTGGAAGTAAAGTTCCAGTTTCTGACTATGATAATGAGCTTTTACCTTTGCATCCAGGAATTTTTTGTTTTATTTGGGAATATGCTACTACTTTGGAAAGGATTCTGTTTTAAATCAAGGGGTCTGGCCTTACTGTCTCTGGATCCAAACTTGCTGCTTGTGTCCCTGCTCTGGAAATTTTTGGTCATGTGGTCTGCAAGGAAGGAAGAAGGATGGCACCAGCCAAAGTCAAAAAGATCATCTCTTGGCCTTTTTCAATCAAACCCACTGAAGTTAGGGGCTTCCTAGGTTTTTTCACTTATGTTAGAATCTTTATACCATCCTTATGCGAAATATGTGCACCCTTACGTTTTCTAACCAGGAAAGATGCTCAATGGACTTGGACCCAAGATTTTGAACATTCTTTTCAGTTGCTCAAAATGATGGTTGGAAAAGATATAGTTTTGAAGAAGATCTCCTATGGAACTGGGGCTGGCTGTCATTTCTAGTTATCAATCTGTTGGAGCTTTCCCTACTCAGGAAGATGAGAATGGTTGGGACCGTCCTGCTCTTTATGAATCTTTTCTATTTTCAGATTTACAGTCTAGGTATTCTTAGCCCAAATTGGAACTTTGTGGTTTGGCTCAAATGATGAAGAAACTTCAAACCATTCTCTGGGGCCAACATTTCAAACTGAAAGTTGATGCTTGATCCATCATTGAGATTATCAATGCTCCCAGCCTCCCAAATGCTCCTATGAATTGTTGGGTGGCCTTTATCCAGCTTTTTTCTTTTGATATTGTTCATAGGCCTGTAAAATCTTTCACTATGCCTGATGGTTTATCTGGACAACATCATGGAGACAATGAATCTGATTTTTGAATGGATTTTGATGAAGAAGAACCTTTAATCCAACCTGCCTTCTATTTCTCTTCTCAACATTATTCTGGCTTTCACCAAGGCTTCTGGCTTAAATTAGAGCAGTAAATTTTAACTCTCCAAAAACCTCCTGATCTTTCTGCTAAAGAAATTTGATCTCTTAAAAGAAAGCCCTCTAATTTCTTTATCCAAGGCTCTAGGCTTATGAAAAGAGGAAATCCTTGTGCTCTTATTGTTGTTACTATCCCTTCTAAACAAGATTCCATCCTTGAAAGTATCCATGAAAGTCTTGGTCATTGTGGGGAAACCAAAACTTATCAAAAGTTATCCAAAAGATTCTGGTGGCCATCTCTGAAGAAATCCATCTCCAAATTGTACAAGAGTTGTGAAATTTGTCAAAAACATGATCTTAGGCGTCCAGCTGAAATTTTTTATCCCACTGGGGAGTCCACTGTCTTGGGAAGGATTGCTATGGATGTGCTTCATATTAGGGCAGGTGGTGCTAAGTACCTCATTGTGGCTAGAAATGATTTTTGTGGATGGGTTGAAGCAAAGTTTCTTAAGAATCTTAGCTCAGAATCAGTGGCAGCTTTCCTCTATGAGGTCTGGATTGTGCTTTATTGCATGGCCTAATCTTACTCTACTGATGGTGGCTCCAAATTTGGTGGCAAACTTGATGAAACAATCTGATCTCTTCCTGGAAAACATAGAGCTACTACCCCTTATTATCCTGAAGGCCAAGGCATGGTGGAACAAGGCCATCCTCCTTTGAAGGCTGCACTTTTTAAGCTTGCTGGTGAAAGAGGCAAGCATTGTTGCGAATTCCTTCCTCTTGTTCTCTTCTCTGATTGAATCTCAACCAAAAGGACTACTGGCTACTTAACTTATGAAATAATCTTTGGCAAAGAGCAGTTCTTCCTCTGGATCTGGAAATGGAATATTTCTTGGGTATCCGTTGGGACAAGGTGTCCTCAACTACTGATCTAGTAGTGGCTAGATCCAAGCAACTGGAGCAAAGTGGAGATGTTTGAGATGAAGCTTATCAGCAGATGATTGAGTCAAGATCAAAATCAGTCCAGTATTGGGAGGACAAGCACTACAATCAAATCAGGGACTCCCTGAAACCTGGTTTCTAGGTTTAGCTTATAATTGATCTTTGGAGACCCAATGGGGCAAGCTTTTCTCAAATTGTTGGAATGGTCCTTATTGGGTTGTTGGCCAAGTTAGAGTTGAATATTATATTTTAGAGGAGCTGGATGGTAATCAACTGGCCAGAAAGTTCTTTGATGATCAAGTTAAGAAGTTTCATCATTGTGAAGGCAACTTATCTCAGAAGTAAGTCCTCCCAATTGTGCACCACCAGGGTTATTTCCTGCGTTTTTGTTGTTACTCTACTGTATGCCACATAGGTGAGGACCTGCAACGCCTTCTGTGTTTTATCTTTACCACTTCTAGGGCTCTTTTGGGTGGATCAAGATATTTTTCCAACTCTTCATCCCTCTCAAGATCAAGAAATGGTCAATTTTCTGTTCAATTTCCTTGTATTTTTTCACCTCTTTATATCTTGAAGTTCAAGATGCAGACTAGGGACAGTATGTAAGTTGGAGAGAGATTTATTGACCAATCCAGGACACCTCATGGAAAATGGAAAATTTTGAATTTTTTTTACATTCCCTTACCCATCAATACATCCTGAAAACAAATCCCCTCTATTTGTAAATATCTCTTGTAATTAGTCTACAGAAATCTTGTCTATAAAAGTAGGGGCTCTCCCCTTCCTTTTTCCAATCACCCATGGCAGTGTGTGTGTATATCCCCCCCACTATCATAATAATTTGATCCTAATCCTCATCCTGTGTATATCCATTTTTGCCCCTTGATCCTTTGAGCCTCCATACTTGAATTTATGATCCATCCATCTGTGACCCTGATCCTTATCACAAACCATAGCCTTTCTGGTTGAAGAGAATTCTTTCTGTTGGAATTCTTGAGTGTGTTATACCACTCCTTGATCCCTTTTTCCAATCATACTTGTTTTGATCCTTCCCTGATCATCTTTCCAGACCCAGTCACGTTTGACTGAGAGGTTTCTTTAAGCTTGAAACCTGGAGTGTTAGACCTCTCTTTATTCTTTAAATTTCAATTCTGCCACGCTAATCTCAAGTATCTTGAGAACTGTTGGGTTATTGTTGTCCAAATCTGTTATTGCTTTGCTTCTAGAGCTTTAAAAACAATTTTTTTTTGTTCAGCCATCCACGTTTATCTGGTACCATTCAAGCGCTTGATTGCAGAGAGTTGGGCAGGTTCATTGAGAACCTGGAGGTTGGTTGGGATTGAGTTGATCTTTCCTAATCTTCTGCTGAAAACCAGAATTATTAGCTTGTGGGATTTGTTACTTGCAACTGCCTTGTTCCATTGAACTCTCAAAAGTAATTTGACTTATTTTATTCAAGTAATTCCCTCCACCATCTTGCCTCAGATAGTGTTGATTCCTTTGCTACAAAATATTCCCAAAATCATCCCTTACAGAGATTCCTTATTTACAAGTTCCTGGACCTGAATTCTGGTTACATTTAAATATTATTGGAACTCTTAGGAGGGAAGCCTAAACGGCACCTTTACCCTCCATAGAACTGCCTGCGGCTTAGCACCATTTGGACTCTTACAATGCATTTGGGATTTGGAATGCTCTTCTGTGCGCTCATCAGGACCAAACCACTGGGCGCAGGGTGTACTGGATGAGAAAACTACTCCTCACAAAAATGGATGGAGAAGACATACTTTCTCATATTGACAACATGGCGTGTTTTCACAAAAGGCTTAATTTTCTTATCTCCCCATGCAAACCCCTCATGGCCAATGATGTACACGTAGTGGCCCTCCTAAGCTCAATACCTCAGGACTGGTTACATTGCGTGTCCTCATATATGAATCAAGACAGGGTGAAATCTGAGACCATAGTCAGCGCTCTCAAAGGTGAACATACTTGTTGACAATCCCAAACCCAGATGGAAGCCTCAGTCTCAACGGCAAAATCATCCAAAAGCCAGTCTGACTCCACCAAACAAACTCTCAAAAGATGCTACTTCTGCAATGCAGATGGCCAAAACTTGAACTTGTGCTACAATACAAGGATAATCCTGAACAAGGTAAAGGCAAATCAAAGCTTGAGGCCTGAATCTTCTATAAAAAGGCCCAACAAGAAGCCTATAAAGCAATCTGCTAGAGCGGGGAGAACCTCCAAAGCAACTTTTATTCCTCAGTCAAAGCCTCATGACAAAGAGCAGGAGTCTAACTACTCAGGCTCCAAGTACAAAGTGACCACCAAACATGCATCTGTAATAGCTGCTTCAAATTGAATGACGGTCAAGTCAAAAGATGCTAACTTGGACTCCCAATGTTCAATCTTGATGACCCCCTACCTTCAATCAGTGGACCATCCAAAAATGTGCAAAACTCCTGTTTTCCTTGCTGATCACTCATTAGTGAAATCCCCACAAAAAGTATTTGCCAGACTCCTGGTCCACCATCATCCCTCCATTGAAACCCCTGTAGTGCTGATGCTCCATTAACTGCTACTTTTGATTGCTGGCCTTTGAAACATGAATATTAATGTCATCTTTGACTCAATTGGATGCAAAATCTACGCAACTGACAAGGTATTGGTCATATCAGCACCTCTGGGTGTGTGATATAGAAAAGGGAATCTTTATTATCTTCCCTCAGAGCCAGTGAGCTCTTCTTCTGCCCATATGTCCCCAGAAAACAACACTAAAAATACTCTATTTGGTTACCATGTTTGCTTCTCACATTTAGGCTTCAAGCCTCTCAAGAAGTTCCTTTGCACACTCAGTATTGTGTCATCCATATCCAATGAAATTGAATTTCAAAAATGCCCCGTGTGCATACAATGGAAAATGCACCATACGCCGTTCAAGACAAGAAAACCATATTGGGTGACCGCACCAGGCCACCTAATCCATTTGGATGTAGGCTTGTTTGAATTCAAATCCCAAGAGGGTCACAAATATTTTGTGACCTTTGTTGACAATTTCTCTAAGTTCATCTCTGTCTTTGCACCCAAATCCAAATCCAACATTTTCTCCTGCTTCAAGCTTTTCCGCTCTTCCTTTGAGCACCAATTTGATTTAAAAATCCTTTCTCCTTGCACTGACAATGGCGGAGAATAACTTTTGAATGAATTTGCCATCTATCTAAAAAACCTTGTAATAATCCACAAACCTGACCCACCTCATTCGCCTGAAGTCAATGGCGTAGCCAAACAAACAAACCAAATAATAGGAAACGTGGTTTGATGTGCTTTACTAAAAGCTTTGATGCCAAAGTTCTTCTGGGCAGACGCCCTCAAGCTCTCTCTTCACCGCTACAATCTCTTCCCATGTGACACACCATCTGGCTTCAAATCTCTAATCTCACTCCTCAAAAAACCACCTCCCAAACTCACCAATATCCATCCTTTTGGCTGTCTTTTGTGGTTCAAAGTTTGGGAAGCTGCTCAATGCAAACTCAAAAAGAAAGCTAGATCTTCTATTCTTTTTTCTTACCTACAGGATGGAAACAGAGTTTGGTTGTGGGACCTGGAGAAGAGAAGTGTGGTAAAGTCTTGAGATGTTATTTTCAAAGATGATGTTTTCCCTTACTCTTGCAACCTTCTGACTCCATCAACTCCCGTTCATGTAGAACTCCCCTGGACAATCAAGTCCACCTTCCTCACCTGTCCAACTTTGCTGAAGCCACCCTGCACCCTCAATGTGCCCAGTCTGACCCCTGTCTCACCACCCCTAAATGTACAACTAAGGTGGGGGCCAAGATTGGAGGCTCACTGCCTCTTTGCATGCGCCTAAAAATTGGATTTGCAAGCATTTTGATAATCTCCCCTTGTTGGAATCTTCCAACAATCATCCATCAACCACCCCTGCCTCAAGCAATTCACCTTCTTCAGTAACTCTTCCCGCTCCAACAACTTTTTCTGCACCGGGCAAAGTCACCAGAATCAATCTGCCCCCCACCAGAAATACCCTGCAGCCAGCCGCCTCCTTGTTCACCTCCACCCCCTTGCCGCTCAGCTAGAGTAAGGAGTCCACCAGACAGGCTTTGAAACTGGTCCAAAAACTTCAAAGAAGACCAAGCTCTTGACATGCCCAAAACTTGGAAACAACTTCTTTTCTCACCAAACAAACTTGGGTTGATCAAGGCAGCCAATGAGGAATTTGCGTCACTACTAGGATTAAAACTTGGAACCTTGTTCCTTGACCCCAAAAACATAAAATAATAAATAAATTCCAAGTTTGTCTTCAAAATAAAAAGGAAACCTGATCACTTGGTTCAGAAACCTAAGGCGCATCTTGTTGCAATGGGATTTACTCAGACAAAAAGAATTGACTTCAAAGAGGTTTTCTTGCCAACTCTCCGGCCTGAAACTCTGCGCATAATTTTTACTCTGCTGGCTTCAAACCATGGATGGGCAGCCAGGTAGACTTTAAACCAGTTTTTATTAATGGAAAACTGGATCATGAAATTGGAGCTCTTACTGCTCATGTAAACAACCTGGCAATAGTTGGTGAACCAGTATTTGTCAAACACCTCATTGCGGAAGTCTCATTGCGGAAGTTGGGCAGAAGTTCACAATAGGCGCAGATGAGGACCTAACCCGATTTCTCTCACTACAACTCACTTGCCATTGCCTCACTTGTCACATCCGTATCAATCAATCCCACTATATCAATATTCTTGCTGAGAAATTTCTTGGGGGAGCTCACACCTCAGCTGCAACGCTCTCCAATTTTATCTTCAAAAATATTCTTCACAAGATCCCCAATGAACCGCCCTCTTCTGGCCCTTACAATCAACTGATAGGGTCTTTCCAATGGGTCTTGCAATGTACACAACGCAACATCTTGTTTGTAGTCAATAAACTCTCTCAAAATTTGAGAGATCCATCTGAGGCTCACAGGAGGGGGGCAGTTTGTGTTCTAAATTATCTGGTATCCAGTAAAAACCTCAGTCTCCATCTAGGTGGATCAATGGAGCTTTTGGCATACTCTCACTCCAACTGGGCGGAGGATTCCAACAACTGCAAGTCTACCTTGGCCTACCTTTTCAAACTGGGAGATGGTATCATCAGCTGGAAATCCAGGAAACAGGTGACTGTCTTGCTCTCAAGTACAGAGGCAAAATACAAGGCCCTTTTGGATTCCTGTAAGGAAGGCCTGTGGCTCTGTTGAATTCTCTCAGAACCTCATCTACAACCAGATTCTCTCATTCAAATCCACATCAATAACAAAGGTGCCAAATGTATTGCAAGGAGCCCCAAACATCACTCCAGAACCAAGCACATTCACGCCAGGTTCCACTTTTTCAGAGAATGTGTTCAAGAAGGTGACATCAAACTCATCCTTGTGTTCACAAAGGAAATGCTAGCCAACACACTATCAAAATTTTTGGTACAAGTTCTCCTTGAGAAACATCAAACTCTCCTTGGTGTTGGAGTTTAATTATTTCTTTCTGTTGTCAATTTTTTTTCTCTTCATTTTTTTTCCTTTTTTTGTTGCTACTCTCTTTCTTTGCTTTCATTTAAGGTGTGCAGCAAGGGGGTGTGTTGTACTGTAGAGGAACAGTCCATTGTCTCTCTATTCAATTCTTCTGCTACACACATTTCACATGACATCCAGCAGCTCTTGATGTATACCTGAGGAGCCTCTGGAAGGTGAAATGTCTCTTTTCCTCATCCTTCCACTTCTCTCCCATGCTGACTCAGGTATTTTAACACTCTCTTCTTCATTGTTCTCATGTTCTTTTGCTCCAGTCTTTTTCATCACTAATGTAATCTAATCCTTCCACTTCTATCCCATTCTGACTCAGTTTAGCTCATGAGATTTATCTTGATTACCTTTCCCTTTTTTCCTAATGTTAATGTCACAGAAGAATTTCTGAAAGTGGTCAGCTTTGGTCCAGATGGATGGCTTCTTCCTGATGAGTTTAATTTGATCAAAAATTTGTTATCTCTAAGGGATAAATCTATTTCCTTCTGTGCAGAAGGGAGAGGTCTCTTGAAAGAATCCTATGGTCTCCCTTTTACCATCCCTTTAGTTTAACATGATCCTTGGAAAAAGAAAAATATTCTGATCCTGTTGATAAAGTTGACAAATTTATCAATTTTGTCTGCAAACAATTTCATACCGTTCTATATGAACAATCAAATTCCAGCTATTCCAGCCCTGTTTTCTGCGTCCTCAAAACTAATGCTAAAGTTAGAATAGTTAATGATCTTCAACCTCTAAAAAACATTGCTATTAAAGAATCTGGTAGTCCTCCTGCCACTAAAAATTTTTTTGAATATTTCTGTTGGAGAGCTTCCTATGGTCTAGCGGAGATTATGGGTGGTTACAAAAAAAAATCCTTACATCCTATCTCTTTCCCTCTGACTACTTTGAATACTCCTCTTAGTCAATTCCAACTTAGTCATTGACCTCAGGGTGCCACAAATGTGGTTGCAGTCTTTAAGGCTTGGAGGATGTGTATCCTCCAGGAGGAAACAACTTATCAATCTTGTGTCATTATTGAAAATGGCGGAATTAAAGTTCCAGTTTCTTACCGTGATAATGAGATCCTACCTTGGCATTCAGGAATTTGTTGATTCATCTGGGAGTATGATACTACTTTGCAAAGGATTCCATTTTGGATTGAGGAGTCTGGCCTCAATGTCTCTCAATCCAAACTAGCTGCTTGTGTCCCTGCTCTGGAAATTTTTGGTCATGTTATCTGCAAGGAAGGAAGAAGGATGGCAGCATCCAAAGTAAATAGGATCATCTCTTGGCCCACTTCAATCAATCCTACTGAGGTTAGAGGCTTTTTAGGTGTTGTAAATTAAGTTTAAACCTTTAAACCATCTTTATCCAAAACCGGTGCTCCTATGTGTTGTCTAACAATGAATGAAACTGAATGGTATTGGACCCAGGCTTTCAAACATTTGTTTCAGTTTCTCACAATGATTGTTGGTAAATACATTGTTTTGAGAAAGATCTCTTATGTAATTGGAGCTGGCAAGATAAAGATGGCTTTTGATTCTAGTCATCAATCTGTTGGGGCTGTTCTTACTCAAGGAGATTAAAATGGTTGGGATCTTCCTGCTTTCTAGAAATCTTTGTTATTTTCAGATATAGAATAAAAAAATAGTCTTGAAAAGATCTCTTATGGAACCGTAGATGGCTTTCAATTCTACTTTTTAATTTTTGGGGCTGTTTTTATTCATTAAAATGAAAATGTTTGTGACTGTCCTGCTATCCATGAAAATTTTTTATTTTCAGATGTAGAATCCAGATAATCTCAACCAAAACTGGAACTCTGTTATGTGGTTCAAATTTTGAAGAAGATCCAGACCATCATCTGGGGTCAACATTTTGAAAGAAGTTGATGCTTGATCCATGATTGAAATGATAAATGCTCCCAGCCTCCCAAATGCATCTATGACTTTTTGGGTGGCCTTTATTCTGCTTTCCTCATTTGATATTGTTGACTGACCTGGAAAATCCTTCACCATTCCTGATAGTTTATCTTGACATCCTCATGGAGATGATAAATCTGATTTTGGAATAGATTTTGATGAAGAAGAACCTTTAATCCATCCTTTATTCTCCTTCTCCTCTCAAAATTATTCCAGAATTCAGAAAGGGTTCTGGCTTAAGTTAAAGCAGTACATTTGAAATTTTCAAAAAACACCTGATCTCTCTGCCAAAGGATTCCAATCTCTCAAAAGAAAGTTTTATTATTTTTTTACAAGGTTATAGGTGTTAATTATTTGATTGATTCTTTCCCTTCTTTCTTTTCCTATTCCCTTAGTTGTCTTTCCTTTCAGTTTTTCTCATGTGTTATCTGTGTTGTGTCTCTCCTGGTCAAACATGACTCTTGCTTCCTCTGTCTGGCGCTCAAAAAACTCCACAAACCCTATAGGGAGCTCAATGGAACCCTGTTACCTATGACCTCAACTGCGACCCAACTTTGATCACTGGTCTTCTCCAGTTGACTCTCTTTCTTCAAATCTCCTTTAACTTGTCTTTTCCTTGCCACAACTCAATCACAACTGAACCCAAAGAGCTTTAGTTCCTTGAAACACTTCCAAATCTTCATTGAGCTTCACCTGAAATCTCATTTCAATCTCACAGATCAATCCTTTTCTTGGTTGGATCAGTCATGGGCATCCTAAGAGTCCAGACGCAGAGCTCTTTAAATCATCCTTTACTCTGCTTAACTTCTCACTACTCTTTATAAGAGGTCTCTTATCATTTCTTTTTTTGTTGCACAAGATGATATCAACCTTGTTCTGCTAAGTCTGTCTATAGGCCATAATCCAGCCTGCAGAATTAATCTTTGTGTTTGTGTCCTTTATGGTTATTCACATATCTCTTTTATATTGTCTTGTCTCCTGTTTTAACCCTCATCTGTCTTCATCTCATGCAAATAAGCCTGGTATAGGTTCACCAGAACACTTTTTTGTATTTATACGGTTAAAAGATGAAATTATCCAACAGCTTGACCAATATGGATCCTTCATCTGAATCACATGGGATCCTTCATCTGAATCACATGGACCAGGAAGAGAAAGCAAATTCAAGGCACTGGCTCTCAAAACCCTGATCGAATCTGTGCCTCTCCTCACAGAAACTAATTAATTGGTCTGGAAGAAGGAGATAGAACGTCTATTTGAGATGAGTGTAATCCTCCATCTTATTAACTCATGAGAACATCTTGAGATCATTCTGGTTAATGAAAAAATGGCTGGCTATCTAATTTCAAAACTTGACCCCTCAACTCACACCACCTAAATTACACATGAAAATGAAGAATTTTCAAAACTGATCTGTATGGCTTCCAAGGACAACTTTGCATCCAGTCAGGCCGCCAACAGGGCCTGCATTATTTCAATTTCTTGTATCTTGGATTTGACCAAAAAAATATAGACAGATTTTTCATGGCCATAAAGCAAGACCTGGGTAAACTTGACAAAGTTGGAATCAATATTCCATCAGATATTCTCAGCTACCTCATCCTTTTCATACTCCCGGATTCTCTCAAATCCATCCAATCACAGATCATGCACTCCGGCTCTGAAGTAACTGTTACTCTGGTCCTCAATCACCTAGTTCAACATAGGAATGAAGTGCAATCTAAAAATTAAGAATCCTCTGATACTGCCACAGATCTGTACCACCAGTACAATCAAGATTCACATACTCCTCAACTTAAAAATGGCAAACACAATCATCAAGTCAAGTCTCACCCCCCTTCCTCATATTGGGTTGACTTCCCTCATCTAATTTCTGAAAAACCCCCCAACAAGGCCAAAAAAGGTGTAAATAAGGAAGAAGAAGTACACTTTTATTCATTCTTCTTTACCCTCAAAAAAAACTGTTAAATTGACAAGAATTTATTCATACTCAATAGCAGCTGTTCAATTCACATTTTCAGAGATAGGTCACTTTTCAAAGATCTATCTATCCAATCTGGGGATGAAAAGATCAAAACTGGGAAGAAGGGCAACAGATTAAACATTCAAGGATTGGGAACAGCCAAAATCTCCACCAAAAACAGCTTCATATCCTTTGGGAGCTTGGCCTGGATCCCCAAGGCTACCTTTAATTTCATTTCAATGGGTGCGCTGCTGAAAAAAGGATTCTCCCTATCAGTAAACACCAAACCTTCAACCCAGACTTTCATTTTTAAACTCAAAGGAAAAGAAATACTTGAAGGGTTGATACAAAACAATCTCTTAATACTGAATAATATGTCTCCTCTCAATAACTTCTGCTGGTACCTGAATCTGTCTAAAGTATTTGATCTTCATAATAAACTTGTTCACTCTATCTGGGAAGGATTGAAAAACACTTAGGCCATGAACTAGACCAAAAAATCCAAAATGAATTTGAATGTGTGGCATTTAATAAAGCAAAAATCACCATAAAAACCTTCAACCACACCAAAAAACCTGCAAACTGAGTCTTTGATTAACTTCATATGCTCCTGATGGGCCCCCTAAACCCTACCAGAAAGGATGGAATGAGATACTTTCTCACAGTTATAGATAATAAATCTGGATGTCTTTCCAGCTTTTGCTTGCCCTCTGGGTCCAACTGAATACCTTGACATTTTCACAACCCATAACTTCAACAGCAAAATATCTCAAATTCACCCAACCACAATGGCACAATCTGTCTCATCAACTGAAGAAAAACCTTCCTTAACCAACAATAACAGTGAATCCTCTTCTGAATCCAATGAGTCTTACCAAAATATTCCAAATGCTCTACAACCACAGCTAGGGGATTGAAATTCAATCAAAGCTCTTGAAAGATATCAATAATATAACTAATTCCCTCTAATATCCAAAAGGCCCTTGAGCTTCCTGAATGGGTTCCCTCTATCAAAAAAGAAATCAACACTTCCAAAAAGCTAGATTTATGGGAAGAAGCCAACAAGGCTGCGGTTACCAACCCACTAGACACTACCTGGAATTTCAGGCGGAAGCAAGACCTTCATACCAGCGCAATTACCCTCAAGCCCAGAGTCTGCGTTCAAGGGTTCAACCAAAGGTATGGTATTGATTACATCAACACCTTTGCCCCAACTGGAAAAATAGGTTCTCTGCAAGCCCTCCTTGCCTACTCCGTCAAGAAAATCCTACCCATTCTCCAATTTGACATCAAGGGAGCCTTTCTCCATGCACCTCTAGACAAGGATGTCTACATTAAGACTCCAGTTAGCTCAAAAAGAACCTGAAAATTCCTAATGCTCAAGAAGTTTCTGTATGGCCTGAAGCAAGCCCCATTGAATTGGTATAAAACCCTGGTAAACTGGATAAAGAACAATGGTTTCACCAAAAGCACCTCTAACCCCGGCTTGTACCTCCATGAAAACTCAGTTACCAGCCTATTCTTTTATGTTGATGACTTGGTCATTACAGGTAATTTCAATTGGTTCAAAACTATCTTCTTAGAAATATTCAAAGACTCCTCATCTCATGAAGTCAACACTCTTCTGGGGATGAAAGTGGACAGAGGAAAGTATTTCATTAGCCTGTCTTTACCCAATTACATTGCCAAAGGCCTGGAAGAACTGCAGTTTATCAATGCTAAACCCTTGAACAATCCTTGCACAGAAGGACTACACTTATTACCGGAAACCAAAGAAGAAATAGCCAAGTTCAAAGAACTCAACATTAATTACCGGTCTCCCATAGGCCAAGAAAATTTTGTTTCCAACCTAGCCAGGCCCAACTTATGTTTTTCTGTGTCAAGTCTGGTGCAGTTCTCCAAATTTTCTGGAACTAAACACTGGAAGGAAGTTATTCAAGTGTGGCAGTACTTGCTGAACACTATTGACTGCAAATTGACTATAAGATCATCTAGAGATGTAAAGTAACACCACCTGGGGTGACAACCCTGATTCTGCTCATCTCAATCTGGCCTTCTCTGTCTGTTCAAAGGAAGTCCCATATATTGGACAAGCTGTTGGCAACAAGGTAAAGCTCTTTCATAAACTGATTCAGAATGAAACTCATTATCTACCAGCTGCCTAGAAGGAAAATGGATACATCACTTGTAAAGCAAACTCTGGAGCAAACCATTGGATCCTCCTATTCACCTCATCAATAAAAAGGGATTTTAAGATAAATTAAAAACGTTTGTTACAAAGTCTCACCCAAAACACATCTATATCAAGTTAAAAAGCCTACTCAATGACCTTAGCAACGGAAATATCAAGATAAAACTCATTGAATCTCAAGATATGTTAGCTGATGCTTTAACTAAAGCAGAAAGCAACTCCTCTGTAAAACAACTGGTTGAGAATTTCAATTCCTGACCTCTCTCAATGCAGAGTTCAGCTTGCCTGTTAATTATTTTATTTATTCTTTCATTTAATTCTTTTCCTATTCCCTTAGTTGTCTTTCCTTTCATTTTTACTCACGTGTTATCTGTTTTATGGCTCTCCTGGTCAAACTTTACTCTTTCTTCCTCTATCTGGCGCTCAACACACTCCCCAAAACCTATTGGTAACTCAATGGGACCCTGTTACCTAAGACCTCAATTTCAACTCAACTTTGATCACTGGTCTTCTCCAGTAAACTGTCTTTCTTCAAATATCCTCAACCTTTTCAACTCCTCACCACAAATCAATCACCACTGAACCCAAAGAACTTTAGGTCCTCAAATCTCTTCCAACCCTCCATTGAGCTTCACCTGAAATCTCAGTTCAATCTCACAGATCAAGCCTTATCTTGGTTGGATCAGTCATTGGCATCCTAAGAGCCAGATCCAGAGCTCTGTAAATCATCCTTTACTCTTCTTAACTTCTCACTAGTCTTTAAAAGAGGTCTATTATCATTTTTTATCTTGTTGCACCAGATGCTATCAACCTTTTTCTGCTAAGTCTGTCCTTACGCCATAACCCAGCCTGCAGAATTGATCTTTTTGTTGGTGTTCTTTCTGGTTATTCATATATCTCTTTCTGATTTTCTTGTCTCCTGTGTTGACCCTCATCTGTGTTCATCTCATGAAAATCAACCTGGTCTAGGTTCACCGGAATTCTTTTTTCTTTATAATAGGGTTATGAAAAGAGGGAATCCTTGTGCTCTCATTGTTGTTAATATTCCTTCTTAAAAAGATTAAACCCTTAAAATTCTCCATGAGGGCCTTGGCCATTGTGGAGAAACCAAAAATTATTGATGATTATCCAAAAAATTCTAGTGGCCATCTCTGAAGAAATCTTTTTTTCAATGGTTCAAGAGTGTTGAATTTTTTCAATAACATGATCTTTGGCACCCAGCTGAAATTTTTTATCCTACTGGGAAGTTCCCTGTCTTGTGAAGGATTGCTATGGATGTGGTTCATATCAAGGCAGGTGGTGTGAAGTACCTCATTGTAGCTACTAGAGATGATTTTTCTGGATGGGTTGAAGCCATATTTCTTAAGAATCTAAGCTCTGAATCAGTGGCAGCCATCCTTCATGAGACTTGGACAATGCATTATGGCATAGTTTGATCTTATTCTACTGATGGTGGCTCCAAATTTGGCGGAAAGCTTGCCAAAATGATATGATAAGTCCCTGAACAACATATGGTTACTACTCCTGATTATCCCAAAGGCCAAGGAATAGTGGAACAAGGCCATGCTCCTTCAAAGGCTGCACCTTTTAAAGTGGCTTGTGAAAGTGTAAAGAATTGTGGCAAATTCTTTCCTCTGGTTCTCTTCTCTGATAGAATCTCAACCAAACAAAAAACTGGCTACTCAACTTAATAAATCATCTTTGGTCAAAGGGCTGTTCTTCCTTTGAATCTTAAAATTGAATCTTTCTTAGGTATCCTGTGGGAGCAGGTGTCTTCAACAATTGATATATTAGTTTCCAGATACAAGCAACTGGAGCAATATGAAGATTTTCATGATGAAGCTTATCAGAAGATGGTGGAATTGGGGTAAAAATTGGTCCAGTATTTGGAAGATAATCATTCAAAACAAATCAGGGATCCCTTAAATCATGGTGATCTATTTTTAGCCTATTATTGATACTTGGAGACTCAGTGGGGAAAGCTTTCCTCAAATCACTGGAATGGTCCTGAATGGGTGGTTCATCAAGTCAGAGGTGGATTCTATGTTATGGAAGAGCTGGATAGTACTCAGTTGGCCAGAAGATTCCCTGATGATCAATTTAAGAAGTTTCATTGTTGTGGAGGCAACCTATTGCAGAAGTAAGTCCTCCCAATTTTGCACCTTCATGCCCATCTGCTGCATTTTGTTGTAAAAATTTACTTTATGCCACATATGTGAGGACCTGGGACGCCCTTGTCTTTATTTTTTTGACACCTCTACGATTTTTTTGCATGGATCAAGATATTTTTCAACTCTTCAATCACTCTAAAGATCAAGAAATGGTCATTCTTTGTTTTTGTTTCTTTGTTTCCTCCTTTTTTTTAATATCTTCAAAATTGAGATGCAGAATAGGGACATTCTGTAAGTTGGAAAGAGATGTGGTGACCAATTTTGAAAAACTGGAAAGAAAAGGGAAAATGTTTAAAATTTCTTTTTATATTTAATCTTTCATCTCTGTATCAAAAAAAATGGAAATTGTTGTTTTTGTATGGCAAACCTTCACTTTACCCTTTGATCAAATTCTTTCTGTCCTAGAAGTCTAGGAAGGCCCCTCCTGAGGTGTTCAAGTCCCCATTTCCTGCGTTCAAATCCTTTGCCTTGCTCTCAGAATCCAATTTTTTTTTTCCAAGCACGCGCAAACAAACATCCACTTCCTCTCATCTCCTGATCACCCCTTCAATTGATCATCTGCTTCCCTTCCATGAAAAACATCTCCATCACACTTTCTCTCCCTTTGGACCCAACCCAATTCTCTGCCATTTTCCAGTTCAACAATCAAGATTCCAGAATCAATAAATTGGATCCACTTGTCCCAACTCTTATCCCATTTGATCCATTGCCTGGTCTCTTGTGACCTCCCCTACACCCAACGTTTCTCATCTTATACTACCCATCTATTGAGTCATTTATTGAGTTCTAAGGTCCCAAGGCCGTCTGCAAACCAAACTTCTCAACCCTAACCATCAATTCCACTCCTCACCATCAATCCATCTTATCCTCCCATCCTCCAACCGTCCCAGATTGGCGGTTGGGCGGTTTTCTCATTGAATTTGTCAATCGGCAAGGCTTCCACCTTTTTCATCTAATATCCTGCTGCTGTGCACCAATCATTGTTTTAGTCGCATTCAAGCATCCGAACACAAAGGCAAGCAATGGAAGGGGGTGATATCTGCTCAACCAAGTCTGTGAAGGATTGGAAGGGAGGACCAGAATTCCCTGATCCCCTCAAAAAAAGGGGAAAAAATCTTCTCCCATGTTTTTTATATCCTTGTAATTAGTGTATAGGGTCTCTTGCCCATCAAAGCAGAGGATCTCCTGATCCTTTGTTACACAATTGATTCTATCAATCAGTAAATCCACGTGGAGTGGGTCCATCTCCCCCCCCCCTATTCAAGAAAATCCATTATCATCTTCATCCAGGGTATATCCATGATTGCCCTCTTCTCCTTGAGCCCCTAAAATCAAATCCTTGATCCGCCCCTCTGTGGCGTTATCAATTATCACCAACCAATATCTTTGCTGGTTCAAGAAGAAATCATTTGATTGAGTTCTTGAGTGTATAATACCATTCCTTGATCATTTTTTGTTACCATAATTGTCTTGATCATTATTTTATTTCTGTAATCATTCAATTTTGACTAAGAGTTTCATGAAGCTTAAAAACTGGAGTGTTAAACCTCCCTGTATTTCTGATGTTGCATTTTGCCGCGCTAATCTTGAGTGATTTGAGATTTTTTGGTTTATTCTTGCTTGAATTTGTTATTTCTTTGCTTCTAGAGCTTTATAAAAAAATGGTTTGTTTTTTACAGCCACCCACAGTTATCTGGTACCCTTGAAGCACTTGATTGAGGAGAGTTGGGCAGGTTCATTGAGAGCCTGGAGGTTGGTTGGTTTTGATTTGATTATACCCAATCTTCTGCTGAAAGCCAGAGTTATTAGCTTGAGGGTGTTGTTCCTTGCAACTACATTGTTCTATTTGACTCTGAGCACAACACTAAGTTTTTTCATTCAAGTCTTTTCCCATACCATCTGGCCTTGGATAGTTTTGTCACATAGCTACCGTTTACTATCAAGTTTATCTCTTCCCCATTGATTACTCACCTACCAGGCTCTGGAACTTGATTCTGGTTACATTTAAATATTTTTGTAACACTCAGGAGGGCAGCCTCAAAAAGCACCTTTCCCCTTCACAAAACTTCCTGCAGCCAGCGCCTTTCAAAGTTTTACAGAAGTCAGCAATACATCCAAAAAGTTCCAAAAACACATTTAAAAAGATCTCCAATTTATTATTAAACATTCTGAGAAGTTAATCCCTCAAAGAATTCATTGAAAATTTAAAGGAATGGTTACAATAATGCATTGAGTTTGTTTTTGTTTTTTAATTTTGATTCATTTTTAAATCAGTTTTTGAAGTCCTTAAAATTCTTCAAATCTTTTTTAAGGTTTTTGGAAACAAATTAACAAGAATTATGTGTCAGAAATTTAAAAAACAAACTTTCTGAGATACCTGTTTCTTCAATGAAATTCTGGTGTGTACAGAACATAACAGGGATTCCAAATACCCACACATTGATTCAAGGGTAAAGCTTTACAAAAAAAATAATGCACTAAAAAATTCAAAAATAAAAACATAAAAACATAAAAACATTAAAAAATTAAAAAATTAAAAAATTAAAAAATTAAAAACTAAAAAAGGTAAAAAGCTTAAATAAAACCACTGAAAAAAATTTAATAATCACAAAATCAAGAATAAGAAATTAATATTAACATGAAAAATTGTTTCTGAATTCAACTTAAAGTCAAACCATGTAAAATTCAATCAATCAATTCACAATATTTTTATTAACAGGAAAAAAACATGAATAAAAAAAGGAAACAAAATGAGACCAAGAATTGAATGATTAAAATGAAAAGTTACCAATGCATTAAAATTTCAAAAAAAAAGTATGTATCCCAAAGAATGAAGAAAATATATTATTTTGAGAGTATTTTAATTTTCTTTTTGAAATTTAAATTGATGGAATCTTCAATTATCAGGAAAGGTTTTTGGCAAAAACTCACATTTGATTCAATTCCATGAATCATTTAAATGATGTTGATGATAAATTCACAACCCAAATGAGTTGTGTACACAACTTGTTTGGGCCAGGGGGCATGCTACACAACTATAATTGATTGTGCAGCCTCCACAAAACTTGAGTGTAGTTGTGCGGCCCCCACACAACAGCCTGGGTTGTGTGACACAACATCCAACTAGATTTGAGTTGTTTTAGGCTGTAAATAACTTGAATGTAATTGTGTTCTGTTCCACACGGCTAAAATTGTTGTTGGCCAAAAAAAAAATTAAAAAAATAAAAAAATAAAAAAACTAAATAAACTAAAAAAAATAATAATAATAAAAACAGAAATCAACAAAAAGATCAAAAATGTTAATTTTTTGTTCAAAAAAAAACAAAACAAAAACAAAAAAAAATAAAAACAAAACAAAAACAAAACAAAAATAAGTGAAAATGAATAAATAAAAATAAAAAACAAAAAAAAAACTGAAGACAACCAAAACACCAAAAATTAAATAAACAATGAAATAGTCTATGAAGGAGCCCTAAAGTATAAGTGCCAAAAAAAACAATTTTGACTTAGCTAGAAGTAAAAGTGCCAAAAAATACATTCAAATTGAAAAGCCCTAAAGTAAAAAGACCAAAAAAAAGACAAATAACTTGAGAAGCCCTGAAGCAAAAACACCAAAAAAATACAAGTAACTTCACAAGCCTTTAAGTAAAAACACCCAACAAAAGACAAGCTTGACTTGTATTAAGCTGATCTCATCACAAGAAGTAAAAATACTCCTTATGATGGGATCAGACCAACATCAGTTGAACTTACTCAGAAATAAAATCTCCTTCAAAAAACTCATCTTAATGATTTTAACTCTAAAAAATCAAAATAATAATTTTCAAAATTTGATAACCCTTTAAATCAATAGAATTGCAACATCAGCATCAGAACACAAACCCAAATGATGAAATTCAAATGATGTCTATAAATTTGAATACAACTCAAGTTGATTTTTGAGGTGATCAACCCAACAAGAGGCTTTTTTAGACATCATGGAACGTGTTTTGGAAACTATGGGCAGGATTTGAATCATATCTCCATGAATTAAAAGCTGGAACCAATGGTATTATTAAGAAATGAAATGAATATTGGTTCCAATGATTCTTTTTCACCCATTTAAATGGGAGTATAAATAGAAAAATAATCCCATGATATGAAATATATTGGTCTTCCATAATTATCCTCTATTATTGGACCCATATTCAAATTTGAAATCCATTTTAAAGATGTTATCTTTTCATTGATGTTATTAACTTTTTCTTTTCTCTATCTTTTGAACTTCTTGAATGCCACCAAGGATCTTGGAATAGCTTTTCTTATCTTTCCTCAATATTTCAAGAATTGTTTTTACTTGAAAGCATCCATCCATGCTCATTATACCCAAGGGATTTAGTAAAGACTCTAAATACACAATGCCCATAACCAACTGGATCCCAAACCTCCCCAAGAGCTTATGTATGATCTCAGGTATTTGAATGAGGTGATTAACTTCCTAAAATCAAAAATGAGTTAGCCAAAATTCTAATCTCATTAAAGTAAACACGACTCACCAAAGATCAGCTTCTGTTCAACTGCTCCGTTTCTTCATCTTCCTCCTTCAAAAAGGAATCTGATTCCAACCATAGGGCCCCTCATGAACTTTCAGTCTCTTCCACTTAAATATGAAATTAAGACCAAGAGCCATCCTTGCACTACCAAAATCATCTTTTCATCATTTCATTAAACCAAAAAAATCAAAATTTAAAAAAAGAAAAGACTTACAATCTTTTGTATTTTCTTATTTGGTGCCCTTCTAATTATCTTTTACCACTTAAGTTGCTTCTCAACATTTTTGAATACAGAAGGATCTCTCCAGGTATCTGTCAAATTTATTTCTGGACTCTTCTTGATTGCAAGATTTGAGATTCAAGTCTTGGCTTTGATTTATATTTTGCAGTCTTCTGAATAAGTACTTCAACAGCCTGTAATGATCTTGTTCAGGATATCCCAAGATCATTGCATTGAAATTCTCATGTAACTGAGAATTTATGAGAATTTAATCCACATCAAACTTTCAAAATTCAAAAGGATCAAATTTGAATGAATGAGGAATCATCCTTCAAAAATCATTTATCAAAGAGTATTAATCCCATTAAAAAAACCTACCAAACTAAAATTGCAAATTTCATAATCCTACCTCCACTAAGGATGAACATTCTCAGGCACAATAGATCCTCTTGACGCTATTAGGTCACCTATCTGGTGGGAAAATGGAAAATCCACAGCTTGAGATATGACTTGGTGGACACTTCAGCATCATCTTTACGCTTGAATTTCTTGAATGGTTCCACAACACATTGAATTGCCTCTAAAGACAACTTGTATCCCAATGTTAAAAGTTCAGTGGGAAGAACTATTCCTATCTTAATTTGAGAGTTGTAAATTGCAGCCTGAAAATATTTAATTTTATGGGAAACTGTTCCCTCTAGGTTTCTCCAAACATCCAACATTTTTCCCAAATGATTTGAAAGGAATTGTTTGAGAGTAGCATGGGTCCCTTCAACCCAAGATGTGATTTTATTTCCAAATTCAGGGTTTTTTCAATTCCAAGCCATTACTACCATCTCTTTGATATGGAATAATTTATGAGCCTTATACCTGAGCACATCCTCACGGCAAGCCAAGAAACACTTTGTATAAGTCATAACGCAAGCAAATCAAAACTAGGAAGATTAAAAGTAGAGGTGTGATTTGGCACTTCCTCTAATTTTGGCATCATTGAGCTCTTCCTCCTTGTTGGTTTTCAAGGCTCCATACTTAGCCCACAGAGAAATAAAGCTTTTTCATCCTTCAACATCATAATTAAAGCTCACTTTACAGTTTGCTTGTATGTTTTTAGACAAGTGCCAACAAAAAAAGTGTCTTGTTGACCTGCAAAACTTTTTTATATAGCACAAATCAAAGCTTTTTCATTATCTGGCACAAATACTTTGGGAAGTCCCTCACAATCATAAACCAGCTCCTTTATTGCATTTACAGACCAAGTCTAGAACTCAAAGTTTCTCTTGTTATAAAAACAAGAGCTTTTGTTAAATCTCTTTGGCTGCCTGTAATTCCTACAAAATGAAATAGGATAATAATTTTTTCATGGATATAACCTCTAATGCTCAACTTGGCCATGGTTATACCTCCAAAAATAAGACAAAAACCAATATTGAAGTCAGTTTTTGACTCAAATAACTCAAACAATAGCTACAAGCTCACAGAATCGAAAAATAAAAAGTTATTGTGAGGAAAAAGCCACACCTTAGACCTTTATAGAAAGGCAAGGTACCTGGCTCCAAATAAATGAAGGTTAAAGGAGCTTTGCTTATAAATAAGCTAACACCCTTTATATTAGTAACACACAAGGGTCACGACTCCAATTAGGACCTTCCACTCAAAATTGTAGTTGGCAACAAGATTTTTATTTGAATATAATACTAAACGTGATAGCCCCAGTCAATCTCTTCTTGAGAATAATTTTGGTGGGTTGTTAACTCTTTCCGTATTCTTTTAAAAATAATTAATCATACATCGCTGGTTCAGAAGGGGCTATAGGGTGAATACCCTCCTCTTTTAAGGTAACAGGAGCTCTCAGGGGACTCAAGGAATTATTAGGGGAGAGCTAGCCTCTCCCTGGTTTCGTCCTCAAGGGCTCAGAACCCCATCAAATCCTTCCCAATGAGAAATAGGGTACTATTACTCATTGGGGGGGATTTTCAATGTAAAGGGACCTATTTGCATACCTTAAATGTTATATACTCTACAACTAAGCTCAGCGAACTCTCAGTGAACGCTATCAAGGCTCAGGAGAGTTTATCAAAGTATAATCACATTCCCAAGGGGGATAATATTAAGATTATGTGATTGGTTTATACAGAGTGGAGAGTTGAGCTTAAATTAATTACTATAGCTTGTTCCCAAACAAAGGGAACTTATTGGGAAGTTATTTATAAATCCTTGGGACGCATCTGAGTCCTCATAAATTAATTCAAAGTTATATTGTATTCCCATCTTGGTAATACACATTATCAAGGTTTTAATTGCATAATAAATAATCATAAAAACATACTTATAAAATATTATAAAATATTATGAAAAATTTATTATATAATTCTAAAACTCCTGATCATTAACAATTCTTGTCTCCATGGTGGTTTGAACCAATAAACTTGGTGTCAGATAATGGAAGGTGAGGTTAGTAATTAACCACTATACCAGCAAGACATATGATTTTTGCAGTCATTTGGACAGATCGAATTTTCTCATGGCTGACACTCCCTACCACCAAAAGAAAAATTACTTTTCAGAGGAATTGTTACCTCTCTTAGGTGCTCTTTATATCCTCAATACTATATCAGAGTTTTTAATGTTCTTAGCCTCTAGCCAAAAATCACTATCACCTAATTTGTTCTTAAACCTCACCAGATAGAGTCTCACATCCTTACCATCTTTCCTAATGATTTTATGGTTGAATATCTTGTGAGCTAGTTCATTCTCAATCTTTTCCAGAGGTGGTGTTATAACTAAAGGGGTCTTTCTCAATGGAAACTTTTCCATAGGTTGTATGAAATTCTTCACCAGACTGATTGGGAATGTTGGATGTTTTCTGTAAAACTCTTTGTTCAAAATGACTTCCACTGCATTCTTCCCATGTAAATACTTTACAAAAAATGGCCAAAAAAATGATTCCTTAACTTTTCAATGACCTGCTATGTTAGAAAAACTCAATTTTGAGATTAAGACCATATCTCCAATTTTGATGTCATGGTCTTTGTGAGTTTTATCCCATCTACTTTTGTTATACACCAAAGCTTCTTTAACACATCTGCTGGCAAAGGTTTTAGCCTTAATCATAATTTTTCTAAAACAATCAGCAGAGGGGTGCAGTATAATACACTTGCTAAGGAGCATATCCCAGGGCATATGTGGAATCCAACCCCTTTGCAGTTAAAAATATGACATGTTGGTGGTAGAATTCTTACTAGAGCTATATGCAAATTCCAAAGCTGGAAACAGTGATACCCAATCATGTGCATAGCCATTGTTGTCCTTGAAATCAATTCCATATGCACAATACCTCCTTATCATGTCTTCCAAGGTATGTATCATTCTTTCAGCTAGATTATCAGTCTGCGGGTGGTAAGCTTTTGAGATAGATAATTTTGTTCCTACTAGGTCAGAAAAACTCTTCCAGAATTCAGAAGTAAATTTAGGTTCTCTGTCACTCATTATTTTCTGTGGGCAATCTAAGTCACTAACAATGCTGTTGCAGAATTATGGAGCTATATCCATTGCAGAACCATCCTTTTAACAGGGTAGAAACCTAGCTCTCTTTGAGAATATATCAACTATCACTAGTAAACAATTATAATTCTATTTCCCTCCAGCTGGTAGTCCAGATACAAAGTCCATGTTGATAGTGGACCACCTTTCCTTTGGTTCTTCTATGGATTGTAACAGTCCATCTCTCTTTCCTGTGGATCTGTTGGCCTTTTTAGCATTGCTCAAAATAATCACAGTATTGTGAAACAGTGTTTCTCCAACCTGGCCACCAAGCTATTTTCTTAATTCTGTCTGTTTTTATTTCTTTATAAAGATGTCCTGCACAGATGTGGTCATGGCATTCACTCATCAATAACTCTATATGTTCATCTTTTGTAAATACTACAGAAAAGCAGTGGGTTGACTTATGATGCAAAAAAGCATCCAAAAGCACCAATATACCATCAATTAGTTCCTTCTTCCATTCTTTTTCAAGCCCTTTGACAAAGTCTTTTATATTAGTCTTTGATTGTAGAATTTCCACTAGTAATGAAGCATTTTTATTATTAGAGTAGGAGTCAAACACAGAATCCCAGGAGCTCTGTGCTAAATTGTTCATTGATACGGCCATGATAGGCAATGTATCCACAATTTCCTCAGGGTCATAAGCTGGGTGATTGATTACATTAGGTAGTGCCCAAGGTTACAAACCATCTTCATTCTTATTTATCAATCCTTACCTGTGAACTATTGTCATGGAAACTCTCCATTGTTGGCTGAAAATTTGCCACCTCAGCATGTGCCTGTTGGGTGTCTTCACGGTCAGAAATGATTTAAGCGCTGTAAATTCAGTAATAAGTTCAAATTTACATTCATCTAATTAATGATACAATTTTTCCCAAGGCCCACACTAGACAAAGAAATTCTAACTGAGAAGCAGCATTTATTTTTACAATATCCTTAAGTTGTCTGGATATAAAAAAAATCAGTCCAAAAACAAGCTTTTCATTAAATATTTTTACTTGGTGCAATGCAGCTCCAAGTCTTTCCATACATGCATCTACGTACAGCTTGAATTATTTCTTAGGGTCTGGATGAAATAGTAAAGGTGCACTTGTCAGGTTTCTCTTAATTAATTCATAGGCCTGTAAACTTTCTTTAGTCATTTCAAATGAAACATCTGGACTGCAAATCTTATAAAGACTAGAAGATATCATCCCAAAATCCCTAATTTGCAGTCTTTAGTAGCCTGAAAAACCTAAAAAACTTTGCATCTCTTTAATATTACTAGGTATAGGCTTCAGAAATACAGCAGCTAACCTGGCTTGATCTATGCCAAGGGATAAAACACTCACAATATGACCTAGAGCTTTCAATTCATTAAATATGAATGATAATTTGGTCAAAAATATTTTCATGTCCATCTTGATTACCTTTTTGAGTATTATAGACATCCTCACTTTATGTTAATCCCATAATTCAGAAAATAAGATTATATCATCTATATAGATTATCAACCAGTTCTGCATCAACTATTGATGAAATTCTGAGTCCATCATCCTTTGAAAGTGGGATGGAGCATTTTTGATACCAAAAGGAATTCTCATGTACTCAAACACTTCCAGTTGGCATACTATCCTTAGGAACTGCCAGCTTTTTGGATCTACCACATTCTGGTGAAAACCTTTGAGTACTTCCATGTCATGATTTGATCTTGAGGGTTATTCTCCCCCCACTTTGACATAATCTTTTCTTTAATTACCATCTACCTCAGTGCATAAGCATGACAAACTAGAAGCAAAACATCAATGGTGCCTCCCGCTTATCAACTCCGGCTTGCATAACAACCTTCAATTCTTGGCAACTGACTCATCATCCACTTGCAAACCTTGCAGTAAACTCTACCTCAGTCTACCATTCATTTGGGTTCCCCCCTTTTCACCCTGGGTATCAATAACCCTTGGGAATCTTGCATTCAACTCTACCTTGGTCAAACATCCATTTGGGTTCCGCCCTTTTCACCCTGGGTATCAATAACCCTTGGGTTCCCATTCCCGGTCATATGCTATTGCTAGTTTGCACTCATGCCAGTCAAACCATCTCAACTGTATAGTTCGCATATGGACTAGTCCCTTACCCTGCATAAACTGCACCTTCATATTTGCATTGCTTCTGACGTCATTCCCTCATGCCTCAACGGTTACATTCCAATACATTTTTCCCCTATTTTCTTGCACTTACGGTAAGACCTTGGAAACAATTCATACTGTCATTTCATTTTGTACTCTGTCCATGTCATTCATTTCCTCATTGCTCAAAACTGTAGTTGAACATCCATCAGGTTGTATCTATTCATCTTGGATTACCTTATAAATGCTACTTCATTTGCCTGTGGATTGTCTCCTCAGTTAGTTAATTTCATACTTTCTTGCATTTTCTAAATCCATTTATCAAATTGGTCTTGGGGTTGGTTCCCTTGCATTGGAAAATTCATTCCTCTTGCTGTGTGTTAATTTACTCCACCATAAGTTTGCACTTTGCAGTTAGCCCTTGCTACCTTGGACTTTCCCTTGCAATCAGCTTTCCTTTTGCGCTCACAATCATCTATTTTGCCCTATAGTACGTGGGGTGGTTGTGTGACAGTAAATTAACTTGCTCAACTAATCTATTGTAGCTTGCCAACCTATAATAGATTTATTTTTTCAATGTCACATACTCGCTCAACCAGGAATGCTTCCCTCACCCCTTACAATGATGATATCCATTGGGTAGGGAGATCCAGAGTTTCTTGGGCCAGAAAACCTTGAGATCCTGTCCCTTCTTCTAAATCTCCATTGGTTGAACCTCTTGAAGATCCTCTTGCTCCCTTGCAGGAGGAAGTGGACCCTCTCAAAGAAATCAAAGACTCCTCCAATGAAAAATTTACTTGTGGTAGATTGCGGGCTTGCACTAATGTTTCCAAACCTGGTGCCTCAATCTTACTAACGACTCTGATGCAGGCACTTAATGAAACTGCCTTGCAATCTGTTCCAAGTTATCCTAGTTTTTGCACACTAGAGATGAAGCAGCCTGTTCAATTTACTGGGGAACACCCTCATAAGCCTTGATCCTACCTACAGTCCTGCAAAATCATCTTCTCAAACAATCCTCACAATTTCCCTACTGATAGAATTAGAGTTATGTATGCATCTTCCTTCCTTGGTGGAAGAGCCTTGCAGTGGTTTAAACCTTACCTCAAACTATTAGATAACACTAGCCCCACTTATATTCTCAACAATTGGGACAAGTTTGAGCAAAAGCTTTTTACCCTGTTTGGAAACCCTAATGAAGTTTGAAATGCCCAATAAAAACTCAATAATCCAGTCATGAAGGAAAATATTAGGGCTTCCATTTATATTTTCAATTTTTGAAATCTGCAGTCTTGCATCCAATGGAACAAGGCAGCCCTTTTATTTCATTTTTGAAAACCTTTACCATCCCGCCTAATCAAACAACTTGCAGTTGGGGGAAATAAGACAACCTCCCTTCAAAAGTTAATTGACCGGGTAATTGAGCTTGATAATGGTTATCACAACCAGAATTGCTCTTGAAAAAACAACCATGGACTGTCAAATTTGACTCCAAAGACGGAAAAATCCTCAAAACAATCTTTGAAGAACCCAAAGCAATCCAGACCAAATACAACCTTGCACTCCAACCCAAAAGGAAAATCCGTTGCCAAAACTGCAAATTTCCTGGATAAAGAAACTGAAATGCTCCGCAATGAGGAACAGTTAAGGAGGGAAAAGAATTGGTTATGTATTTATTGTAGAGGTAAACATGATTTTGATAGTTGTGCAAAGCGGCTAGAGCGGGAAGCAGCAAAAAAGTCCAAAAAATAGCTTGTAGTTTTCCTGACACTTGTAAGCATGGCTACACATTATCTAAATTACAGCGAGTCAATCTTTTCACTTGCGAGTCACTAGGTGCTCCAAGTTTGAGATTTTTACTTTTCCATTCCAACAACTCTCCTTATCAAGTTTTAATTGATTTTGGTGCTAATGTTTCTTTCATAAGTGGATCTTTTGCCACTTGCAAATACCTTACACTTTCCAAGATAGATAAGTTCCCTATCCATTTAGTAAGTAGTGCAACTGAGCTATCTCATTGGGTTTCCCAAAGGGCAAAATGGACCTTTGAATTTTCCAATTTCCCCAGCTTTGAATGGGATTCATTTTTCTTGGATATCCCCGGAATGGATGATACCATTCTGGGCCATGATTCCCTAGTCCACTGGAAGCCAGATGTGAATTGGCAAGAAGGAGTAATTCAACCCCAAACCTTGCAACCCCAGGAGACTAACCCCTCCTTCAAAGAGGAATTAAACAGCCTACCTGACACTGTTGGATGACATTTTTCCTCCAGGAGATTTGCAATATCCTGACCTTCATTCCCAAGTTCCCTCTTCATATTTAGGAGTTATTGCTTATTTTTCCAATTTACCTCTTCCTCATTTCTTCAAAGAAAAACAGGCACCAACCAAATGGTGTTTTTGAGCTCCCTAATCCTCTTGCATCATGCAAGCACTTTGAATCCCGTGCTTGAAGATGACAAGATTGAAGATTTAGAAATCATTCAAGAGTCTTTAACTTCTATTTATCATGACTTTGCTGACATCTTTTCAGCTTTAAAGGAAGATAAACTTCCTTCATTCCATTCTGGAAATCATAAGATCAAACTTACTGGCCCTCCACCGGCACCAGGACCAGTCTGCTCTCTGTTGAAGCAGGAATTGCCTGCGCTTCAAGAATACATTGTGGAAAATGTATCAAAAAGATCTCTTCAACCAAGCAATTTGAACACCGGTTCACCTGTCTTATTTGTTCTGAAAAAAGATGGTGGACCTTGCCTTTGTGTTGACTATAGGAAACTGACCAGGTAACCTGGAAGAATGCCTACCCAGTACTGCCTATGTTGCACCTCCTCACTATTTTTCATGGAGCTCCTTATAATTTCTCAAAATTAGACCTTTGAGGTGCAAAAAACCTAGTTTGCATTGCAAAGGGCCATGAGTATTTGACCGCAATGAGAACATGGTTTGGCAGTTATGAGTATACTTTCATGCCCTTTGGCCTCTGTTATGCTCCTTCCACTTTTCAAAATTTTTTCAATGACATTTTTTCTGACCTTGTAGAGAAATATCTTGTGGTGTATCTTGACAATATACTAGTCGACTCAAAAACTCTTGAGGATCACATTGCACATGTGCAGAGGTGCTGCAGCAAATTTTCATCAATTACCTGTTTGCAAAAGCCTCAAAGTTCCAATTTCATACTCTTTCTCTTCAATTTTTAGGTTTCATAATCTTGCAGCAAGGACTATCTATGGATCCAGCCAATAGCCAATGCATATTGGACTGGCCCCCACCTTCCTCTGTAAAATCTCTTCAAGTTTTCCTTGGTTTCAGTAATTTTTACAGGAGGTTTATTGAGCCTTATGCCAAGAAAACCATAAACCACACTAACCTTCTTCAAAAAGACACTCATTTTTTTCACAGAACAAGATGCTTTGGAGTTCAAAGCTCTGAAGAAAGCCTTTACCACTGCTCTAATACTTGCTTACTTTAACAAGCTAGCTTGCACTATCCTCAAAACAGATGCAAGCAACTATGCAATTGCAGGAGTAATCTCACAGTTTTCCTCCTCTTCTTCTCTTTTTCATCCTGTAGCTTTTGAGTCTTGCAGATTGCTTTCTGCAGAGCTTAATTATGAGATTCATGACAAGGAACTTCTTGCAATTGTTCTTTGCTTGAAAAAATGGTGTTCATACTGTTTGAGCCTTATGGAACCTTTTGAGGTCTTAACTGATCACAATCCTTTGAAATATTTCATGAGCTCAAAATTCCTTACACGTAGAAAGGCACATTGGGCCAAATACCTCTCCGAGTTCAACTTTACAATCATGTATTTTCCTTGGAAAGAAGCAGTAGTCCCTGATGCTTTGTCACGTCCGGACAACGTTTACCAAGGAGGGGGGAGAACTTTTGCCAACAACGTTCCAGAAAACGTTAAGACACTTTTCTCAACCCAGTCTGCAGAACTCAGTTCAATCATCACTCACCCTTGAGATCTGGCTTTCAAAATACAACAAGCTCACCTCCACAACTTTAAGTGTAGCAAACTTTGCAAGGATGCAAACTTATTAGATAGTGATTATAGTATTGACAAAAATGATTATTTAGTCTATAAAAATTGTATAGTAGTACCAGATAATCCTTGCTTTAAGTTAGATATCTTTGATTCAAGGCATGATTCCCCGCTTTGTGGTAATTATGGGGAGGATAAAACCTACCAATTTATTGCAAAAGACTGCTATTGGCCTGGTATGACAATGAAGTAAAAGACTATGTTAAAGTGTGCTATGATTGAAATTGGAACAATTCTTTGAGACACCAGAAGTATGAGCTTCTTCAGTCAATTCCAATTCCGCCGATTGCTTGGCACTTGCTTTCTATGGATTTCATTTTGCAATTACCAATTTGTAGTGGTTATGATAATATTTTAGTAGTAGTAGATTGCTCCTCAAAGATGGCTTAATTTCTTTGCAGTAATGTTAAGGCCTCTTCTGAAGATTTAGCTGATTTATTTATAGAATATGTATTCTCAAAAAATTGTCTCCCTGATAATATAATTAGTGATTAGTGATCTTTGTTTGTCTCTATCTTCTGGACCTTGCTGTGTCAACATTCAAAGATCACTCGCAATCTATCAATGGCTTACCACCCAGAAATGGATGGAAAAACAAAGTGGATCAATTAGATTCTCAAACAGTATCTTTGAATGTACATCTCCTACCAACAGGACAACTGTTCACAATGGCTCCCATTAGCCAAATTTTCCTACAACAACTCCAACAATTTCTCCACTAAACAGTTGCCCTTCCAGACTCTTTATGGTAGAAGCCCAACTTTCTCTTCCCTTCATGTAGCACCTTCTCAACCTGCTACCAATTACCTTCACCACATCCAATCCCTTCAATTTCAAATTCAAACCAACCTTGAAGCAGCAAACCAGTGCTACAAGGAACAAGCAGATTGAATTTGCACTTTGGCCTCAAACTTTGCAGTAGGAGATTGGGTATGGCTCAATGCTCACAATATTTGCAGTACTCACCAAACTTTTAAACTCTCTGAAAGAAATCTTGGCCCCTTCAAAGTCAAATCAATAGTCTCCCCTAATGCCTTTAAACTTACCTTACCTGCAAAATGGAAAGGTATCCACCCGGTCTTTCCTGTGTCTCTCCTAGAGCCAGCTCAAGTCCTATACCTGGGAAAGACTCATCCCCCTCCTGAACCAGACCAATTCCACAATCAGCTAGAGTGGGAAGTAAGCCTTATCCTGGATTCCAGGTTATGCAAAGGAAAGCTTCCTTGTGGGAACCAGCCCATCACCTTTGCAACTCTTTGCATTTGGTTTGAGACTTCCATGCAAGTTACCCTTACAAACCTTGCCAATTGTAGCTCCCATTCCATTCCATTACTTCCATCCAATTCAACACTTCCATCCCATTCCACACTTCAATCCCATTCCTTCCCATTAATCTTGTCCCATTTCCTCATTTCATTTCCTTTCCCTTTCTAATATGCATCCCCGTTTTTATTTTCAAAAATTTTATCCTTTCACTTTTTATTTCCAAATCAAAATCCTATTTTTTCCTAAAAAAAAACAAAAGAAAAAGAAAAATATATATAATAATAAAATAATAAAATAATAAAAATAAAAATATACATGTCTACAGATCATCCTTCATTTCTCTTTCTGCATCCTCCCAATTCTCATTCAATTCCTCTACCATAAACCTCAATTATTCCAAGTCTTTGTTGTCCACCAAAGAAGACAATCTTTGCAAGATCATCACTTGTATCACTAGATGTCTCTCAAAGATTTCCTTGCACTTTGAAGTCCAAACCCTCTTCAGTTGGGTATTCCATCCGCCTTCCTCCATGAGTTCCTTGTGAGATCTCTTCCTTTGGCCCCTTGAAGAACCTTCTCCAACATTGCAAGTCAATTGTCTTGCATTGGTTTTGATTTACCCCTGACTTGCACTTGGCTCCCCTCATTTCAGCCTTCCATCTAATTTCTTTCCTTTCCACCCCATTCCTCCACCTCCCGTTCCATTCCACTCCTTCCTCCTATTCTGTTTCCTTCTTCCTCATTTTCCTCCCTTCCCTCTGGTTCCACCTCCCCTTCAGCCATTCCTTCTTCCCTTGCCTCTTTGATTGTCTGAGTTTCTTTGGCTTGCACTTCACTTTGCACTTCCAACCCAATTGATCCAGTATATGGCGGTGGAGCCAGAGATGTATTGGTGGTGTATTGTTGGAATTGTGGCAGTCCTAAATCAATGAGGTTTATATTAGTTCCATTGCTCTTTTTATTTATTTTTCTACTTATTGTTGGTCTCTAAGCCTCGACTTACCAGGGTTCCAAATACCAAAGAACTAAATCTCCAGCACTGGAAGTATATTATAATTAACTTGTGGCGGGGACCTTTGACTTTGCTCCTCCCTTCCAGACCCTGCTGGGACATCTACAACCAGCTTGCTACTTATAGGGAGTTTACCAGCAACCTTGCGCAAGCAAAATTGTTTGCACTTGTCTCAAATAACTCGCGTTGCTGTACTAGGGGCACATTGATTGTTTTGTCAAATTCAGTTTTTGCAACAGCAGAATTATGATGATGACATAATTAATTATGAATCTATCTAAAGCAAAGAAGTAATGATTAATGGATATACATTAAATGTAAGAACTTTGGAATAAATGGGAAAACTTTCTGAATTCTCACAGGAGCTTGCGTCTTTATACCCGGGAAACTGTCACGCTTCAAGCTTAAGGGTTATTGTCCCCCCACTTTGACATACTATTTTCTTCAAGTACCCTCTACCTCAGTCCATAAGCGTGACAAATTAGAAGCACAAAATCAATGGTGCCTCACACTTATCAACTCTGGCTTGCATAAAAACCTTCCATTTTTCGCAACTGAATCAGAATCCACTTGCAAACCTTGCAGTCAACTCTACCTTGGTTGGCCATCCATTTGGGTTCCCCCCTTTTCACACTGGGTATCAATAAACCTTGGGTTCCCATTCCTGGTCACATGCTATTGCTAGTTTACACTCACGGTAGTCAAACCATCTCAACTGTATAGTTTGGAAATGGACTAGTCCCTTACCCTGCGTATACTACACCTTAATATTTGCATTGCTTTTGACGTCATTCCCTCATGCCTCAACCATTCCATTCCAATACATTTTTCCCCTATTGTCTTGCACTTACAGTAAGACCTTGGAAACAATTCATACTGTCATTCCATTTTGTACTCTGTCCATGTCATTCATTGCCTCATTGCTCAAAACTGTAGTTGACCATCCATCATGTTGTATCTAGTCATCTTTGATTACCTTATAAAGGCTACTCTGTTTGCCTGAGGATTTTCTCCTCAGTTAGTTAATTTCATACATTCTTGCATTTTCTAAATCCAATCATCACATTGGGCTTGGGTTTGGTTTCCTTCCATGGGAACATTCATCCCTCTTGCTGTGTGTTAAGTTACTCCACCATAATTTTGCACTTTGCAGTTAGCCCTTGCTTCCTTGCACTTGCCCTTGCACTCAGATTTCCTTTTGCGCTCATGATCATCTAAGATTGCACTATAGTACGTGGATTGGTTGTGTGAAAGTCCACACAAGAAATATACTTGGCTTGATGCAATTTGCTCAAAGACTCAAAACTTTTTGGCATGGGATATCTATCAGGGGTTGTGTATGAATTTAATGCCCTGAAGTCTCCAACCATCCTTGTGTGAAATAATTGAAAGGATGGAAAAACCTAGACCAGGATTTTTAGATTGCACAAAATGGTAAGCAGAAAGAAACAGCCAGAATACAAGAGTCCAATAACAATGAACAATAACAAACAGGAGAGTTGCCTCTACAGGCAGGATGATGGCCCTTGAAAGGACTAAGTAGAGTATCAAAGCACTAAGGATTATACCAACACAGATCCTTCCAGTTTGAGAGACTTGTCAATCGGGATGAATCTTATCAGTTTGACTATCCGGAGATTGAGCTGAAGGATAAGATGGTACCTACTCCGCAATCAATGACTGACGGCGATGTGGCTAACAAGACAAAGTTGGAAGCCAATCAAGCTGATTCAGGTTGATGGTCAATATGATTCTGGCTGGAGGCTGAAGGTGATGGTTGAGTCCTTGAGGGTTGAAGATTGGCCAACTGATATAGGAGTCAGGGATTAATCTTGAGTTATCTTCCCATGGTGAAAGTATTTGTGACAGCCAACGGCTGCTGACACCTGTTGCGGCCAGAGCAGCATTTGCCGCGCTTAACAACAACTTGTGAGACAGTATGAAAAACAGGAGGGAGGCACGGAAACTAATGACACGACACAAGACAGGGACAACAACAATGTAAACTGGCAGACTAAGATCATGGAAGTCTGGTGAGTTTGACAAAGAATAAATGGAATAAATATCAAAACAGTCACTCAGCTCAATATTGGGATGATATTATGATCCGATGTACTTAGCAAGTCTTTCCACAGATGCGGTATTGGCAGCTTTCTTTAGAGAGTTGGCCAGCATATCTCTGGATGAGATGAGCTTTATCTCTATATGTTGGTTGTTCCAGTTGTTCCAAAGGCTGTTGAGTTTTATGTCAATGTACTTGGCGTGTGATTTACAACCAAACTTCTTTATCTTATTGTTGAGTCCTTTGTTGTCAATTAGATGTATGGGGGGCTGCGGTACAGTCCTCCAAATTTCCCCTATGAGGTGATTGATCCACCATCCTTCAAGATGACTGGCTGAGAGCGCATTGCATTCAGACTCCGTCGAGGAGTGAGCTATTCTCCGCTGTTGGCGGCTGGTCCAGTAGATGGGTGATCCTTTGAACAGACAGATGAATCCCGTTTGAGAGAGTCGCGTGGTGGGATTGTCCCTGCAAGTTGCATCGCTGTAGATTTCAAGCCTTGTTGCTGGAGTCTTGGCCCTAAGAATGAGCCAATAGTTGATGGTTTTGAGGAGGTATTGCCACACATGCTCCACCTCCTTCCAGTGAGTAATACCTGGATTCTCCAAGAATTGGGCCAGGTTTGACACTGCGTAACTGATGTCCGGTCTGGCCAACGTTGCAATGAAATTTAGCCCTCCTATGGGCGATTGATAGTTTTGGTCCAGTTCTTTGAATTCTTCTATTTCCCACTTGGTGGCAGGTTGAAGGTGGAGGCCAGATGTGCAAGGGTTTTTCAGAGGTTTAGCTTCCAGTAGGTTCATTTCTTCCAGTCCTTTCTTTATGTGATTCGGGAGGGAAAGGGCTATGTAATCCTCACCAATGTCAACTTTCATTCCAAGCAATGTATCCACCCCATGCGCCAAAGAGTCTTTGAACCGAGCAAGAAATTTTGTTTTGAAGCCGTCAGCATCCCCAACAACCACTAGATCATCTACATTGAAAAAGAGTGCAGTTATCTTGTCTGCATGAAGATAGAGACAAGGATTGCTTTTGCTCTCTTTGAATCCATTCTCTTTGATCCATGTGCTGAGCGTCTTGTACCAGTTGAGGGATGCTTTCTTCAGGCCATACAGTGACTTGTTCAATTTAAGAAATTTGGAAGTTCTTTTCAAGCCATTTGGGGTTCTAATGAATACATTCTCCTCCAGGGGGGCATGTAGAAATGCCCCCTTGACGTCGAATTGGAGAATCTTGAGATTTTTGTCAACGGAATAGCTGAGAAGAGCTTGTAAGGACGCAACTTTCCCTGTGGGAGCAAAAGTGTCAAAGTAATCAATACCAATTCTTTGGTTGAACCCTTGGACACAGACTCTTGCTTTCAGAGAGGTCTCACCGGAGTGTAAGTCTTTCTTTTCTTGGAAGGCTCAGGTGGTGTTGAGAGGTTTTACGACTTCAGATTCGTCAGCATCCTCACAAACCTCGAGGTCTTCAATGGTATTTAATTCCTTCTCAATGGGTGGCACCCAGTTTGGCAAGTTTAGAGCTTCTCTTATGTTCTTTGGCAGGGATTCATGGTGATAACCGTATTGATCCGGCGCTTTAAGTCTAGATCTGTCTCCTAGATTAGGTCTTAGTACTTCAAGAACTTCAGCGGATGAGTGGTCGGCATCGGATGTATCTTCATTGTTTGATTTACTGATCTCAGGGTTAAGCTCCTCAGGATCCTCGCTGATAGGTACATCTGTAGGTTTGTCTGCAGTTGGGATCAAGTTGGCTTGTTTAGTCGGAGAATGCGTTATGGCAGATTCTTCGTCGTTGGGCAAAGTTGATCCTTCCACAGGTTGAGTTTTCAAGAACTTAACGTGCTTGGTCTCGATGATCTTCCCAGACTTAGATAGAATCTTGTAGGAAGAGAACCTAGGGACATACCCAATGAAGAGTCCCTCTTCACCTTTTTCACTGAGTTTGGACTTGATCAAATTTTGATTGAGTAGATAGATAATGGAAGAACCAATAGGTTTTAGATATTCAGTCGGTAACTTGCTTTTGTGCAGCATTTCCCACGGAGTTGCTCCTCCTTTTTCCAAAGGTACTTGGTTTAAAGCCAGGCAACAGCTTTGGATAACTACGTGCCAACGATTTTTGGGTATCCGGGTCAAACTGAGGACGGATCGCAGAGATTCCATAATGGTCCGGTTCGCTCTTTCAGCCTTGCCGTTGTGTTGGGAGTGATATGGTTCACTGATGAGGTGGTTGATCAATTTAGATTTGAAAAACATTTTTAGAGTGTTGTTGAAAAACTCTCCTGCCCCTTCTGAGACTACTTCTATCGGATACCTCTGTTGTTTTTTTTGCTTCATTCTCAATTACAAATTTGATGGTTTCGGCAGCTGCATCTTTGGAAGGTAGAGGAAAACATGAAAGATACCCGGAAAAATTGTCCACTACGGTGAGGGCGAATCTCATTCCTCCTTTGCTGGTAGGATTGAGTGGGCCCATAAACTCAAGATGGAGACGGTCAAAAACCCTGGCTGCGGCCTGTTGATCTTTGATGAATGGAGCCTTCTCGATTTTGCTTTTCTTACAGGCTGAGCATTTGAAATTCTTTGCAACATTGCTTTGGATTGTAAATCCAAGATACTTCTCCATTCTGTTGATGCTGGCATGACCGAGTTTGAGATGAAGGTCTCTTAGTTCAGTTTCAGTTAGGTAACAGGAAGAGACCTTCTCTGATTCAGGGGCCTTCGTTGTGAGAGGGAGAGATTCTGAGAGCTTGTCAACTTGAATCATGAGTAGGTTGTTTTTGACAGTACCTGTCAGAACAGAATTTTTCGATCTTCTGAGGGTAAAAGAAAGGGGTTTGGATTTGGGATTCACTCGGAGGTAGCAGCCTTTGAGTAGTAGGTCCCCAAGGGAAACAAGAATGACGGTAGCTTCAGGGACCCAGGCAGAATTCTCAAGGTGGATGGTTTTTCCGGCGCTTTTGAGTATAGCGGTGCCAAGGCCTCCAATTGCAATTCCCTTGCCTTTCTTCCAAGTTTTGATGAATTCCTTGCCAGGTTTTTTGGTCAGTGACAGGAAGGCATTTTGATTGTGGAACATGTGGATGGAACATCCACTGTCCAAGATGTATCAATCTGAGTGAGGATGGATCAAGTGGTTTGTAGCACAGAAGAACAAGTAGTTGACAAAATGAGACTCTGCGGGGGTTTTCTTCTTGAAACCGCGTCTTCCCTTGTTTGATGAAGGTTCAGTTCAAAGATCAGGAAATTCTACCCAGCAGGATGAGGCTGGGTGCGACTTGAGGGCAGGGTTATGTTTCCCATTCTTGCATCTGAGTGAGTTGGTATCCCTTGGGTTGTTAGAGTGATACATTGCAGCATTGGTATCCGAGCTTTCAGTGGCTTTTGATTGTACTTTGTTTTGATGTTGAACGAGATGGTTCAGAACCATCATGACTGAAAGTTCATTTCCTGAGTACATTATCTGAGATCTCATGGCTTTGAGAGAGTCCGGCAGCTTGAACAGGATGAGATAGCTGAGGATGTTGTCGGGCAGTTCTATTCCTACTTCGTCAAGCTTTCCAAGGTGCGTTTTCACGGAGGTAACAAAGCAATCTATGTCTTTTGTCAAACCCCAGATACAAAAAGTTGAAGAACATTCGAGCTTGATTGGCAGCTTGATTGGAGGCAAAGTGATTCTTTGCGGCAAGCCAAATCAGTTTCAACAAGTCTTCATTTTCCGGGGTTATAATGTTGGTGTGGGTTGCAGGGTCCAGTTTTGACATCAGATAACCCGCCATTTTGTCGTCGTCAGGAATGTCCTTGTGGAGGTTGGCAGAGTTGATCAGATCAAGTATCCCTTGCATCTTAAACAGTTGCTCCATTTTCTTCCTCCAAATAGAGTAGTTGGTCTCAGTTAATAACGGTGTTGATTCCATGAGCGACTTGAGTGCCAGTGCTTTGAAATTGCCCTTGACTCCTGGTCCAGGTGATTTGGTGGTCCTTGCCATATTGGTTTGGCTCGTTCGATCCATCTTTTGGCTTTTAACCGTGTGAAATAATTGAAAGGATGGAAAAACCTAGACCAGGCTGTTTAGGTTGCACGAAATAGTAAGCAGCAAGAAACAGCCAGAATACAAGAGTCCAATTACAATAAACAATAACAAACAGGAGAGTTGCCTCTACAGGCAGGATGATGGCCCATGAAAGGACTAAGTAGAGTATCAAAGCAATAAGGATTATACCAACACCAATCCTTCCAGTTTGAGAGACTTGTCAATTGCGATGGATCTTATCAGTTTGACTATCCCGAGATTGAGCTGAAGGATAAGATGGTACCTACTCCGCAATTGATAACTGACGGAAATGTGGCTAACAAGACAAAGTTGGAAGCCAATCAAGCTGATTCAGGTCAATGGTCAATATGATCATGGCTAGAGGCTGAAGGTGATGGTTGAGTCCTCAAGGGTTGAAGTTTGTACAACTGATATAGGAGTCAGGGATTAATCTCGAGTTATCTTCCCATGGTGAAAGTATTCATGACAGCCAACGGCTGCTGACACCTGTTGCGGCCGGAGCAGCATTTGCCGCGCTTAACAACAACTTGTGAGACAGTATGAAAAACAGGAGGGAGGCACGGAAACTAATGACACAACACAAGACAGGGACAACAACAATGTAAACCGGCAGACTAAGATCAAGGAAGTCCGGTGAGTTTGACAAAGAGTAAATGGAATAAATATCAACACCTTGATTTACTATTGTTCCAGGATATAATAATGGGTGTGGTGATATCCACATCTTCATTGGCACTTACCTTGCTGATTACCTTCAATTTCAGCAAGGTATCTATATTTTCTTTCAGTGCTTCTTTTCTCTAGGGCTAGCAGGGAAAGGATTTTTTCTCAAAACTGGGGGATATGGCTTATTTATGGTCAAAGTGATCTTTACCTCATGTCCTATAATTGAACCAAAAGGCTGATCCACTTTTTCAAAAGCATTTTGATGGTTAGATAGAAGAGAAACCAGATCATTCCTTTCCTCCTCTGTCAAGGAACTTCTGATCTTTGAATCTCTGATGAGCTCATTTTCAAAACTCTCTTGTGAATCATTATTCACAAAATTCTCCTCATAATTACCAAAAAAAAATTTGTGCTGTTTCCAATAGTAAATCATGAAGAATTTCTCTCACGAAAAAAAATGAGACAGTACTTCTTCATTTAATTGCTCCCAATTATGATATATCCAATCTCGGTATTAACAATTACTACAAACTTGATTACTATAGCCAAATCCCCCAGGAAAAATCTAATCTTGACCATTCCTAAAGGAATCAGAGCACAAGAACTGCTTTGCAGGTTCATTTTGGGTGACTCTATTAAGTGCTTCTCCCAGTGTGGGCACAACTTTTCTAAGTATCTTCTGCCTACTACAGATTTACAAGCACCAGAATCTAGAAGAAATTTACAAGATTCACCACAGAATGACATCTGTACTAAGTCATTTGATGCATAAACAGAATTGATGCAACCCATAACTAGGTTATCATCTTCTGCTTCACTATGGTCATTGTCAGATTCATACACAACTTCCCCTTTTTCACCTGCCCCAGCTTCTATGTTTTTGAACTTATTAAATTGCCAGGGACGAGTTCTGGGAGTGTTTCCTGCTTTGCCACAAGTATAACAGGAAAGGTCAGAATTCTGAGGGCTCTGTTTCAAAGGGAGTTTCCCCTTACTGGACTTTTATATGTGAACATTCCTAGGAGCGTATGACTTCCTTCTACCTAGAGACGTATCCTCCACTATTTATTTAAGTATGTTAATCAATTTTGAGCAATCATCTGTAGTCTTAATACATCTCTTTACTGCAAATGACACTTCATTATCCATCAGGGATATTAACTTGAAATTAATACTACACTGATCTAAGTATGGGTCACATGCTCTAAGTCTTTTCTTTTGCCTGGTTACCCAAGTTGCAGGTGGTGTCACACCTGGCAAAAATTTTTCATTTTTGAAGGCATTCAAGCATTTTCTTTTCCAATTTGATGTACCAACTTTTAAATTTATCTCTCTTTTCCAAAATTCCCATTCCCGTACACCTACAGCACTCCTTCTGTCCCTAAACAAATCTGAGGCTATGCCCTTGAATAGAATAGTTAATCTACTAGTAATCAAGGTATCAGGCAGTCCAGTATCCTTTTTCAGGGTGTCAATCCATGAAATAAATTCAGTATGATCATATTAACCCTGCCCAGAGAAATCAGGCCATTCATTTATCTTTGGCAATCCCTGTAATATCTGATTAATAAACTCTCCTTTACCAGAATCCTGCAAAAGATAATTGTCTTCTGAAACAGTCTTGCTTTTTATTTTCACTTGTGGGGCTCTGGATTCTATAACCTGACTGTGGTTATTTTGGGACAAGTATAACAATCTTTCAACAAGCTCCTCATGTTTGTGTCCTAATTTTTCATGTACTTTATCAATTTTGGTACTCAATTTTTCCACATTCTCTTCTGAAATAACTTGAAATTTTAATATATCTTCTTTTACAGAACTCAAGTTTTTATCAAACTTATCTTCCAACACTTCTAATGAATGACCTAGTTGTAAAACCATTGAGGTCAATGAGCTGACATCCATCTTTATACTGTTAGATTCTCTGCATGATTGTTTCAAGGTGTTATCAATGTTTGTTAACTTGTCATTCAGATTACTCAAATCTCCTGCTTGTGCTTTCTTCAAGTCTAGTTATATTTTTTTATTGGTCAAGTATTCTATCTCTTTCACAGAGCTGGCCAAAATTGATTTCAAGGTCAAAATATCTGAAAAAATACAGGAATACATTTTATCCAAGGCTGCAAAGCCTTCTATACAGTACTTGTTTATGTGGACTACTGCTTTTTTAATATGAAGTGTTTCATTGAAGACAATTTCTTGAAACTTTTCTAGAAAAATTTTTGATTTTAAAGATTACCTCAGCCCCTCTTGGCTCTTTTGGCTCTCTCTTCTTCTAAGAACTGGAAGCCTCCTTGGAGAGACTGGGCCATCCTCATCATTTCTCCATAAATGCAGTGCCTTTGCTCTCTCCTCTTCCTCATCCTTGCTCCCTGACTCAGGGGAGGGGATGGTTCCCTGTTCCTTAAAGGCTTCTGGGAGCCTGAAGCTATTGCTTGTTGGGCCCTCCCCTCTGGTAACTTCCTCTTTGTCTTTGGCTTGGGAGCTACCAGTTTCTTGATATGGGTTGGGTCCCAGATCTCCATTTCCTTCATCAACCTCTCCCTCCCCAATAGCTTGATGAGGGCCCTGTACGTTTCCAGGGCCTGATTAAAGAACTTTGCCTGATTCTTGGTGTTGTTTGCTGCTACCGCCTCTAAGTAGTTGATTCAGTTTTGGCTGTGGAATTTCAGAACATTCTACGTGCCTGGAGGTAGGTTGTTGTCCTCTCTGGTTGAATTCTCCAGGGGGCATAAGCTCAGTTCCCTTGCTCCTGGTAGTCATTTCAAAAAAAAATATATATATGTTAGATTTTGATGGTTCTACCTCTTTCAGACAGACCAGAGTCACAGCTGCAACATCTGGACCAAAATCACAACTTAAGTTTCTTGATAATGTCCATTTCCAGCAATGCAATTTCTTCTGTTGGCGCTGCGCTAGCTTCTTGTATTTTGCTGCGTTGGTTGGTACTAGGTTCCAACGCAAAACTCCTTTTCTTTCCTGGATTGGCAGGAAGAAATGAGTCAATAGATAACTGCTTTGACACTGCCGCGGGACCAGACGTTAGTAGTTCGAATTCTTAACAATGAATTGAGAAGAAAAACTTACTTTTTACTTTTATAAACTGAGTAATGAAAGGCGCTGCTCAATCCAGTGCTATTCTTTTTTTCTTTTGGGGTTGCGGCCACTGATCTTGGCAATTGGTCCAGTTGCGAATACGGGCTTGGGTTTTCCTATTCACCGGCCGGTTGATGATATCTGGTCCTTGAAAACCAATCTTGATACTGATCTTTAGACTATATCTTTGATGTATTGGAAAATATTATCCAATATGATCCAAATCCCTTTGATGAGGTAGAGTATTTTTGGCAAAAATCTTCCCATTGATCCACAAGTATGCGTCCTTGGTAATTATTCAATGGACACGCCAACCGCTAAAAACTATAAATATTCTCTTGTTTTTTTTTTCAATATTTCTATGGAAGAACTAAAATAAGCAGAAAATCTCAAAAAGCGCACACACTAATACTGGATACCCAAAAACTGGTTTCAAAGCCCAAAAGGCAATAATTCCAAAAATGTCGAAATTTAACTGTTTTTTCTTATTTGTTGTAAAAAAATAGAAATTACTTGATAAAGTGGGTAAAATATTAAGAAATTGCACACTTTTAGAAGACAGAACACTCTTCAAGGCTCTAAAATTTGATGATTCCCCCAATTTTCAGGGATATAACCTCTACTGCTAAACTTGGCCGTGGTTATACCTGCAAAAATAAGAAAAAAACCAATATTGAAGTCATTTTTTGACTCAAATAAATCAACAATAGCTAAAAGCTCACAGAATAAAACAATAAAAAGGTATTGTGAGGAAAAATCCACACCTTAAAACTTCATAATAGGCAAGGGGCCTGGCTCCAAATAAATGAAGATCAAAAGAGCTTTGCTTATAAATAAGCTCAAACTCTTCGTATTAGTAACACACAAGGGTCACTACTCCAATTACGACCTTCCACTCGAAATTGAATTTTACAATAAGATTGTTAGTTGAATATAATACTAAAGTGCATAGCCCCAGTCAATCTCTTCTTGAGACTAAGTTTGGTGGGCTTGTTAACTCTTGCTGTATTCTTTTACAAATAATTAATTATATATCACTGGTTCAGAAGGGCTATAGGGTGAAGAACCTCATCTTTTAAGGTAACAGGAGCCCTCAGGGAACTCAAGGAATCATCAGGGGAGAGCTAGCCACTCCCTGGTTTCGTCCTCAAGGGCTCAGAACCCCATCACATCCTGCCCAATGAGAAACAGGGTACTAGTACTCATTGGAGGGGATTTTCAATTTAAAGGGTCCTAATTGCATACCCCAAAAAGTTATATACTCTACAAATAAGCTCAGGGCCCTCTGAACGAACGCTATCAGGGGTCAGGAGAGTTTATCAAATTATAATAACATCCCCAAGGGGGATAATATTAATATTATGTGATTGGTTTATACAGAGTGGAGAGCATAGCTTAAATTAATTACTATAGCTTGCCCCAAAGGAAGGGAACTTATTGGGAAGTTGTTTATAAATATTTGGGACAAATCTGATTACTCATAACTTAATTCAAAGTTATATTGGATCCCCATCTTGATAATATAAATTATCAAGGTTTTAATTGCATAATAAATACTCATAAAAACGTACTTGTAAAATATTATGAAAAATTTATTATATAATTCTAAAAATCCTGATCATTAATCATTCTTGTCTCCATAGTGGTTTTAAACAGTGACCTTGGTTTCATATAATGGAGGGTGAAGTTACTAATTAACCACTATATCAGCAAGAAATATGAGTTTTGCAGTCATTTGGACAAATTTAATTGACTCATGGCTGAAAGTTGTAATTATTTTTTCATAAGTACAATCCAACATAGCAATATAATTGAATCGTTTTAATGATTTTATTACTTGGGGTGGGCCAAGAATAGGGCCTCCAAGTGACCACCTCCACTGAATTCTGTTTGATGAACTAAACCCAAATCTTCAGGTTATTCAAAGAGGACCTCCATAACACTTTTTCCCTTAAGTTCTTCAAGCATTGACTTGATCTTAGGGTTATAGATTGTTTGTTCATCAACATGATTTTGGCCATCAATCTTTCTCAATTTTTCTTTCAGTTGAATATTATTGAGCACATAATTCATGCCTTCTTTTAAATTCACTAAGGCCATCCCAGAGATCCTCTGGAGGTGAGGATGCACTGAGGGGTGTGGGGATGGTTGATGGTTATGTTGATCATTTCTGTAGGATATTTTCCACAAGGTGTCTGCCTTTGGGCAACTTGCATGGATTAAAAACTTGAATCCAACCTTTCTTGTGTGAGTTTGCCTTGAATTTTTGGTGAGGAATTTCCCAGAGTAGGAACCATTTCTATCACAAGCAAAATCTACATATTTATCACACTTTTAGTTTAAGACCGTTAAAGCCTAACAACGCTTCATTTGCCATGTTTGAAAATAGCTTTTTTGCCTCTTCACTAGTAAGGAGGCTGTTACAGGAGGTGGTTCAAGAAGATCTGGCACCAATTAAATGGTTAAATTGCTGCCATGAACTCCATTGCCTTCAATCAAATTAAATAAGGCAAAGACCAAAGTAACATAAAATTTTACTCACCACCAGATGTAGAGTAAATTTGTGAAACATTTTTTTCCTCAATTTTAACCCTAGATGAGGATGCAATGGGGGCTTCCAATGTTTCATTACCCAAATCCTTATTTTCCAAAGCTTTGTTAATGGCACTATCAATGTAGTCCTTCAACGCAGCCATGTCAAAAAAAGCAGGACTTTCCACTGTTCCCACAATTCAAAAAAAAATGGTACTTCAGTATTTTATCCAACTTTCAATTGAACAACTACAAAGTTTGTTAAATTTCAATTTGATAAAGATCAAGTTTGATGAGATTTTTGTTTGTAGTTTCACTTTATTTTCAATGAGTTTTTTCACAGTTTCACTTAATTTCACTTTAGATTCACTTCAGGTTCACTATGGGATTGCCAGGTGTTGTCCAACAGTCCCATATAGTATGCTTTGATCCCAAATTTGGTTTTATGGAACCCAAATGTGGTCCTGGGGGTCCAAAAAATTCTGGAACAACCCCCAGGGAATAGTATACCCCAAAAAATGCGTCACAAAGGCCATTTATGGGGTAAAAAAACCCAAAAATTCTGTTTAAGGGGGTATACAACCCCCAGGGGTTGGGTGTGCTTGACCTGTTGAATGTGTGCAGATGCCTGTATGGGCCCCCAGGTGCAATTTGGTTGCGTCCATTGGGCTGTGTAGGGCCTTACACAACTCGGACATGACTGGGAGTCATGAATTTATACTCATCCTTTAAATAAATATGATTTCCTTGAAGGTATACATAAATTTGTTCATTAAATAAAATTTAAATCCCCATAATTCCAAATCTTCTTTATTCCATTCATGCACTAGAATCTCTTGGAATACTCAACAACAGGTACAAACAACTTTTTTTAGGTCCCTACCAAAGTTAGAAACCAAATTTTCACAGAGTCAAAACCAAACAAAAACCAGTTTCAGGTGCTACACCTGCCAGAAGGTGCCGCCTTTTTTTCATGGCGCTTTCACTTTTTCCCTGGTTACCAAGGTCATTGTGGAGGCTCCTCAAGCTCAACTCCTGATTGGCGCTCAATGTTGTAACCACAAGCTTCACTGGCGCACTCTGCCACCACAACTGACCATCCTGCATGTAGAAATTCCCTGCAGCTGCCTTGCTGATTGTGTGACCTTGCTAAATGTGCTGTTTGGAAACCCCAGATACCCCAAGTAGGAACTGAGAACAACTTACTGCCTGGTTTGAAAGTGTCATACTGACACCAAACTCAGTCTAACCTCAGTCTAACCCTCAGGCCTGATCTACTTTCTCAGGAACTTCAACCTCAGGGCTCAGGAGACTTACATCAATATGTCTCCAGTAACTATATACCTCAGGATCTTCATGCAGTACATACCTACATATAGTCTAACCTCATACTATACACAGATAGACTCCATAGGCTTGCACATACTCAATCTCCCAGGCTCTACTATACCTCTCTGTCTAATCCATACCTCTTTGGGTTATCTCTCTGTCTAACCCATACCTCCTCTGTGTGGTTTATCCTTTGGGAATCTTTATGTACATCCTCTTGAAGATTGTATCACATACTCTCTCTACTTATTACATAGTTTCATGACTCCCAAGTACACTTTACATCCTTCAATTTTACTTTCCCAACTTAGACAGTTCAGACCTGGAACCTTACCCCAATGTAGAAGCAGCCTAACCTAATTTAGTAGCATACCTGGTCAGCCCTCTCTGTTACTTAGACTGTTCCCATGACATCATGTGTATAGTCTGAGCCCCAATCACTTGTACCTCTGTTGTAGTTCCAACCTCTTGTCTATTTAACAGGCCTCCTCTTCCCTCTTCCTGATGTTCCCCAAGAAATCAGTTTACTACTTCTTACTAGGAGATCTTTCCCAGAAAGTGTCATTCAGCACCCTTCAACCAATCCTCCTCTGCTCCTTGTAGCCTCCTTCAGTAACCTTGCCCCTAAGCCTACTGTGGGTAGAGACCCCTCTGTGCCAAGCCCTGCTTGCATGTCAGCAGCCCTTGTGACATTAAACTGATTTCTTCCCCAATAACCCCTTCTTCACCAACCACACTCCCTATCCCTTTTAGACAGCATCAAATCTTGCTATTGAGTTGTGGCAATTTTTGTTTGCTTTATCTCTGTCCCCACCTTGAACTTGGCTATTTGATTTGTGGCCATTTTCATTGCTTCCCTTACCTTACTGTCAGACCTACTCAAATGATCCAGCTCTCCGTCCTCTAAGTATCACTTTGACGCTTTGACGCTTTGACGCTTTGACACTTTGACACTTTGACGCTTTGACACTTTGACACTTTGACGCTTTGACACTTTGACGCTTCAACACTTCAACGCTTTGACACTTTGACACTTAGACAAGGTATAGTAACCAGTATTTGACTGTCCCATAAAGGTAATCAGAGGAAGAACAATTCCTTTTAAATCATTTTATTCTTGCTCCGAGGTGAAGAACAACTTTTGGGTAACTAATAATTCTTAGAAGTAAGAATGCCCCCACAACCTGCTCTTTTTTCTCACATTTCTAGCACAACAGTCACCCGCAGCTCTAGGGGGAGAGGTACCACTGAACCTACTGACCATTCTACCCCTAGATCTTGTGGAACAGGTAGGACTTTTTCTAACCTGGCTGTACCAGTGGTTACCACTTCCACTCCTATGGATACAGGTTTATTGGAACCTATTCCCCAAGTATCCCTTTCTACTATTCCTTCTTCTGACCATGCTAGCCTCCACAGGGTCACAGGTCAGTTTCCAAGCCCAGGTTACCATGGTTTGGACTCTCCTGCCTATGATGCAAGCATGGTCCCAATCCCAGGAGAAGGTGAGGAAGATGAAGAGGATGAAGACTCAGGATTTGATTCTAGAATCTTGAGTGGCCTGGGTTCACCATCCCCAGAGGGTAATCCTAGTCAAACTTCTAATGCAACAGCAGTTCCTTCACCTTCCCAACACACCAACCTTTCCTCCACCACTCAGGTTCCTTAAACTGACCCTTCCCTGCTTTCCATTCTTCAGCAAATGACCACTGCAATGACTCATCTTTCTAAACCTGCTGACCATGGCCACTCTGCTAACTTTAAATCTCCATCTATCAATGCCCCAGATAAATTTGATGGAACTAACCCAACCAAGCTTAGACCTTTCCTTCAACCTTGTGAACTCATTTTTGAAAGTGATGAGAGATTTTTTGCTAATGACAGAAAAAAAGTATTTTTTACAGTCTCTTAACTTTCAGGAAATGCCAGTCAATGGATCCAACCCTATCTTGCTCACATTGGTAATCATGAGCCAGACTTCATACTTAACTCCTGGCTTCTATTCACTCACCAGCTTCATACCCTTTTTGGGGATTTTCTAGAAATCCAGCGTGCTGAGAAGGAGTTAACCCTCCTTAAAATGAAAGACAGTGGTTATGCTACTAACTATATCACTGAATTCAGGACACTTATGACCAAGGTATCTGGGTAGGGTGATAAAGACTTTTTCTTTCATTTTAGACAGGTTCTCCCAGCCAGATTACTGGACCAACTAGCTGGTTATGATGGACCTCAAGAAACCTTGCAAGACCTAATGGATATTGTTCTTAAGTATGACACTCGTTACCATGAAAGGATCCGGGAGAAGTCCTTCACTCTCCCTAAGACCTCAACACCTGGACCCAGTCTTCCAAATACTCAGAAATCTCAACAGACCAGCCAACCAGGTAGGTTTAAGGGGAAGGCCAAGACAACCCCTACTAATTCTAATCCAACCTATGTCCCCAATCCCAACGTGGGAGAGGATGGACACCTCAAGGCTGAAGAAAAAGCTAGGAGAGAAAGAGAGGGTTTGTGTAACTACTTTGGAGCAACTCACAAAATTATCCTCTGCAGGAAACGTCCAGATTTTAAGCCTGGCCAGAAGCCCAATCCTATGAAACCAAAACAGGGAAAAGACTAGGTGATGGGAATGTGGTACTCCTTGACCATCACCCTCCCAATATTCGAGTACAAACTTTGGAAAGAAAAGACTCTAACCCTCCTTCTAAAGACTTACGTTTTGTTTGCTTGTCCAATAAACCAGGCTTACAGTGTACTATTTGACTCTGGAGCAACTCAATCTGTTATTTCAAAAACTATGGTTTCAAAGTTTTCTCTGTCACCTAAACCTCTGACCACTCCTATCTTCTTATTTACCTTCAGTCCTTCTGACTCACCTTCCCAGGAAATCACCCATAAGGTTTCCTTCAATTTCTCTTTGCCCTCTTTTCCCAACTTAGAATGGGATTTCTTGGTTGTTGATACTCCCCCCAAAGAAGACATTATTCTAGGTATTGACTTCCTCCATTTCTGGAACCCAGAGGTAAATTGGCAACTGGGATTGATCACCCCAAGACACCAACCAACTTTGGACCATTCCTCTTCCGTTGAACTCTCCTTGGCCCCTACTTCCTTTCCGCCAGTGAACCTGCAGGTCACTGCTCCTGTCCCCTTTTCAGAATCTATGAACTCACAACACTTCCCTTGGAGTTCAACAACTACTTCTGTGAACAGGATATTCTTTGGAAATTCTCTGAAATTCTTGGAGGATATGGAGAATGATCTATCCGTTCAAGTTTTTCGTATGATTATTTCCACTTCTGACTCCAAACCAAAGCAGGCTACTGCAGAAGTTTGGATGAAGATTAGGAAACTGATGAAATTGAAACTGTGATGGAGAGAGTTCCTGATGCTTATCATACCTTTTTAGATGTTTTTTCCAAGGTCAAAGCTGATAAACTACCTCCTCATCGCGCTTACAACCATCATATCAAACTGGAAGTCCTTATGCCTCCAGTTGGGCCTATCTACTCCCTTATTCACCATGAGAAGGAGGCCCTAAAAGCCTATATAGCGGAAAATATAGAGAAAGGTTTCATTTGCCCCAGCACTTCCAGCACTGGAGCACCTGTCCTCTTTGTAAGAAAAAAGGATGGTGGTTTGCAATTGTGTGTTTACTATTGCAAACTCAACGCTGTGACTTGAAAGAACCGTTATCCCATTCCTCCCATGACTCACTTATAAACAGTCTTTTCTGGTTCTACCATTTTTTCCAAAATTGACCTCAGGGGTGCTTATAATATCCTTCAAATTAAGGAAGGGGATGAACATCTTACAGCATTCAGAACTCAGTTTGGGAGTTTTGAATATTTTGTAATGCCTTTTGGACTCACCAATGCTCCTGCCTCTTTTCAATGTCTTTTTAATGAAATTTTTGCAGACCTTCTGACCATCTGTGTGGTGGTATACCTCGATGACATTCTTATTTTTTCCAAAAACTTAACAGAACATACAGCTCATGTGTGGGAAGTCTTGAACAGACTTCAGAAGAACAACTTATATTCAAAAGCTTCTAAGTGTGAATTTCATGCCTCCTCAGTGGAATATCTAGGATATGTCATTTCCAGAAGTGGCATTGAAATGGACAACTCCAAGGTCCAGAAGATGTTGGACTTGTCACCACCAACAAACAAAAAGGCCTTGAAATAGTTTTTGGTTTTTTCCAATTTTTATTGCAGGTTTATCATTAACTATTCCAGGAAGGTGCACCTCCTCACTACTCTAACTGGAACAGATCCCATTTTTCCTTTATCCCCAGGGGCTTTGAAGCAGTTTGACGATCTCAAGGCAGCCTTTACTAAAGCTCCTGTACTCAGAAATTTTGATTTTTCCTTACAAACCTTTTTGGAGACTGATGCCAGTGAGTATCCCCTAGGGGCTGTCCTCACCCAAGTCTCCCTTGATGGATCCAAACACCCAATTGCTTTTGACAGCAGGAAATTGGGTAGTGCTGAACTGAACTATGAAATCCATGATAAGGAACTCCTGGCCATTGTATGGGCCATCAACATCTGGAGAGCTTCCTTCCTCAGTCTTTCTTCTCCCTTTGAAGTTCTCACTGATCACTTATCTCTTAAATATTTCATGACCTCCAAACTCTTGACTTGTCGCCAAGCCCGTTGGGCTGAGTTTCTGTCTGAATTTGACTTCACTATAGTCTATAGACCTGGAAAGCAATCAATAGTGCCTGATGTCTTTTCACGTTGAGACAAAGTTTATCCCAAGGGGGGGATGCCCTATGCAGAAAAGAATCCAGCAAATGTCAAACAACTCTTGAAACAGACTGACTTTGAACCTTCTAGAATTTTCTTTATCTCTGCAAAACAGGTTGAAAAACAATTGGAAAACTTAAGTCAGTCCCAGATCTCCAACAAATCAACCCAGCAGATTATTCAGAAGCTACATAAAAAGGAACAAGTAAAGAGTTACCTTATAGACCCAGACACTGGACTCCTTATTTTCCAAAACAGAATAGCAATCCCCAAGGAGGACAAACAAATCCAACTTGAAATACTTTGACAACGACATGACTCTCCCCTCTCTGGCCACCCTGGACAAGACAAAACAGCTGATCTAGTCAAAAGAGAATTCCATTTGGAAAATATGACTTCCTTTATCAAAGATTATGTTTCTTCTTGTTACCTTTGGAGCAGAAACAAAGCCATTCACCACAAAAAGTTTGGACTCCTCCAACCCTTACCAATTCCAGATTCTCCCTGGACTTCACTCTCTATGGACTTCATCTCACAACTGCCACTATCCAATGGGTTTGACTCAATCCTTGTGGTAGTTGATTGTTTTTCAAAAATGTCACTCTTTATTAAAACCAGAACTGACATCTCCTCTGTGGAGTTGGCTAACCTACTAATCCCTCATGTTTTTACTAAACATGGCCTCCCAAGTGACATTATCAGTGACAGAGGATCTTTATTTGTTTCTTCCTTCCGGAAAATTGTATGTGAAAAATTACAGATAAAAAGAAATCTTTCCACAGCTTATCACCCTGAAACAGATGGACAGAAAGAACGAGTAAATCAGATCCTAGAACAATTTCTTAGGATGTATGTCAGTTATCACCAAGATGGCTGGGATACCTGGATCCCCCTTGCTGAATTTGCTTACAATAATTCCAATCACACTTCTACTAAGCAATCTCCTTTTTTCACCATCTATGGACAACATCCCAACTTTGACAGTCTCCATGTAGTAGATGATCAACCTGCCAGCCACTAAATAACCCTGATTCACCAGAATCAAAAGTTATTGGGTATTGAACTAGAAAAGGCAATTAAAACCTTCAAAAGATATGCTGACCTAAAAAGAAGTGACTTTCCTGCCTCATTTGCTGTTTGAAACAAAGTTTGGCTCTCTTCTAAAAATATCAAAACTAATTGTCCAACTCATAAGCTCTCAGAGCGATGGTTAGGTCCTTTTTTGATTACAGAACAGATTGGAAAAAGTTCATTCAAGCTTCAACTCCCTCAACAATGGTCCACCATTCACCCTGTATTCCACTCCTCCTTAGTCAAGCCATATCAGAACAACTCATTATCCTCTAGGCACCAACCACCAACTGAGCCAGTCAAAATTGATGGTGAAGAAGAATGGGAAGTGTCTCAGATATTGGATTCCAAACTTAAGAGGGGGAAATTATTTTACTTAGTTGAATGGAAAGGCTTCCAGAATGACAAGGAACGCACTACTTGGGAACCTCACTCTAATCTTACCAACTGCCCTACTTTACTTCAAGACTTCCATACACTCTATCCCTCAAAACCAAAGTCATCCTTAAAATAAAACAATATAAACCATATTCTCCTTTTCAAAAAAAAAAAAAAAATATAATAATAAATAAATAAAAATTCTTTCTCCTTTTCCCTTTTTCAACCTTAGCAAAAAAAAAAAAAGTTACTCCCTTTCAAAGAAAATATAAATTAATAAGTAATAAAATAAAGAAAAACAAATTTTTCATACAAACAACTTTTTAGATAGCTTCACACATCAATTCTTCCAACTCTTTTACTCTAGACATCCAAGTATTTACTAATTTTAACTTGGCAACTTGATAAGAATTTGGCCCCCTTATAGTAGTCCCTACTTCAAAAGTATTCCCAGCTAAAGCAAAAATATCAGCTAGTCTTTTGTTTATCTCTAAAACGTTTTTCTTTCTAGCTTCTAAAAACCCATACTTATCTTTTCTTATATCACTACCCCAACCCTTCTTTAAACCTTCCTGAAAATTTGAATTTAAAGTCCTAGAATCCTACTATAAATCTCCAAAGAATGATTAACTTGATCTTCATTTAAAACAGAATCTTCTCTGAATCTTCTTCCTTCCATCATCTCCAATAACCTTTCCCCATTTTCCAATTCCTCCAACCAGACCTCAGTTTCACCTCTTTTTTCAATTCCTTTCCTTCTATTCCTCCTGTCTTCCACCACCTTCATCTTCACCTCCAAATCCTTCATCTTGTTCCTTAAATCTTCTAAATGCAAAGAGTCATCTGATCTGCCCCCTTCTTCAACAATGATCTCTCTCCCTTTTCTTTACCTATCTCTTTAGTGGTTCCTCTATCTTCATCCATATCACTCAATTCCATCTCCAAACTCCCTTTGGCGTCGTCATCATTGTCTCCACTTTGACAATCCGCTTCCACGCTTTGACGATTTGCTTCAACGCTTCGACGTTCAACGCTTTGACAGTGGGCTTCGACGCTTTGACGGTTTACTTTGAAGCCTCAACATTTGACGCTTTGACGGTTTGCTTCAACAGTTTGACAAACCCCTTTGACGCTTCAACAATTTCCTTTGACAGGGTTGACAGACTCCAAAATACCCTTGTTTTGTACCCTTTTTGGGGGGACCTCAACCACCTCCTCATCTGAATATACGTGAGGGGTTCCCCATTGTATAAATGCCTCACCGCACTCCTCCTGCAGACGCCTTGACGTACCATCTATGGCCAAATTTCCAGTTTGACGCAGTGCCTCCCTCTTTTCTTGCGTTTTCTTCAACCTCTCCTGCATCAAACGGACTATTGCAAAACTTGTATCAGCACTCCAGCACCTCCAATACTAAATCCAGAGGCACTTACCTGAAGATTCATCAAGTCTGGATGAGTAACCCAGGGTCATGGCATCATCATCTGGAGCCTCTTTCACTTCAAAAGGTTGACTCTTCTCCAGGACCCATAAGGTTGGCCCCAAGGCCTTTCTGCCTTGCTTATCCATATCACACATTCTTTCATACTGCCTAAAACTTTCAAATTTGGCAGAATTGTGCTTGATACTGGTGGTGCAGATTCTTCCAAGCTTGATGCACCTATCACAACTTGGGTAGTATTCCTGGACTGGATAATAATTTTTGGTCTTCTCCATTGGATAGGTTGGTGTAGGTGATCTGGTGTAAGGATATAAAGGTGGTAATGGGGTGGATGGTGGTGATGGTTGTGGGTAAGGGGAAGGAAAAATCAAGTTAGACATGGCTGAAGGACAACCTGGATGGCCTCTTCAACCTCTCCTTTTATGGTCATCAGGAGATGCCCTCTTCTTCACCAGGGGGTACTGTCATACTGACACCAAACTCAGTCTAACCTCAGTCTAACCCTCAGGCCTGATCTACTTTCTCAGGAACTTCAACCTCAGGGCTCAGGAGACTTACATAAATATGTCTCCAGTAACTATATACCTCAGGATCTTCATGCAGTACATACCTACATATAGTCTAACCTCATACTATACACAGCTAGACTCCATAGGCTTGCACATACTCAATCTCCCAGGCTTTACTCTACCTCTCTGCCTAACCCATACCTCTTTGGGTTATCTCTCTGTCTAACCCATACCTCCTCTGTGTGTTTTATCCTTTGGGAATCTTTATGTACATCCTCTTGCAGATTGTATTACATACTCTCTCTACTTATTACATAGTGTCATGACTCCCATGTACACTGTACATCCTCCAATTGTACTTTCCCAACTTAGACAGCTCAGACCTGGAACCTTACCCCAATGTAGAAGCAGCCTAACCTAATGTAGTAGCATACCTGATCAGCCCTCTCTGTTACTTAGAATGTTCCCATGACATCATGTGTATAGTCTGAGCCCCAATCACTTGTACCTTGGTTGTAGTTCCAACCTCTTGTCTATTTAACAGGCCTCCTCTTCCCTCTTCCTGATGTTCCCCAAGAAATCAGTTTAATAATTCTTACTAGGAGATCTTTCCCAGCAAGTGTCATTCAGCATCCTTCAACCAATCCTCCTCTGCTCCTTGTAGCCTCCTTCAGTAACCTTGCCCCTAAGCCTACTGTGGGTAGAGACCCCTCTGTGCCAAGCCCTGCTTGCATGTCAGCAGCCCTTGTGACAGAAAGAGAAAAATCTGCATACCCACTTCCATTTCCCCTACATTAATAATTAGAGCCTCCACATTTACCAGCTCTGTGCCTTCAAATGGATCTTATGGCAGGTAACAGGAAAATTCATTGGGAATTATGAACACTTTTCCAGGAACATGCAACAAAAAAATAAAGAAGAGCTTTAGGAAAACCATCCACCTCTTCATGGGGGCAATTGGCAGCGCCAGAAAAATTATGATCCAGGCCAATGCCTCTGTCTCCACTCAAATTTTGAAATCGACTCCCCAAAGAAGATGCTGAAGCCTTTGGATGACCCCACACAACTCCAAATTTGGCTGCAAGTAGTGTCTCTTTTTTTCAGTGAAAATAAAAGGTTTTTAGAGACTCAGCCAAATCTTTGCATAATCTTCCTGTGTCAAGACCTGCCTGCGCCAAGCTTTCTCAAATCCACAGCCAAAAATATTCCACTAGCCTTCTTGTCTAGATCCCCAAGTACAATGTCTTTCCCCATGATCTCCTTGAGCTTCTGAAATGTGCCCTTGAACCCCAGCGTCCAATCCCACTGCATGCCCTTAGACATCAGTGCCCAGAGCAGACTTGCTACTTCCACAAAAACCCTTGATGTAAATGAAAACGTAGCTACACAATTCCAAGAAATGAAGAATATGCAACACCATCCGTTGGTTTGGACATTTGAGAAACTTGTTACCCTTCTTGTTGGCAATCTTCCTACTGTGAAAAGCCATCACATGCCCCAGGAACTTGAGTTCAGGAACACAAACCACCAAATTATTTCCCAACACTTCAAGCCCCGCTTCCTCAATCTGGAAAAAGATCTGCTCCAGTGTACAAGCATATTTCCAGACAAAGCAAGAAATTGTAGGAGTGTTGGCAAAATTTGTGCGTCCACAATCTTTTTTTGTGCATTTGATGCCCGCATTGTCAATGAAGGTCTGAACCCCTTCCAGATACAATTAATATGTGCCTGGTAAATGGCTACATTGTTGGTTGCAACCTGGGGAAGCTGCATCAGTTGCATCCTTCCAAGCCCAGTATCAAATGCATTCAAGCTTGCACTGGTCATATCCACCCATCACATCCACCAACCCATAACACATGGGCCTGGCCATCAACTCCAAGAACATTTCAACCTTTGGGTACCTTACTGCATGCCAAATAATAAACAAGCTGAGCCACTGAAGATTGTGAACAATCCTCAGCAGTTTAATTTCCTGCTCAAGCACCGCAAAAATTGGGCTTTCATAGCTCAATGTAGACTGCTTGTAGAGTCCCATCTTCATGAGCTTGCACACAAACTCCAGAAAGGGCACCTGGAATTCCTGCAGTATTTATTCCAAGGCTTGTGGGGTACCTTTGGAATCACCTAAGGATTGCCTATCTCACCCTTCAACAGCCCTTGCTTGCCGGGTCCAAATGCAAGCACCCTTTCCCAAAGCAAAACCACCAACCCCAGTAAATCCAGTTCCCCCAGACTCCCAGAGTTGAGAGCCACAATCCGTTCATCTGTGATCCACACCAATTGTGTTACCCATCCTGACAACTTCAAAGGGCTTTCCAAGGGATTCCACAACCAAGAAATTGGTTTCATTGAGCCATTCAAATCCTGCAGCATTGTCTTGTTCCGAGTTTGCACCTCCCACACCACAAGCTTTACCACACAGAAGTGCATTTTTCCATCCGCATGCATAATTCTTTGTAAGTCTTTGACAAGACCAAAATGCAGCTTTTGCATTTTCTCACAAGTGTGGAACAATGATAGGGTTTTTGAAATGGAAGACCTTACAGAGATTAATACTGAAAAAGGGAACTTACTTCTGCCACCTGCCCCCTTTGAGCGCCATCCTCCTCCACCTGGTGCTTGCTAGTCAACTGTATGCACAAAGCCAGAGTCTTCTGCGTGTGGTTTCCCTTGCAAACTAGGCTCAATCCTCTATCAGCTGACCCTCACAGTCAGAAGCCCGGTAATAATTGCATTTGTTTCCCACCCCTTTCCCTTGAACCATCTTCCAATTTGCATGTTTGCAGATTTTGGTCTCAAACTGCATGCAGGAGAAGTCTTCCACTGTCAATGCCTCCATACACGCCTTGGAATCAAAAAAACTTGCTCTTGAAACCCAAAAATGAACAGCGCCCCAAGATAAAACCCTTGCATTGTATCAAAAGTAAGGAAAAGATTCTCCACACTCTTGCCACCTTGACAACACCTTCCATTCAAAATTCCCTGCTTTTTAATTCCCAAAGTCCCATTGCGCAATTCTGCTGCACCAGTTACAGCTCATCCACCAGCTTTCACAGTAGCAAGTTGACCATGGACCTGCTATCCACCATTTCTCACACTTTCTTTCCTGCCACCTTCATCAGGATTCAGGCAAGTGGGATCAAAACCAAATTGAAATGGAAAAGCTTGTGTTATGCCTTCTCCTTTGCCAAGTTCAACTGCTGCACTATTGTTGGGAACCACCCTTGGGTGCAATCCCGCAGTTCCTGGACCATTTTTTTTGAAAATGATCAGGGAAACTGCTAGAAGCTCTTGCAATTTCAAAGAGATTTGGGCCCTTTTTCCAATCAAACTTTTCACAATACACGCGGGTTTCTTCTTCCTAGCGGGGTCCACTGGTTTTCCCTTCACAAATGGGTGACATGAAACTAGCTTTGGAGCAGAAGATAATGGCCATTCTTTTCCGTAAAAATCTTCTTGTCTGTTGCCAATGTCCTTACTCCAGCTTCCATCAATGGAGCATGTGATGAACCAGGCCCCTCCACTATGCTAAGAAATAACCAAGAGGTCTTCATTGGTCCTTGGGCTTGGGCCCACACTTTCTGCATGGTAGTGGGCTTGTCAGCCTCAAGCAAGATTTTCTTTCCTGTTGGGAAAATGAACCCCATCCCTATTGGCCAAACTAGTCCTGTGATCATATCCTTTTTAAATTCTTTGCAAACCTATCTCCAATTCTGGGTCTTACAAGTTTCCACTGTGAAAAAATTGGAAGGCGCATGAGGCAGCTGGAACCCTTCCACCATGTGGGGGGGGGTACATTGAGAAAAATCCTGCAATCAAAATCAAACAGATCTTCAGGTTGTTCAAGATTTCTGTGACCTTGCTTACTTGAGCCACCATTGGTTGTTCTGTTGTAAAGCTTTCTAGCACAGACTGACTAGTGGCTAGCGCCAGGGCAAGAGAAGCATGAAAGTCTGATTTCTTTGCGGCCGCTGGGAAACATTTTGATGTATCTTCAATGAGTTTGTACAAGTCAATTTTGATCTTGATGGCCCGGATGATGGTTCCCAAGTCAGGGAGAAGCGCAATGCTTCCTTCAAAAAAAGGTTTGATCAGTCTGTGGTTGTACAGGTACTGTTGCACCCATTCCCAGAGTTGGGGGCTGGGCCCAACCAAAAAAAACCTTCTTCATTGTGCCCATTTGTACCACCACTACTTTTTTCTTAAACAAGTACCAGAAAATTTGATAAAAGGCTGCCACATAGTCCATCAGATTTGGTTTATTTTGGAATCCTCCGCACATTCTCACCTCCAATGCCACTTGGTCAAAGTTTCTTTCCTGTAACCATGGTTTGCCCCTTCCACACTGCATCAAAATCTTGGCCTTCAGTTTTGGGCACTCCAGGATTTTGTACCCCTCCATCTCCTCCACATCCCTGAGCTTCTCCTTTTCTGTAGTAAAAAGGAAGAAGAGGCAGGCCTTATCTGAATCTGACACGCCCTTCTTACCGCAAGATAAAGGGCTCCACATCCAAGGTGTTAAACCAGATGTGGGATTAGTCCAGCATTCTTCTTCAAAACAGTTCAGTAGCTTTTCCACTTTTGGAAAGAGGAGGAGGAGAAAAGCCAGATGGCTTAAAATTGAAAGCAGCCAGCAGATGAGGAGGAAGAGGTGTAGGGGTGTTGGACCCCAAAGCGGTTTTTGGAAGCTAGAAGTTAGACAGTGCACCTGTTTACCTTTGAGAAAATAGGAACAAAAGATTAATTCCCAGTCAGACCCCCAAATATGAAAACAAGAGGTTAAAACTTCTAAGAGTTTTCCTCAGATTTGGAATTTCATTTTCCCTTGCATCTCTAAGGAGTAGGGCACACCTTTCAACAAAAAATTAGAGAGAGAGAGAGAATGAGAGATCAGTTCCTTCCTTCCAAAATCTGGTAGTCTAATGTTATTTCCCCTAAAACCTCTATTTTAGTGTGAGGATTCAAGTTGTCCCTCTCAAACCTAACCCAGATACAAGCGCAACTACAGACCAAAAGCCACAAGAAGAAAATTGAAAGACAGAAACCCTAGTCCAACCCTATCCCATATCCTTCCACACTCCAATGCTTGCCTGCCCTTATTTCCATCCAGTTTTTCTTTCTCATGTTGTGGCCCTTGAGCTACGCCCTACTTGTACAACCCGTACCGTCATTGAATCTCCAAAATCTGCGCATTGGCCCATGCTTTGCTTGCACATAAGTTGCAATCCCCCCATGTACCTCCCACACTTGATGCTGATCCAAACTTTCTGCTACTGCTGAGCTGCTTCCCTATCAAACCCTGAGCTCCTACCCTGCAACAAACTTCTCAATCTGTGGATATAAAATGCCACCAAACCAAAGGGATGTGCTTGATTATATGGAAAAGAACATTTTCCCCATCTAAGAGCCTTGTGCAATGGCACAAACTTTTTTCAAACCAGACTTTGGAAATAAAAAAACTTTTTTGGTAGAAGGGGCCCATGCTACTTTCAAAAAATTACTTGCAGGATCTTAGTGAAAGATTTTTGATGTGTGGAAAAACCTGGAAGTAACCATGGATATTCAATTAAAATCAGTGCATGGATTGTGTCATACTGACACCTAACTCAGTCTAACCTCAGTCTAATCTACTTACCGCAGGAACTTCAACCTCAGGGCTCTGGAGACTTCACTGGTATATCTCCTTCAAATACATATCCTCAGGCTCTTCCTGCCTTCCATATTTACATATAGTCTAACCTCATGCATTATACATATAGACTTCTTAGGCTTGCACATACTTAATCTCTCAGGTTCTGCATATCCTCCAACCTTCTTCACTCTTTCTATCCCATACTTCATTATGGTTTATCCTTTGGGAATCCTTATGTCCATCCCCTTTCAGATTGTATTACATACTCTCTCTACCTAGTACATATTGTCATGAACTTCATGGACACTTTATATCTTCTCACTGTAAATTCCCAACTTGGACGGCCAGTGTCAGCTCTCTGATACCAGGAACCTTGCAGTCCTTTAGCTACAGAGAGTGATAAAAATACTAGAATAATATTAATAATAATTATTCCAAAAATAAACACTTAGAGGATCAAATAAATAATATAATAAGAGTAGTTGCAAGGTTTAATTGGTTTGGTAATAAAAGGTTTTCAATATGTATATAAAAGAGGGGCCACAGTATTATACTACTGGGGGTCTTTACAGACAAAGCAACCTCTCTTCAAGGGGCCTCCTTAGGCAGTTTAAGAACCTTGGAATGAAGGTGGGTTCCTTAGAAAGGACTTATTCCACTAATGGCCGGGCATAAAAGCACACTGGCCTAGACAGGAAAGGAAAAACTCACTCAGAGCACTTTAACACAAAAATCCTGCAATAATAGGAAGGGTTTCAGAGCAGATGGGGTGGATTGCTTGACTTAACTTCAGGGTTTTATTGGTTAATAAAACTAAATCATAATACTACAGACTAAGTCATAAATCACTTTCTAATCTTCCTATAAGAACTTGATCAAGAATGACACGGTTTCTGATTGATAATAATAATTCCTTGTAAACTGATGATGAAATAATGCATCCAAAGAGTTCTGTATAAATACCTTTTTGGGGTGATTTTGAGCTTCTCAGGGCAATTGGAGAGGGTTCTGCTTGTGGGTTGAGGCTGGCAAGCCAGTCAGGGCAGAAGTGGCACGTCCGCTTGGTGCTGTCAATCAGCTGACCTTAAATCTGCTGGATTTCTGTACTATTTTAGCCACAGGATCTGTTAATCTTTTATGGGGTAAATGTGATCAGTCTGAACTCATCCTTCATTTTTAATATTAATTTTGTTTCAAAGTGGACAGGTGTGGACTTTTACTAATTTTTCATCATCTGTTGAGCACGTAGGTTACTGATTGTCCATCATCTGCTGATCATATAGATAATTTTTTAATAATTTTTATGACCACTCCTTGTAGTGTTTTGTTGTCTTCAAAGATCAGAGTCAGTGATTTATGTGGTAATCCTTGATCTTTGATTTATTATTAAAAAATTTTCTAAACTTAAATTTTATTAATTTTATTTAAGTTTTGATCTTTTTAGACTATTGCTAATGCATATTTCAACTTGTTAAATATGTTAGGCAACTCTAACTAGGTTTTAGCTCTTCTGAGCGGTACCTGTTTATCAGAATAGTCACGACGGATCCAGACGCGGGGATCACTTAGCACAGATGCGCGCGGGGTAGAATTTGCTGCGTGCGTGGCAGAATTATCTTTGCGCGGGTGTCCAGTACGCGGGAATCTGCTATTATGACTACGTAGGGATATGTAATGATGTGGGGCTGCGCGCGGGAATTGTGACATAACACATTTCTGCATTTAACTCATAAAATATACACAACACCTCAATTATGAGTGAATTTTAGGTGTTAAACCTATACGTGAAAACATGGGTGAAATATTAGAATGGCCAAAAGGTGCCATACTGGTGATGTAACTTTTAGTACTTTTCTTTTTAATTATTTTAAAAATGTAAGGACTTGGAATTCAAGGGTGGGGTCAGTGTGTGACCCTACCAACTTATGAGTGAGAATCCATTTCTTTAATAATATTTATGGATTTCTCACTCCTTCTTTTTTTAATTGAGATATTCTTATTTTTCATAATTTTGTGTTGCTATTGACAGGTTGCTCTGTACATAGTAGCAAGCTGACAGCCAGACCTTTACCTAGCCCCAATTTAGTAAGCAGCCTATCCAAGGGTAGTAGCATACCTTATCAGCCCTCTCTGTTACCTTGACTTTTCCCTTGTCATCATATATTTAGTCTGAGCCCCAACCACTTGTAACTCTGTTGTAGTTTCAGCCTCCTGTTTATTTTAGCAGCCCTTCTCTTCCTCTTTCCTGATTTTCCCCAAATAAATCATTTTACTACTTCTTACTAGGAATCCATCCCAGCAAGTTTCATCAGCACCTTAACTCCCATTAATTCCTACTCTGCTCCTTTTAGCATGTCCCAGTATCCTTCCCCAAAGCCTAATAAGGGCCTCTGTGCCAAGCCCTGCTTGCATGTCAGCAGCCCTTGTGACTTTAAACTGATTTCTCCCCCAAGAACCCCTTCTTCACTGCCAAAATTCTTTACTCTATTTAGACAGCATCAAATCATGCCATTTAGTTGAGGCAATTTTTTTTGCTTTATTACCTCTCCCAACCTTTAACTAGGCTATTGATTTGTGGCAATTTTCATTGTATCCCTTGCCTTTCTATAAATCTCAACAAAGGCCCTAAATTTACACCATCTAATCTCCTCTTTGACGCTTCAAAGCTTCAACACTTCAACACTTTGACACTTTTAAACTTCAATTCTTTGACACTTTGACGCTTTGAAAAGGTACTTCAACGCCTAATTTGACCAATAATTAAGATGATTGGGAGAAAAATTTGTCAATAAGTTTATTTTCTTGTTCTAAGTTGTATAACTATGTTTGGGTAACTACTTATTCTTGAATAATAAGAATGTCCCAATGATGTGCTCTTGCTTCTCACATTGCTAGCCCAGCTGTCACCCGTAGCTCCACAGGGAGAGGTGTCACTGAACCTACTGACCCTTATACTCCCAGAGCTTGTGGAACAAATAGAACTTTTTCTGAACTTCCAGGACAAGTGGATACCACTTCTACCCCTATGGATACTGGCTCATTGGAGCCTATCCCACAATTATCCCTATCTACTATTCCTCCTTCTGAAAATGCTAGCCTCCACATGGTTACAGGCCAGTTCTGTCACGCCTTGCACTTAGGGATTATTTTCTTCATCACTTTGACATATCCTCTCCTCAGTACCATCTACCTCGGTCTATAAGCGTGACACAATTAAAGCACAACATCAATGGTGCAATCCGCTTACTTCCTCTGTATTGTGTTGACCTTCCAATCTTGGCAACCAACTCATTATATACTTGCAAACTTTGCAGGTAACTGCATACCGGTTGGCCATCCATTATGAGATCCAATCTCCTTCCCTGGCCCATCAACAGCCTCAGAATTCCATCTCCGGTCACGCACTGTTTGTCAGTTCGCATCTACGTCTAATTAAGCCATCATTACTGTACAGTTTGCAATTGGACTAGTCCCTACCCTGCATATGCTATTACTTCTCATTTGTATTACCTTCAATTTCATTTTCTCCTGTCTCAATTCATCATACATTTGTACCCTCAGATTCAATTGTCTTGCACTTACACCATGACCTTGGATATGATTGTACTATTGCTCTATTTCCTATCCCCTTCCTGTTACTCATTTGCCTCACCACTTTCAACTGTAGTTGGCTCCCCATCAGGTTGTATCTAGTCACTTTGGATTACCTTATAAGGGCTACCCCCTTGCCTGATGATTGTCTCCTCAGTTAGTTAATTTCATACGTTCTGGCATTTTGCTACAACCCAGTTGTCACATTGAACTTGGGTTGAGTTTCCCTCCTTGGAACACACTCCATTCCTCTTGCCAGTTGTCGAGTGGCATCACTAAGTTTTCACTTTGCAACTGAGTTTTGCTATTTGCACTTGCCCTCGCACTCAGCATTCCTCTGCGCTCACAATCATCTAAGAATTGCCCTTTAGTACGTGGGGTGGTTGTGTGACAGTAAATTAACTAACTCAACTCATCTATTCTAGCTGGCCAACCTATGGTGGTAGACTTTTTCTTCTCGATGTCACGTACTCGCTCAACCGGGAACGCTTCCCTTTCCCCTTACAGTGATGATATCCATTGGGTAGGGAGAACCAGCGCTCCTCGGGCCCAACAACCCTTAGATCCTGTTCCTCCTTCTAAATTGCCATCTGTTGAACCCCTCAATGATCCTTGGACTCCTCCACGGGATTTTCCGGCGGACCCTCTCGCCGAATTCTCAGATTATGATCATTCTTCTGATGAAACCTCAACTTGTGGTAGACCAGGGGTTCACACTACTGCTCCCAAGCCCAATGCTTCAACCCTGCTTTCAACTTTGATCCCGGTCCTCACTCATGGTGCCCCGCAATCTAGTCCCAGTACTCCTAGATTTTGCACTTTGGGAATGAAGCAACCTGATCACTTGATGGGAGAACACCCTCATAAGCTTAGTTCCTACCTACAGTCCTGTAAAATTATCTTCTCAAACAACTCCAACAATTTCCCTTCCAATAGACATAAAGTTATGTATGCTTTTTCCTTTTAAGGAGGTAGAGCCTTGCAGTGGTTCAAACCGTACCTCAAACTTTTGTCCAACGACAGTCCCACGTGTATTCTCAAAAACTGGGACAGGTTTGAGCAACAACTGTTTACCCTGTTTGGCAACCCCAATGAAGTTCAAAACGTCAAATAAAAACTGAATAGTCTAGTTATGAAGGAAAACAGTAGAGCTTCCATTTATATTTATCACTTTCTAACCTTGAAGTCTTGCATCCAGTGGAACAAGGCCTCTCTTCTATTCCATTTCCAAAAGGGTCTACCGGCACCCTTAATCAAACAGCTTGCAGTTAGGGGGCATAAGACAACCTTGCTCCAGCAGCTAATTGATTGAGTGATTGAGCTTGATAATGGCTATCAAGACAAGAATTGCTCTTGGCAAAACAACCATGGGCCGTCCACCTTGGCTCCAAGGGTGGATGACTCCTTGAAGCAAAACGCAAGGAACCCAAAACCATCCAAACCAACCCCAACTTCAAACTTCAACTCAAAAGGGAAAACCGTCACCAAAACTCCAAAGTTCTTGGAAAGAGAAACCCGGATGCTACAGAACAAGGAAAGGCTATGGAGGGAGAAGAATGGGCTGCGTATTTATTTTGGAGGAAAACATGATGTCGACAGTTGTGCAAAGCGGTTAGCGCGTGAAGCGGCTAAGCAGTCAAAAAATTAGCTTGTAGTTTTTCTGATACTCCCAAGGGAAACTAAACATTATCTAAATCACTGCAAGTGAATCTTTGCACTTGCAAGTCACTAGGTTCTCCTAGTTTGATATTTATCCTATTCCATTCCAACAACACCCCTTATTGAGTTTTACTTGATTCCAGCGCTAATGTTTCCTTCAATAGTGAATCTTTTGCCACTTCCAAAAATCTTACGCTTTCCAAGAAAGATAAATTTCCTATCTAATTAGTAAGTAGTGTGACTGAACCATCTTATTGGGTCTTTCAAAAGGCAAAATGGACCTTTTCATTCTCCAATACCCAGCTTCAAATGGGATTTATTTGTCTTGGCTATACCCAGAATGGATGATACCATTCTAAGCCATGATTTCCTAATTTACTGAAATCCAGATGTGAATTGGCAAGAAGGAGTAATTAACCTTCAAACCTTGCACCCCCAGAACGCTAATCTTTGCTTCAAACAGGAATTAAACAGACTACCTGACACTGTCATTGAGTTGGATGACAATTTTCTTCCAGGACATTTGCAAAATCCTGACCTTCATTCCCAAGTTCCCTCTTTAGATTTAGGATTCATTGCTTACCTATCCAGGTTCCCTCTTTCCTGTTCCTTCAAAGAGAAACAGACACCAACCAAACGGTGTATCTTGAGCTCCCTAATCCTCTTGCACCATGCAAGCACCTCAAATCCGGTGCTTGAAGATGACAAGATTGAAGATTTAGAAATCATTCAAGAGTCTTTACCTTCAGTTGATCATGACTTTGCTGACTTCTTCTCAGCTGAAAGAGCAGATAAACTGCCTCCATCCCGTTCTAACAATCACAAGATTGAACTTACTGGCCCACCTCTGGCACCAGAACCAGTCTACTCTCTCTTGACGCAAGAATCAATTGCGCTTCAAGACTACATTGCGGAAAATGTAGCAAAAGGATTTCTTTGATCAAGCAATTTGTATACCGGTTCACCTGTCCTATTTTTTCCAAAAAAGGATGGTGGACTTTACCTTTGTGTTGAATACAGGAAACTGAACCAGGTAACCCATAAGAATGCCTATCCAGTACCTCCTATGTCACATCTCCTCTCCTTCTTCCATGGAGCTGCTTATTTCTCAAATTCAGACCTTCGAGGTGCCTATAACCTAATTTGGATTACAAAAGGTCATGAGTATTTGACCACAATGAGAACCAAGTTTGTCATTTATGAGTATACTGTCATGCCTTGTGGCCTCTGTAACGCTCCTTCCAATTTTCAACATTTTTTTAAAGGCATTTTCTCCAATCTCGTAGGTAAATACCTTGTGGTATATCTAGATGATATAATAGTCTACTCAAGGAACCTTGAAGATCACATTGCACATGTGCAAGAGGTGCTGCAGCGACTTTGCAACAATGACCTGTTTGCAAAAGTCTCTAAGTGTGAATTCCATTCCTCTTCCCGTTGGTTTCTAGGTGTCGTAGTCTCTCAGCAAGGACTATTGATGGACCCAGCCAAAAGCAAACGCATATTGGACTGGCCCCCACCTTCTTCCTTTAAATCCCTTCAAGTTTTCCTTGGTTTCAGTAATTTTTATAGGAGGTTCACTGAGCGTTACGCCAAAAAAACCGTGAATCTTACTAACCTTCTTCAAAAAGAAACTCCTTTTTTTTTACCAAACAGGCTGCTTTGGAGTTCAAATCTCTTAAAAAAGCATTCACCACTGCTCCAATACTTGCTCACTTCAATGAGCTGGCTCGCACTATTGTCAAAACAGATGCAAGAGACTATGCATTTGCAGGAGTAATCTTGCAGTTCTCTTCCTCCACTTCTCTCTTTCACCCTGTAGCTTTTGAGTCTTGCAAGTTGCTTGCTGCGGAGCTTAACTATGAGATTCATAAAAAGGAACCTTTTGAAATTTTTTATTGCTTAAATAAAAGGCTTTCATACCTTTTGAGCCTTAGAGAATCCTTTGAGGTTTTAACTGATCATAATTCTTTAAAGTATTTCATGAGCTCAAAAGTCCTCACATGTTGACAGGCACAATGGGCCAAATACCTCTCCGAGTTTGACTTTACCATCACGTACCGCCCTGGGAAACAAGCAGTAGTCTCTGATGCTTTATCACTTTGGGAAGATGTTTACCCAGGGGGGGGGAGCACCTTTGCCAAAAACAACCCTGAAAACGTTAGGACACTCTTCTCAACCCAATCTACCCAACTCAGGTTGATCATTGCTCACTTACAAGATTTGGCTTCCAAACTCCAACAAGCTCAAAGCAACAACCCCAAGTGCATCAAACTTTGCAAGAGTGCAAACTTATTAGATAGTAGTTACAGTATTGATGATAATGACTTCTTAGTCTATGATAATTTTATAGTAGTACCAGATAATTCTTGAATTAAGTTAGATATCTTCAAGGCACGGCACAATTCTCTGCTTGCTGGTCATCATGGGCAGGATAAAACCTACCAATTGATTGCACAAGACTTCTACTGGCCTGGTATGACCAAATAAGTAAAAGACTATGTTAGCGCATGCTATGATTGCAATTGTAACAATTCCTCAAATCACCAGAAGTATGGGCTGCTCCAGCCACTTGCAATTCCGCCTAATCCTTGTTACTTGCTTTCTATGGATTTCATCTCTCAATTACCTTCTTCTAGTGGATATGATGCTATTCTAGTAGTAGTAGATTGCTTCTTGAAGATGGCTTTATTTCTGCGCAGTAATGTGACGGCCTCTTCAGAAGACTTAGCTAACTTGTTCATAGAATATGTATTTTTGAAACCTGGTCTCCCAAATAATATAGTTAGTGATTGTGGATCTCTGTTTTTCTCAAGCTTCTGGACCTTGCTATGCCAACATTTGAAGATCACTCGCAATTTGTCAACGGCGTACCACCCGGAAACAGACGGGCAAACCAAGCAAACTAATCAGATTCTCAAACAATATCTTTGAATGTATGTTGCCTATCAACAAGACTACTGGTTGCAATGGCTCCCACTAGTCAAGTCTGCCTAAAACAACTACACTCATTCCTCCACCAAACAGTCACCCTTCAAAACTCTTTATGGTAGAAACCCAACTTTCTCTTCCCTTCACGTAGCACCTTCTCAACCTGCTACCAATTACCTTGAACAAATTCAATCCCTTCAATCGCAACTTTGAACCAACCTCAAAGAAGCAAACCAGCGCTATAAGGAGCAAGCAGACCAACTTTGCACTATGGCTCCAACCTTTGCAGTAGGAGATCAAGTGTGGCTCAATGCTTGCAATATTTGCAGTACTAGCCCAACCGGCAAAATCTCCAAAAGAAAGCTTGGCCCCTTTAAAGTAGAATCAGTCATCTCCCCTAACGCCTTTAAACTTAATTTACCTGCAAATTGTAAAGGTATCCACCTGGTCTTTCATGTGTCTCTCCTAGAGCCAGCTCAAGTCCTAAACCCCGGGCAAGACTCATCCCCCTCCCAAACCGGTCACTGTCCTCAATCATCAAGAGTGGGAAGTAAGCCGTATTCTGGATTCCAGGTTACGCAAAGGAAAACTTCAATACCTTGTCAAATGGTGTGGCTTCCAGTTTAACAAAGATCGCACCTTGTGGGAACCAGCCCATCACCTTTGCAATTCTCCCAATCTGATTCAAGATTTCCATGCAAGCTACCCTTGTAAACCTCAACAATCATGATTCGATCCCATCCAATCCCATTCCATTCCACATTCCATCTCATCAAATCCCATTCCATTCCACATCACCATTCCATCAATCAAGCCCTCCATCTCATTGCATGATTCCTTCTTCTCATCCTCCTCTCATTCTTACCAAAGAAAATTTCCATTCCTTATACAACAATAACCAATATATATATAATAATAATTACAAAGTCTCCTTCATTTCTTTCTCCACATCTTCCCAATTAGCAGTCAACTCTGTAACCATGGATCAAAAGGAATCCAGGTCTTCATCATTTATCAATGACAACATTCTTTGAAGAACCAGCACCTCCGTCACAATGTGCCTCTCAAATATCTCCTCGAACTTTGCAATTCAAGCTTGCTTTGGCCAAGCATTCCATCCACCTTCCTCCAAGAGCTCCTTGTATGCTCTCTTCCTTTGATCTCCCAACAAACCTTCCCCAAAATTGCCCGTCATTTGCCTTGCATCAGTCTTGATTGGCAGTTTGACTTGCAATGGGTTTGCTTTGCCTCTGCCATCCATTCCTTCCATCCCTTGCTTCTCTTCCATTCCCTTCTCCCATTCCTTCCATTAAATCCCCCTCTTCTTGTTCTGTTCCCTCTCTTCCTCCACTTCCGTTTCCATCTTCTTTATTTCCCAATTCCCTTTCTGTTTCATTCCTTCCTTCCTCCCTCACTTCCTTGGCTATGACCCCAACCGGTTCTGCACCTGGCACTTCATCTTGCACCTTTGTATTCATCTGGACTCCTAGAAATTCAGTGGGCGGTCCCCAATAAAGTGGTGGTGGTGGTGGTGGTGGTGTGTTTGTGGTATAACTCCAGAAACGGGGAAACACTAGCAAGACGAGTGAAATTGATTCACTAACTTTATTATTACTAGTCAGTCCCAATTAGTACTCACCAGGAACTCAAGTACCCAGGAATTTGATCTCCGGAAATGCTGGTATCTTGTGATTAATCCTTGGCACGGACCTAAAAATCCGCATTTCTCTTGATGACTCCATGGGAGCATCAACGGACAACTCGCTATTTATGGGAAATGTACAAGCGACCTTGCAAAAACAACACTGCTTTCCTGTGCCTCAAAGACCTCTGACAGCAGTACTAGGGATACACCGCTTGTTTTGCCAAATAAAGTTTTTTCAATGGCGGGTTGACAATGACAAAATTTTATTTAACTTATAAGTTTAACAAGTAATGAATTAAATAATAATAAAGGGTATACAGTATTATCAACAACTTGAAATAAATGGGAAAATTTATCCGAATGCTTGCAGGAGCTCTTGTCTTCATACCCGGGCAACTGTCATGCCTTGCACCTAGGGATTATTGTTTTCATCACTTTAACATATCCTCTCCTCAGTACCATCTACCTCAGTCATTACGCATGACACAAATAAAGCCCAACATCAATGGTGTGATCCACTTACTTCCTCTGGCATGCATTGACCTTTGAATCTTGGCGACCAAATCAATATATACTTGGGAACTTTGCGGTTAACTCCATACTGGTCACCCATCCATTACAAGATCCAATCTCCTTCCCTGGCCCATCAACAGCCTTGGACTTCCATCCCCGGTCACACACTGTTTGTTAGTTCACATCTACGTCCAATTAAGCCATCATTACTGTACAGTTTTCAATTGGACTAGTCCCTACCCTGCATACACTATTACTTCTCATTTGTATTACCTTCAATTTCATTTGCTCCTGTCTCAATTCATCATACATTTGTACACTCAGATTCTATTGTCTTACACTTACGCCATGACCTTGGATATGATTGTACTATTGCTCTATTTCCTATTCCATTCCTGTCACTAATTTTCCTCACCGCCTTCAACTGTAGTTGGCTCCCCATCAGGTTGTATCTAGTCACTTTGGATGACCTTATAAGGGCTACCCCCTTGCCTGATGATTGTCTCCTCAGTTAGTTGATTTTAAACGTTCTCGCATTTTGCTACAACCCAGTTGTCACATTGGACTTGGGTTGAGTTTCCCTCCTCGGAACACACTCCATTCCTCTTGCCGTTTGTTGAGTGGCATCACTAATTTTGCACTTTGCAACCAAGTCTTTTTATTTGCACTTGCCCTTGCACTCAGCATTCCTCTGCGCTCACAATCATCTAAGAATTGCCCTATAGTACGTGGGGTGGCCGTGTGACAAGTTCCCAATCCCAGGATACCATGACTTGGACTCTGCTGCTGATGATGCCAGAATAGTCCCAGTTGCAGGAGAAGAAGAAGATTATGATGAGGATGATTCCTCAGGATTTGATTAAAGAATATTGAGTGGCTTGGATTCACCCTCCCCAGAGGATAATCCTAGCTAAACTTCTAATGCAACCGAAATCCCTTCACCTTCCGCAGCTACTAACCTTCCTTCAAGTTCTCAGGGCCCTTCAACTTACCCTGCTGTCACGCTTCACACTTAAGGATTATTTTCTTCACCACTTTGACATGTCCTCTCCTCAGTACCATCTACCTCAGTCTAAAAGCATGACACAAATTAAAGCACAACATCAATGGTGCAATCCGCTATTTCCTCTGGCTTGCGCTGACCTTCCAATCTTGGCAACCAACTCAGTATATACTTGCGAACTTTGCGGTTAACTCCATATCTGTCAGCCATCCATTATGAGATCCAATCTCCTTCCCTGGCCAATCAACAGCCTCCGACTTCCATCTTTGGTCATGCATTGTTTGTTAGTTTGCCTCTACGTCTAACTAAGCCATCACTACTGTACAGTTTGCAATTGGACTAGTCCCTACCCTGCATACACTATTACCTCTCATTTGCATTACCTTCAACGTCACTTGCTCCTGTCCCAATTCGGCATGCAATTGTACGCTCAGATTCTATTTTCTTGCACTTACGCTAAGACCTGGGATCTATACCACTGCTTCATTTCCTATCCCTTTCCTGTCATTCATTGCATCACCGCTTCAACTGTAGTTATCTCATCACCAGGTTCTATCTAGTCACTTTGGATTACCTTATAAGGGCTATCCCCTTGCCTGATGATTGTCTCCTCAGTTAGTTAATTTCATACGTTCTCGCATTCTGCTACAACCTAGTTATCACATTGGACTCAGGTTGGGTTTCCTTCTTTGGAACACATTCCATTCCTCTCTCTGTTTGTTGAGTGGCAATAACCAAGTTTGCACTTTGCAACTGGGTCTTGCTATTTGCACTTGCCCTCGCAATTGGCATTCCTTTGCGCTCACAATCATCTAAGAATCACCCTATAGTAGGTGGGGTGGTCGTGTGACAGTAAATTAACTAACTCAACTCATCTATTGTAGCCTGCCAACCTATAGTAGACTTCTTCTTTTCGATGTCACGTACTCGCTCAACCGGGAACGCTTCCCTTGCCCCTTACAATGATGAGATCCATTGGGTAGGGAGAACCAGCGTTCCTTGGGCCCAACAACTCTTAGATCCAGTTTCTCCTTCTAAATCTCCATCTGTGGAACCTTTTGATGATCCTTGGGCTCCTCCACTGGATGCTCCAATGGACCCTCTTGTGGAATTCGCAGACTCCAACCATTCTTCCAATGAAACCTTGAATTGTGGTAGACCAGGGGTTTGCACTACTGCTCCCAAGCCCAATGCTCCAACCCTGCTTTTGACATTGATCCAGGCCCTCACTCATGGTGCCCAGCAATCTAGTCCCAGCACTCCTAGCTTTTGCACTCCAGGCATGAAACAACCCAATCGCTTTACGGGAGAACACCCTCATAAGCTTAGATCCTACCTGCAGTCTTGTAAAATCATCTTTTCAAAAGACTCCAACAATTTCCCTTCTAATAGACATAAAGTTATGTATGCTTTGTCCTTCTTAGGAGGTAGAGCCTTGCAGTGGTTCAAAACTTACCTTGAACTTTTGTCCAACGACAGTCCCACTTGTATTCTCAACAACTGGGACAGGTTCAAGCAAAAACTGTTCACTCTGTTTGCCAATCCCAATGAAGTTTGAAACGCCAAATACAAACTCAATAGTTTAGTTATGAAGGAGAATAGTAGAGCTTCCGTTTATATTTCTCATTTTCAAACCTTGCAGTCTTGCATCCAGTGGAACAAGGCCACTCTTCTATTCCATTTCCAAAAGGGTTTACCGGCACGCTTAATCAAACAGCTTGCAGTTGGGGGTCATAAGACAACCTTGCTTCAGCAGCTAATTGATTGAGTGATTGAGCTTGATAATGGCTATCATGACAAGAATCGCTCTTGGCAAAACAACCATGGACTGTCCACCTTGGCTTTGAGGGTGGAAGACTCCTTGAAGCAAAACACAAGGAACCCAAAACCATCCAAACCAACCCCAACTTTGAACTCCAACAACTCAAAAGGGAAAGCCTTCTCCAAAACTCCAAAGTTCTTGGACAAAGAAACCGGGATGCTTCAAAGCAAGGAACGGCTGCAAAGGGAAAAGAACAGGTTGTGTATATATTTTGGAGGAAAACATGATGTCAACAGCTGTGCAAAGCGGTTAGCGGGTGAAGCGGCTAAGCAGTCAAAAAATTAGCTTGTAGTTTTTCTGATACTCACAAGGAAAACTACACATTATCTAAATTACCGCGAGTAAATATTTGCACTTGCAAGTCACTAGGTGCTCCAAGTTTGAGATTTATCCTATTCCATTCCGACAACACTCCTTAGCAAGTATTCCTTGATTCCGGCGCTGATGTTTCCTTCATCAGTGAATCTTTCCCCACTTCCAAAAATCTTACGCTTTCCGAGTTAGATAAATTTCCTATCTATTTAGTAAGTAGTGCAACTGAACCGTCTTATTGGGTTTCCCAAAAGGAAAAATGGACCTTTGCATTCTCTAATTTCCCCAGCTTCAAATGGGATTTATTTGTCTTGCCTATACCCAGAATGGATGATACCATTCTAGGCCATGATTTCCTATTTTACTGGAATCTGTTGATAAGGAGATTTTGCTAATGTGCCTTCATCCTTCCCACTATGCCAGGTTACCACGCTACTGCTTGTGTGTACTGTGTGTCTGTTGTATTTTCTCCTTTTGTGTTTTCTTTCTCTGTACTACGGCACTCCTCTGAGCGCCCCTGCGCACATGAGCGCGGGCCACTTGTCTACCTGCGCGCTCCACTTATCTACTTGCACCGGCTCAGAACCAGGATGCCTCTCTCCTTGTGCGGTTCCAATACTGTACCACTTGCATCCTGGATTCTGGGCTAGACTTGTGATTGTGTTGTTTGTGCTGCTTTTCTATCAACCTGTGTGGCCTCAAGCCTTTTCTTTTTAGGTGTGGCTCATCTGCCTCCCCATCTGATTGTCTTGTGGCAAAATATAACCTTTTCTTTTTAGTCTGAACATTACAGATTTACAGTCCCATTTTCACTCTATTGACCTAACAAGAAAAGGCTCCTTGCCATGACCAATCAAGAAGATAATCCTAAAATCAAAATTCCACTTCTCACAGAATCCAACTTTCCAAACTGGTTCATTCGTCTGAAGAGCTACCTTAGAAGGAAAGGGCTGCTCAAACTCATTGAGGGTTATAATCCCAATGATGCAACCACTCCTAAACAACAAAGGAAGATTTACAAGGCATGCAACATAATCATCCAGCACCTTGGGGACATCTCTTTTGACGCAGTTGTGAATAGCTCAAATGAAGCCAACCCACGCGCCATTCTGGAAGCCATTCACAAAAGATATGCCTCTCAATTGTCCAACAATTGCGGTTGTCTCTGGCTGAATTTCATACGCTACCAGTACAAAGGGGATCTCTTGCAATACATCAACAACTGTTGCAAATTGATGAATGAACTATCTGTTTTCAAACTGGATGTGCCGCAAGATACTCTCAGCTATACAATCCTGGCCAAACTTCCCATTGTCTTCCACCACATTGTTGACACTCTCCTTCTAAACAACAAACTGCTTACCAACCCAACAGCTGTGCTCAACAAACTCTGAGAAGTCATGCACCTGGAAACATCTCAAAAGGTGGAGACTTCTGAACCTGGAGAAGAAGTCTCAGCAACTTCCCTGCACAAAACAGCTCACCAGAAGAAACCAAAAAACAGACACCCGTTCTCTAATGGGAAGCACAACCCACTTTCTAGCCACTCTGAAGACAGATGCTGGTTTCTTCAGCTGGAGCTGCGCCCCAATTGCCACACCTCCAAGGCTGTCCCCCATCTCCACCCGGCCGCATCGCCATCTGATGAAAACACCAACTTGACCAAAACAGAACCTTCCCAAGCCTACCTCAACGCACAGCTCTACTTCAAAGACTCAAACACCCAAGCATCACTTCTTCCTGTTCTGGATTCAGGAGCTTCACATCACATCATCAACTCACCTCTCTATCTCTGGGATTCCACTCCTATAAATATAAACGTGGGCACTGGAGCCAAAGGAACCGCATTTGCTGGCCACTGAAATAGGCAAGGTCACCCTCTGCAACCACCTGGGCGAACAGATTCAACTAGATAACATACTCCTTGTCCCCATTCTGAACCGCTGCCTCATCTCACTTCCACGACTCACAACTAAATCAGCCACTATCAAACAAGTAGGGTTCTCAGGATAAAAAATAGTCCTGGATCATTTCTCTCTCTTGGGCACTGCCAGGAACCATCTGGTTGAACTCTGCGGTACTAGGTTCAAAATTGCAAAATCCAGAGACTCCTCCAAAGGCTCAGCACTCTTTAAGCACCCTCTAGGCACTCCATGGCACCTTTGGCTGGGGCACCCTCACAATGCCGCTCTCAAGGCCGTCATTCCGGAAAGTTCCCCTAGCTCCAACTTAAACATCTGCAAAAGCTGCAAGATGACCTCTACTCCGTTCCTTGGCCACTTCAAACCAGCCACTCAATTCCTGGAAGCGATTCATCTGGATCTTGTTGGGCCATTCCCTGTTCAGTCTAATGGAGGCTGTAAGTATTTCCTCACCATTGTGGACCAATTCTCAGGCTTCAAATCGGTCTCCTTTCTTTGATCCAAGGATCAAGCCCCCGCTGCTATCAAATATTTCATAAACCACTCGGAAAGACTGCTCAACGCCAAGGTTGCAACCGTTGTGTCGGACAACGGAGGCGAATTTGTGAACAAGGAACTTGGTGTGTATTTTAAGCTTCATGGTATTGATCATCACCTGGCTCCCGCCTACACACCTGAACAGAACAGCCTAGCTGAGAGAGCAAATTGCTCTATTCTAGACAAATCTCGATGCCTGCTTGTACAAAGCGGCCTTCCTCCCTCCTACTGGGCGGAAGCTGTCAAGAAAGCAACCAATCTACTCAACGCACTACCCATCATGTCCAAGAGCCGCAAGATTCCCTACAAAACCTGGTTTCAACAACCATTCAATCATCATTTCCTCAGGCCATTTGGCTGCACCACTTATTCACTCATTCCCAAGGTGGCTGCACCACTTATTCACTCATTCCCAAGGTCAGACGCGGTTTCAAACTTTTGCCTAACGGAGAGAAAGGTACACTCCTTGGGTACGTAAATGATTTCTCATCCTATAAGATACTCAATCACCAAACCAAACGGGTGCATTCAAGCGCCAATGTCTCCTTCCTTGAGGAAACTTTTGAGCGCAACCACAACAAAGCCACGAAAGGCCGCCTTTCTTCCTCTTCTTCTACTTCCAATCCACTACAACCCACCTCTGGGGAAAGTCTTCCCGAAATTCCGGCCAAATCAATTCCAGTAACTGGTCAAGTGTCTTCTGTGACTGAGGCTGCCTCTGTTCCTGATCACAGTATAATTTCCGAACGGAACATACTCTTGCATTCTCGACGGGAGAAAATGGCCAACAACCCTCAACTGAATCTCATGGACACCAAACTCCAAGATCCCAAATCCTTGGATGAGGCTCTTTGCAGTCCCCACAGACTCAAATGGATTGCCGCCATGGAGAGGGAGCTCCAAAATCTCTTGTCCTACGACGTTTGGGAAGAGTGCAAAAAGTCCAACTCTACAAGCCAGCTAAAGTGTATTTGGGTTTTCCGCACCAAGAAAGACAAGGAAAAACGGATCATCAAATTCAAGGCGCATCTCTGCATGCAGGGTTTCCACCAAAAGTTTGGCATTGACTATACCAATGTGTTTGCACCCACGGGCAACAAATCCTCTCTTTGGCTCCTCATTTCACATGCCGTGCAACAAGGCTAAAAGTTCCACCAGCTTTACCTCAAGTCAGCTTTCCTGAATGCTCCCTTGAAGGAGATCATCCATGTCTCAAAACTGACAAACGTACCTGTAACGCCTGGGAAGTTGCTCAAGCTCAAAAAGGCCCTGTACGGCCTAAAGCAGGCTCCCCAAATGTGGTACAACACACTCAGCGCCTGGCTTTCTCAAGAAGGGTTCATCCAGAGCAAGGACAATTGATGTGTGTTCTAGAAGGATAGTACCTACCTATACGTACACGTGGACAATATTGCCATCTTCAGCCCAGAACCACAACTCTTTATTGACGCAATCCAGAACTGTTTCAAAATCAAGGATCTGGGCCCGCCGTCTCTTCTTCTAGGTATGAATGTGAGGCATCACGTGAACTGTTTCCACCTGAGCCAAGAGACCTACATCTCCTCCCTGGTGGATCAATACCGGCTCCCTACACACAAGCAATGCTTGACTGCGTTCAAACCTTTTGGAAAATTACTGCCGGCATCTGAGGGGGAACGTCAACTGTTTGTTAAAAGCGGGCGGAATTACAGAAAGCTGGTGGGTCAGCTAACCTACATAAGCTGCAACACCCAACCCAATATTACATTTGCCGTCAACTACCTCGCTCAATTCCTGAACGCGCCCGGGATGACCCACTGGCACGCTGCAACCCTTACTCTCAGTTATTTACAGTCAACACCTAAGGTGGGACTAACTTTCTCTAGAAAATCATGTCAGACCGGACTCAGCTCAAATGTAGATGCCGACTGGGCCACGTGCCCGACCACCAGAAGATCAATCAGCGGTTTTTTTGTCCTATGGAACGGGAACTTTATTTGCTGGAAATCTCAAAAACAACCCAGTGTTATGCTTTCCACCACGGAGGCCAAGTACAAAGCGGTGGCTGAGGCTGTGAAGGAAATCCTCTGGTTCAAATCTCTGGCTGAAGAGGTGCTCAGATCAGCAATCAAGGCTCCCATCATCCTCCATGAAGACAACAATGGCTGCATCAAACTGGCCACCAACTTGGCGAATAATGCGGGTTTTTGGTCAAAGCACATGGAACAATAGTTCCATTCCCTAAGAGAAGAGGTGGAAAGGGGCACAATAGCCATCAAAAGTATAGATTCAAAAGACAACCACGCGGATTTCCTCAACAAACTGGTCTTGCGAATCTCTCTGCAACAACAGCTCAAGCAAATCAATGGAGGTTGTCCCATGCCAGAAGGCTGAAGGCAGGGAGGGTGTTGATAAGGAGATTTTGCTAATGTGCCTTCATCCTTCTCACTATGCCAGGTTACCACGCTACCCTTGTGTGTACTGTGTGCTCTGTTGTATTTTCTCCTTTTGTGTTTTCTTTCTCTGTACTACAGCACTCCTCTGAGCGCCCCTGCGCACATGAGCGTGGGCCACTTGTCTACCTGCGCGCTCCACTTATCTACTTGCACGGGCCCAGAAACAGGATGCCTCTCTCCTTGTGCGGTTCCAATACTGTACCACTTGCATCCTGGATTCTGGGCTAGACTTGTGATTGTGTTGTTTGTGCTGCTTTTCTATCAACCTCTGTGGCCTCGAGCCTTTTCTTTTTAGGGGTGCCTCATCTGCCTCCCCATCTGATTGTCTTGTGGCAAAATCTAACCTTTTCTTTTAAGTCTAAACATTACAGAATCCGGATGTGAATTGGCAAGAAGGAGTAATTAACCTTCAAACCTTGCACCCCCAGAATGCTAACCTTTCCGTCAAACAGGAATTAAACAGCCTACCTGACACTGTCATTGAGTTGGATGACACTTTTCCGCCAGGAGATTCGCAAGATCCTGACCTTCATTCCCAAATTCCCCCTTCAGATTTAGGAGTTATTGCTTACCTATCCAGCTTACCTCTTTCCTGTTTCTTTGAAGAGAAACAGACACCAACCAAATGGTGTATTTTGAGCTCCCTAATCTTCTTGCACCATGCAAGCACCTCAAACCCGGTGCTCAAAGATGAAGAGATTGAAGATTCAGAAATCATTCAAGAGTCTTTACCTTTGATTTATCATGAATTTGCTGACATCTTTTCATCTGCAAAAGCAGATAAAATGCCTCCATCCCTTCCTTACAATCACAAGATCGAACTTACTGGCCCACCTCTGGCACCAGGACCAGTTTACTCTCTCCCAACCCAAGAATCAATTGCGCTTCATGACTACATTGTGGAAAATGTAGCAAAAGGATTTCTTTGACCAAGCAATTTGTATACCGGTTCACCTGTCCTATTTGTTCCAAAGAAGGACGGCGGACTTTGCCTTTGTGTTAACTACAGGAAACTGAACCAGGTAACCCGGAAGAATGCCTATCCAGTACTGCCTATGTCACATCTCCTCACCCTTTTCCATGGAGCTACTTATTTCTCAAAGTTAGACCTTTGAGGTGCCTATAACCTAATTTGCATTAAGGAAGGTCATGAGTATTTTACTGCAATGAGAACCCGGTTTGGCAGTTATGAGTATACCGTCATGCCTTTTGGCCTCTGTAATGCTCCTTCTCCTTTTCAACATTTTGTCAACAACATTTTCTCCGATCTTGTAGGTAAATACCTTGTGGTATATCTCAATGGTATACTAGTCTACTCGAGGAACCTTGAAGATCACATTGCACATGTGCGAGAGGTGCTACAGCGACTTTGCAAGAATGACCCGTTTTCAAAAGCCTCTAAGTGCGAGTTCCATTCCTCTTCTCTTCATTTTCTAGGTGTTGTAGTCTTGCAGCAGGGAATCAATGGACCCAGCCAAGAGCAAACGCATATTGGACTGGCCCCCACCTTCTTTGTTTAAATATCTTCAAGTTTTCCTTGGTTTCAGTAATTTCTATAGAAGTTTTATTGCGCGTTACTCCAAAAAAACGGTGAATCTTACTAACCTTCTTCAAAAAGACACTCCTTTTGTTTTTACCAAACAAGCTGCTTCGGAGTTGGAATCTCTGAAGAAAGCGTTCACCACTGCTCCAATATTTGCCCACTTCAACAAGCTAGCTTGCACTATTGTCAAAACAGATGCAAGCGACTATGCAATTGCAGGAGTAATCTCGCAGTTTTCTTCTTCCACTTCTCTCTTTCATCCCGTAGCTTTTGAGTCTTGCAAGTTGCTTGCTGCAGAGCTTAAATATGAGATTCATGACAAGGAACTTCTTGCAATTGTTTATTGCTTGAAAAAATGGTGTTCATACCTTTTGAGCCTTAGGGAATCCTTTGAGGTTTTAACTGATCATAATTCTTTGAAGTATTTCATGAGCTCAAAAGTCCTCACACGTAGACAGGCACAATGGGCCAAATACCTCTTGGAGTTCCACTTTACAATCATGTACCGTCCTGGGAAACAAGCGGTAGTTCCTGATGCTTTATCACGTTGGGACATCATTTACCCAGGGGGGGGGGAGCAACTTTGCCAAAAACAACCCTGAAAACGTTAGGACACTCTTCTCAACCCAATCTGCCCAACTCAGTTTGATCATTGCTTGCTTACAAGATTTAGCTTCGAAACTCCTACAAGCTCAACGCGAAGACCCCAAGTGTATAAAACTTTGCAAAAGTGCAAACTTATTAGATAGTAGTTACAGTATTGATCATAATGACTTTTTAGTCTATGATAATTGTATAGTAGTACCAGATAATTCTTGCATTAAGTTATATATCTTTGAGTCACGGCACGATTCTCCGCTTGCTGGTCATCATGGGCAGGATAAATCCTACCAATTGATTGCACAAGACTTCTACTGGCCTGGTATGACCAAAGAAGTAAAAGAATATGTTAACGTGCTATGATTGCAATTGTAACAAGTCCTCAAAACACCGGAAGTATGGGCTGCTCCAGCCACTTCTAATTCCGCCTCATCCTTAGCACTCGCTTTCTATGGATTTCATCTCTCAATTAACTTCTTCTAGTGGATATGATGCTTCTCTAGTAATAGTAGATTGCTTCTCAAAGATGGCTTTATTTTTACGCAGTAATGTGACGGCCTCTTCAGAAGACTTAGCTAACTTGTTCATAGAATATGTATTTTCAAAACATGGCCTCCCTGATAATATAGTTAGTGATTGTGGATCTCTGTTTGTCTCAAGCTTCTGGACCTTGCTATGCCAACATTTGAAGATAACTCGCAACTTATCAACAGCTTACCACCCTTAAACGGATGGGAAAACCAAGCAAGTTAATCAGATTATCAAACAATATCTTTAAATGTATGTCGCCTATCAACAGGACAACTGGTTGCAATGGCTCCCACTAGCCGAATTTTCCTACAAAAACTCCACTCATTCTTCCACCAAACAGTTGCCCTTCCAAACTCTTTATGGTAGAAACCCAACTTTCTCTTCCCTTCACGTAGCACCTTCTCAACCTGCTACCAATTACCTTGAACAAATTCAATCCCTTCAATTGCAACTTCAAACCAACCTCAAAGAAGCAAACCAGCGCTATAAGGAGCAAGCAGACCAATCTCGCACTTTGGCTCCAACCTTTGCAGTAGGAGATCAAGTATGGCTTGATGCTTGCAACATTTGAAGCACTCGCCCAACTCGCAAACCCTCCAAAAGAAAGCTTGGCCCCTTTAAAGTAGAATCAGTTATCTCCCCTAACGCCTTTAAACTTAATTTACCTGCAAAATGGCAAGGTATCCACCCTGTCTTTCATGTGTCTCTCCTAGAGCCAGCTTGAGTCCTATACCCGGGCAAGACTCATCCCCCTCCTGAACTGGTCACTGTCCTCAATCATCAAGAGTGGGAAGTAAGCCATATCCTGGATTCTAGGTTATGCAAAGGAAAACTTCAATACCTTGTCAAATGGTCTGGCTTCCAATCCGACAAAGATTGCACCTTGTGGGAACCAGCCCATCACCTTTGCAATTCACCCGATCTGATTTGAGACTTCCATATGAGCTACCCTTGCAAACCTTGACAATCATGATTCATCCCATCAAATCCCATTCCATTCCATTCCACATTTAATCCCATCCAATCCCATTCCATTCCATTCCACATTTCATCCCATCCAATCCCATTCCATTCCATTCCACATTTTATCTTATTCAATCCCATTTCATCTCGCATTCTCTCTCATCCAATCCCATTCCATTCCATATTCCATCCCATTTAACCCCATTTTATTTCACACCATCATTCCATCAGTCAATTCCTCCATCTCACCGTTTTATTCCTTTTTCTCATTTTCCTTTCATTTCTACTAAATAAAAACTTTATTCCTTATTATTAAAAAAAAATAATAATATTTCTATTTATAATAATGAAAACAAAAAACAAAAAAAGAAAATATATATTTTTAATTAAAAAGTTTCTTTTATTTCTTTCTCCGCATCCTCCCAATCTTCCTTCAATTCCGCAACCATGGATCAAAAAGAATCCAGGTCTTCATCGTTGATCAATGCGGACATTCTTTGGAGAACCAGCACTTCCGTTATGATGTGCCTCTGGAAAATCTCCTCGCATCTTGCAATCCAAGCTTGCTTTGGCCAAGCATTCCATCCGCCTTCCTCCAAGAGCTCTTCATATGCTCTCTTCCTTTGGCCACCCAACCTGCCTTCCCCAATATTATCCATCAGGCGCCTTGCATCTGTTTTGATTGGCCCTACAACTCGCATTGGATCCGCTTTGCCTTGGCCCTCCATTCCTTCTGTCCCATCCACTCCATCCCTTCCATCTCCTTCATTTCCTCCTTCTAATTCATCCGCTCCATTTCCATTTCCTCCATTTCCCAATTCTCCTCCCGCTTTGTTTCCTTCCTCCTGCCTTGCTTCCTCGGTTATGTTTCCTATTGGTTCCGCACCAGACACTTCGTCTCGCACCACGGCATTCATCTGGGCCCCCGGAAGTTCAGTCGGTGCTCCCCAGTAAGGTGGTGGTGGTGGTGTGTTGGTAGTATATCTTTGGAAACGGGGCAACACTAGTGAAACAAGCAAACAATTAGTTACTATTTGATAATCATTAGTCAGTTCAGATTAGTACTCACCAGGAACTCGAGCCCCCAAGTATTTGATCTCCGGCAATGGTGGTATCTTGTAATTAACCCTTGGCGCGGACCTACGACTTTGCATCTTCCTTGATGATTCCAAAGGACCCTCCACAGTTGACTTGACATTTATACAGAAATTGCATGCCACTTTGCAAAGGCAACATTGCTCGCACTTGCCTCAAAGGCCTCAGACAGCAGTACTAGGAATACATCTCTCCTTGCGGCAAATACAGTTTTGCAACGGCGGGACAACAATGACTAAATTTTTATAAAAATTATAAATCTATTGGGTAATAAAATAAATAATGTATAAGGGTATACAGTAATAATTAACGACTTGAAATCAATGGGAAAATTTATCTGAACCCTTGCAGGAGCTCGCGTCTTTATACCCGGGCAACTTTCATGCTTTTCACTTAAAGATTATTGTCTTCACCACTTCGACATGTCCTCTCCTCAGTACCATCTACCTCAGTCTAAAAGTGTGACACAAATAAAAGCACAACATCAATGGTGCAATCCGCTATTTCCTCTGGCTTGTGCTGACCTTCCAATCTTGGCGACCAACTCAGTATATACTTGCAAACTTTGTGGTTAACTCCATATCGGTTGGCCATCCATTATGAGATCCAATCTCCTTCCCTGGCCAATCAACAGCCTCAGACTTCCATCTTTGGTCATGCATTGTTTGTGAGTTTGCATCTACTTCTAACTAAGCCATCACTACTTTACAGTTTGCAATTGGACTAGTCCCTACCCTGCATACACTATTACCTCTCATTTGCATTACCTTCAACATCACTTGCTCCTGTCCCAATTCGTCATGCAATTGTACGCTCAGATTCTATTTTCTCGCACTTACGCTAAGACCTGGGATCTATACCACTGCTTTATTTCCTATCCCTTTCCTGTCATTCATTGCCTCACCGCTTCAACTGTAGTTAGCTCATCACCAGTTTGTATCTAGTCACTTTGGATTACCTTATAAGGGCTATCCCCTTGCCTGATGATTGTCTCCTCAGTTAGTTAATTTCATACGTTCTTGCATTCTGCTACACCCTAGTTATCACATTGGACTCAGGTTGGGTTTCCTTCTTTGGAACACATTCCATTCCTCTTGCCGTTTGTTGAGTGGCAATAACCAAGTTTGCACTTCGCAACTGGGTCTTGCTATTTGCACTTGCCCTTGCACTTGGCATTTCTTTTGCACTCACAATCATCTAAGAATTGCCCTATAGTACATGGGGTGGTCGTGTGACACCTGCTCTGCTTTTCATTCTTCAGCAAATGACCACTGCAATAAACAATCTCTCTAAACCTGCTGACCATGGACCTATTACTAATTTTAAGTCTCCATCTATCAACTCCCCAGACAAATTTGATGTGAAAAACCCAACCAAGCTCAGACCCTTCCTCCAAGCTTGTGAACTCATCTTTGCTAATGATGAGAGGGTTTTTGATAATTACAGAAAAGAATTATTCTTTACAGTCTCTTACCTCAAAGGAAGTTCCAGTAAATGGATCCAACCTTATCTTTCTCACATTGCTAATCATGAGCCAGTTTTCATACTTAACTCTTGGTTTCAGTCCAATCAACAGCTCCATACCCCTTTTGGGGATTTTCTGGAAATCAAACATGCTGAGAAGGAGTTAACCCTCATTGAGATGAAAGATACTTGTTATGCCACTGACTATATCACTGAGTTCAGGACACTTATGACTAAGATATCTGGATGGGGTGATAAAGCCTTTTTCCTGTATTTTTGGACAGGGACTCCCAGCCAGACTACAAGATCAACCAGATGGTTCTGATTGACCTCAAGAAACCTTGGAGCAACTAATGGAAATTCTCCTTAAGGATGATACTGGCTACCATGAAAGGATCTGGGAAAAATTCTTCAATTCCAATTAAAAATCAAAACCTGGAACCAGTCTTCCCACTCCTCAAAAATCTCAACAGCCCAACCAACAAGGTAAGTTCAAGGGAAAAGCAAAGGCTCCCTCCACCAATTCTGATCCAAACTACCAGCCCAATCACAATGTGGGTGAGGATGGACACCTCAAGGCTAAATAAAAGGTTAGAAGAGAAAGAGAGGGTTTGTGTAACTACTGTGGAGGTCCTCAAAAATTTAGCCTCTGCAGGAAACATCCAGAGTTTAAACCTTGCCAGAAGCCAACTCCTGTCAAACCCAAACAGGGAAATGACTACGTGATGGAAATTTGGTACTCCATGACTATCACCATCCAATATTTGGGTATAAAATTTGGAACGGAAAGACTCTAAACTCCCTAGTAAAGACTCAAATTTAATTTCTTTTTTAAATAATCAGGCCTATAGTGTAGTTGTTAACTCTGGAGCAACTCAATCTGTTATCTCCAAATCTATTGTTTCAAAGTTTTCTCTTTCTCCCAAACCTCTGACCACTCCCATTTTCTTATTTACCTTCAACTCTTCTGACTCCCCTTCCCAGGAAATCACTCATAAGGCTTCCTTAAAACTATCCTTACCTTCCTTTCCCAGTTTAGAAAAGGATTTCTTGGTTTTCAATACTCCTCCAAAATAAGATATTTCTCTGTGTATTAAATTCCTTCATTTTTGGAACCCAGAGTTAAATTGGCAACTGGGATTGATCACCCCAAGGCACCAAGCAACTTTTTATCATTCCCCTTCTGTTGAACTCCCTTTGGCCACTACTTATTTTCTGCCAGTGAACCTGAAGGTCACTGCTCCTGCTCCCTCTTCAGAATCTATGCACTCACAACAATTTCCTTCAATTTCAAAAGAAACTTTTGTGAACAGGATATTCTTTGTAAATTCTCCAAAATTCTTGGAAGATATAGAGGATGATCTATCCATTCAAATATTGCATATGATTATTTCCACTTCCAACTCTGGCCCAAAGAAGACTACTTCAGGAGGTCTAGATAAAGATGAGGAAACTGATGTAATTGAAACTGTGTTGGAGAGAGTTCTAGGAGCTTACAACCCTTTTTAGATTTGTTTTCCAAAATTAAACGTGATAAACTACCTCCTCACCATGCTTGCAATCACCATATTGAACTGGAAGACCCTTTGCACCCATTTGGGCATATCTAATTCCTCAGTCACCATGAGAAGGAGACCCTACAAGCCTATATAGCAGAAAATATAGAGAAAGTTTTCATTTTCCCCCACACTTCAAGCACTGGAGAACCTGTTCTCTTTGGGAAAAAGAAGGATGGTGGTTATTGATTGTGTGTTGACTATTGCAGGCTTAACACTGTTAATTCAAAGAATCAGTAACCTATTTGTTCCATGACTCAATTATTAACAGTCTTTTCCGGTGTGGTCACCAAAACTGGACAACTCAGGACCACTTCAGAAAAGTTTAGAATTTTTCATGATTTTTTTTGGCTATCTTTCATCCCAAAAAAAAAAATCAAATTCCTTTTCCTGAATCAGTTCCCTTCAGACTCCAGCTCCTCCAGCTTCCCCATCTCCCAGTGGTTTAGGGATGGGTCCCCGTGGTGTACAGCTCCCCAGGTCTTGTGTTCAATCCTTGTCCTCCTTGCCTTGGTCCCTTGTTTTTCCAATTTGAACTGGTGAAGACTGGCTTGGCTTGGCTCAACCCTTTCCACCGCGGCATTATCATTGAAATCAACAGAAATGGCCATTCATTGGTCATTCCCCCCTCAACCATCAGCTCTAACCACAAGCTGTTGCTTGCGGCCGTCGGAGTTCTCACCCGTCCAATACTCTTGGTCCTCTGGCCACAATCAGTCACATGAACAACTCTCATCACCTGACCCAATTGGTCATTCCCACAACTGATCTCACCTATCATCTCCTCTTATTAATCATCCCTCTCAATCAAATCATTCCCTCAGTCTACCCAATTTACATTGCCTGTCCAATCATCCATCCCCCATCATCCGGTCTGTTCACCCGTGCAAGGTCACTTGTGAGAACAACCTTCATCCGCTGCCTCAATTGGTGTTTCCCACAAGCAATCTTGAACTCCCATCTCCCACCTTGGCCAGTCATCCAACCAACCATTGGAAAAATATTGCCCAAGCGTCCTCCTCCAATCATAACCCCCCTGCTACGATGTCTGTTTCAACCAACTCCAGCAGCCATCCAAACAATCTCACCCAACACTGACCTCCAGCTGCTCTTGCACAATCATCCATGGTCAGCAATTGTGTCATCCTCCTGGATGCAAAGATCCTTGCTTTCCTTTAGCTACCAGAGGTGATAGAATAAACAATAAATACATTATTCATTAAATGCAGCAAAAATATGTAAAATATTTGGATAAAGCTTACTGCAAGGTTAATTGGTTTGGATATGGTTTATTGTTATAAATCAATATAAATAAATTTATTAGAATATTTTGATAGAGGGGCCAAAATTATATTGGGGTTCTTTAAAACCTCTCTTCAGGGAATTAAGTATGAAAACATGTAGGCCTTGGTACTTTGGAAACTTTAATTAATATTCTTGAAGGATATATTGCCAAAAATTAATATGTATATAAAATACACAGTAGAGTAGAAGGGCTTTGTAACCAAGCTGCCACGACAATGAAAGGATAATAAGACTCACTGGTTGTTATTAAATCCTTTGGGTACCTTTTTGGGACATTCACTGATGAGGTAAACCTGTATACTGGGGTTATAAGGTTGTTCAGGAGTTAAATTTGATAAAAAGGGTTGGGGACGGATATTATTAATCAGACTAAAGCCATAAATCACTTACCTATCTCTTATAAGTATTTGATTACCTTGGAAAGGTTTCTGGATGTAAATATAACTGGGTCTCTGGGTATCAATATCCTCAAAAGAGCTCTTTACTTATAGCTTTTTGAGTCCCAATATTTTCCTTCTGAGGGGTACAGGGGCTCAAAGGGATGGACACTGAGACTTGAAGGGTAACCACTGAGACTAGCAGAGTAACCACTGGCAGCCTGTCACGTGTTCTTGGTTCTCTAGCATGGGTAGCATCTAATTCCACAGGGTATGGGAATTATTCTAATTTATAATTGATGTTTGGACGTGTGAATAACACTAATCTATCCTTTTTATTTATTGACTAATTAATTAAAATGAGCAAATTTGCTCAGTAAGTTAATAATTATTTTAATAGACATTCCTTTGGATAATCTGATGTCAGGTGAGTTCTTTTTATGTATTAAATAATTGGAGTAAAGTCATGATATTGAGTTTTCTCCTTATCTTTGAATTTCTTTTGATTTACTAAAATAATTACTTAAAAATATAAGTCATGGGTATTCATGCAATATTTGTACATCATTGGTTTTCTTGGTATTTCACAAAAATACTGATCTCTAGAAATCCTCATAGTAGTATCTTAAAGTACTTTAATACATTTTTAGAAGTAGTCATTATCTTATTTTCAACATTTTTGGTACTTTGAATTGTATTTAATAAAAAATATGTAAAAAGTTTATTTGGATATTTTTATATAATTTTATGAATTTTTAGACTATCTACTATCCATGGGAACATTTATTACATATGTAGAATGTTCCCTTGTAGGTTTTAGCATGTTTATGCGGTGCCTGGTTTTCTCAGGCCGCCTGTCACTTTGTAAAACCGTAGCTCCGTGGCTGCATACTTTTCAGAGGACCGGGGCTGCGTACACAGCTTTGACAGAGTGAGAGTGCTGTTGCTCAGCCGCGCGCGGGTGCATTGGCTGCCGCGGCTGCGTGCGGGAATTGTGACAGAACACATTTCCGTCTTTAACTCCTAAAATATACACAACACCTCAATTCTGACTGAATTTTAGGTGTTAAACCTATACGTGACAATAAATCTGAAATATTTAATTGACCAAAAAGCTCAATAGTGGTGCTGTGGTATTTTGGTCTTTCTTTCCTTAATTATTTAAAAATATAAGGAGTTGTATTTCAAGGGTGGGGTCAGGGAGTGACCCTTCCTTATTTTGGGTGGAAAGTCCATTTTTGCAATAATATTGAGGGTTTTACTACTCCTTCTTGGGTTAATTTTATTATTATTATTATTATTTTATTTCTGTTACTTTTGAAGCTTTCTCTGAAATGGTAGCAAGCTGAAAGATTGCTGGGGCCTGTCAGCCTGTCCCTGTGGTTTTTCACCTGCGGGTCTCCTTCCCGTGCCCATTATTTGGATGGGCTGTTGCAGTTCCATTCCCAATCACTCCAGATTTTTTTATTATTTCAATTATTTTTTGTTGTTTGTTTTCTCATTAGTTTCTCCTTTTTTTCTCATGTCTGTTAAAAAAAATTGTTTTTTTTTCCCCATTATTGGTTTTATCACTTGTACATAGTCTATAGGGACCCATGGCCCATAAAAGGAGGGGCTATCCCCTACCTTTTTCTGAATCATCCATGGGAGTGTGTGCATATTCCCCCTCCATTATCATTGTAATTTATAATAATTATCCTGGGTATATCTTTGATTGCACCTGATCCATTTTATACTGAAGTCTTTGCCCCTCTGAGGCCTGATCCTTATCACAAACAAAAAACCTTACTGTTTGAAGGGAATTCTGTCTGTTGGAATTCTAGAGTGTGTTAAACCACTCTTTGATCCCTTCCTCTGACCATACTGGTCTTAATCCTTTCTTTATCATCTTTCCAGAGCCAATCATGTTTGATTAAAGAGGTTTTATTAAGCTTAAAACCTGGAGTTTTATACCTCTGTTATTTTTCAAAGTTGAATTCTTCCAGCCTACTCTAGAGTTCCTTGAGAAGTGTTGAGGTTATCCCTGTTCAAATAGGTTTTCTGTTTGCTTTTAGAGCTTCTCAAAACATTGTTCTTTGTCTTGTACGTCCACCCTGAGTTTTCTGGTACCCTTCAAGCCCTTGATTTCAGAGAGTTGGGAGGGTTCATTGAGTACCTGGAGGTTGTTTGTGTTTTGAGTTGATAATCCCCAATCTTCTGGTGACAAACAGAGTTATTAGCTTTTGGGCGTTGGTACATACAACAGCTTTGTTCTTTTGAACTTTAAAACAAAATTTAAATGATTACTACTTGATTCCTCACTTAAAAGTTCTGGACCCTGATCTTGCTTACATTTAAATATTTTTGTAACGCTCAGGAGGGCAGCCTAAACAGCACCTTCCCACTCCATGAAACTTCCATGGCCTAGCACCATTTGGAGTCTTACATTTGGTCCCCCGGGCCAGGATCAAACCAGAAGCCCTGGGATTGACAGTCCCAAATTTGAAGAATCACCTTTGAAATACAATCCATTTTTTTTCTTTTTTTTCATTCTTCTATTATCATCCAGATATGATTGATGGAGGCAAATTTTTACAGAAGTAATTCCTCCCAATTGCGCACCATCTGGGCAAGATCCTTGTTTCCTTTTTGTGAAAACTCTACTCTTGCCACATATGTGAGCCACATGGGAATTCTACTCTTTGGATCTTGTAGGAACTCTGCTCTTCAAAATGGAATCTACTGGTACCAAATCCTCCTCTGTTTGGGTCAAGATAGTCAAGATCAAGCCCCAAAACAAGAACTTAGGCTTCAATGGAACAAATTTCAAACAATATTTGGACTCCTATGAGATGGCTGCTGAAGTAGATGGTGCAAGTGAACATGATATGGCTTAGCAGTCACAATTTTTTATCTCCTCTGATGAAGTTATGGAATTGGTTGAATTGTTTCATGGATTCAAAAACCATAACTGGAGGCTCTTGAAGGAGACTATGTTGGCTTATTGAGGAAAGATAGATGTGGCTGCGTTTACCTTGAAGGAATTGGATGCTCTGATTTCCCAATTGATCTCCAATGGTGGGGTCTCTTCAGCCTCTGATTATCAATAATTTAGAAAATATTGGTATTCTATTCAGTCTTACCTCATCAGAAACAATCAGATTGACATGGTGGACAAAATTTGATTTTGTTTTTTCCAGTCTTTTTCTCCAGGAGTGCAGGAAAGAATTAGATTTGAATTAGTCAAATCCAGATCTATGATTACTACTAGATATAATTGGTTCAAGCTTACTTCTTTTCTGGTCCTAAGGAGAGCAGTGGATAAAGTGATGAAATGTCAAACAGCTCTTACTTTTGAACAAAATAGAATCACTGAACCAGTACATTCTCCTTCCTTTAAAGAGTCTAAGAAATAATGAACAAGGTGGAAGCAAATTGTAGACCTAAACCAAATCCACAAGTAAATAGGAAACCGCTACCATAGATGAGATCACTAAATTACATAAGGCATTTAAAAACAATATTTATCAGAAAATTTCTTCTTAAGCTACTCCTAAAACTTCTAAATCTGTTCCTAAAATCACTCTAGTCTTCTATTACTGTCATAGGGAAGGCCGTGGTACTGGGAGATGTTCTGAACTCCAGAAGGACGAGGAGGAAAAATTGGTGAAGCAGAAGGGACACAACTTATTTGTTCCTAATGGTGCTTTGATACCTTTTGATTTTTCTCATCCAATCCATCATGTGGTGGTCTCTTATCAACCACCAACTCCCAAGAAGGCATCTTTGGTCACCTTGGATTTTTTATCATCCTGTGGCAATTTACAACCTTGGTATCCTCCAGCTTCTCTGGCACTTATAAGTCTGATACAGCTAGGAAACTCCATGAGGAACCCAAGCCTCACAAGTCTCCCCCAGTTCCATCTTCAATCCTTCAAAAACCTGTCAAATGTCAATCCTCACCTGAGCCCCCTTCCTCTGATGTAGAAGAAATGGAAGTGGAAAGGGAAACACTTATGGAAAGGTTCTAGGGGAACTCTGATCCTCCTCCTGTTCAAAATTTCCAAACGCCTCAAACTTCTGATCCTGATCCAGTACCTGCTCAACCTGATCATACTCCCTCCACCCAGCCCTAAGTTTGATTCTAGAGGGGCATTTCCAAGGATCACCCCAATGCTGTGGAAGGATTATTAAGGAAAATCTCTGGTCTAAGAATTCCTTATCTGTCTTTTGATGAAATACTGTCATCTCTCCATCTGTGGCTGAAGTGATGGAGAAATGGGTTTCTTGTTGACAAGTGGAGATTGATCTGGAAAAATTAAATGTTTCTTCTGGTAATTTGATTGAGGACTCTGTTGGAACAGATCCCCCTTCAGATGCCAAATTTTATTCCTGTCTTCTTGGTTTCCTAACCCGCTCTCTTGGTCGCTCTGCTAAAAAATTTTCTCTCCTGGTGGATTATGGTTCCCAGCTCAATTTAATTTTGGATTTCATGGCCTGCAAACTCAAACTCAGCCTAAGGGTCAGCTTTAACTCTGCCGTATGTGGTATGATGAAATGCAATATAATTTCTGAAGAACTTGAACCAGAAAAGCAATGAGGGCAAATAGAAGGATCTCAACAAGCAAGCCTATCATGCTGAGAAGTAAACAACAAAGAAGAAGTAGGAAGAAGAAATGAAACACAATTCTGTTGTTTTTGTGAGTTTGCGTGCGTCAGAAGTTAATGAGGAAGAAACTGTTCTAGAATTAGTGAGATTGATCTTTGCACCAAATCAGCCTCTCAGAACAAGTTGCAGGTCTTTATTTCAAGAGATTTAGGTGAGAGTTTTTTAGCCGTGGTTTGAAGCATCAAAAGGTTGTTGAGCCTTGAGGATCTTGAGGATCTTGAGAGCGGAGGAAGGTGAGATGAAGAATGTTTTATTGTTGTGAGATCTTGGAACTTCAGGCCCGTCTGAGTAAGGTTAGGAAAGTCCAGGGCCTTGTGATAGTTGGAGAGGGATGCGGATGTAGCATCAGATCTAGTGAAGCGCAGTACCCCAAGTTGGACTTGAGCATCTGCAAGCAATTGGATTAAGGAGCAGGGCGGTGTGCTGATTGTCCGCTGATTTGAGATGTGAAAAGCAAGAAAAAAAGAAAGAGAAAGAGATAAAGAAAGAAGAAAGAGAAAGCAGAGAAAGAGAAAAAAAAGATAGAGGGAAAAAAGGAGGAATGTTATTTTTATTTCAACACCCCCCTTGATTTTATGCAAACAGAGAATGAAAGCAAACACTCAGGAACCTCTTGAGAGAGTTGTGTGTGCCGGAATTTGTAAGAGCATCAGCAATCATATCATCTGTAGAGATTAGTCTGATGTCCAGTTCCCCCTTTTTGAGAAGATCTCAAAGACATTTGATTTTTATATTGAGATGTTTTGTCTTGGAATTGGAGCAAAATTTATTGATCTTTTCCAGCAGTCCTTTGTTTTCCATCCGGAATACTGTGTTCTCTAGCTTGGTCTTCCAAATTTCCCCAATGAGGGCCTGTAACCATATGTTTTCTTGAACCACATTGGAGAGTGAGGATAGTTCAGCTTCTTTGGATGACAGTTTCATTTTTGTTTGTTTTTTGCTGGAATATGATAAAGGAACTCCTTTCCAGAGCAATAAAGATCCGCTTTGCAGAAGTCTGGTCTCATGGTTTTCAGCCCAATTTGCTTTGGAGTATAATTCAAGACAGTTGGAGAGTTGGCTGGACAAGGTTTTGAGTGCCAGAAATAATGACTGAAATCCCTTTAAGTATTTGAAGCAGTGGATTATTTCCTTCCAGTGGGAGATTCCAGGAGCGTGGTTATAGCGTGATAGAATTGATACAGCTGGAGCAAGATCAGGGCAAAATCAACGGGAGAGGTAGTTGAGTATGCCAGTAAATTGAAGATAGTTGATTTTTAGCTTGCCAAACTTGTGAATGTCATCCTAGAAGCCTCTCAAGGTTGGATTCCAGGATTCAAGGACTTTTTTACCAGTTTGCAGTCCTCAAGGCCCAGGAGTTCCATCCCTTTGATGATCAGCTTGTTTTAGTTCCTTGTGATGAAATTAGGAGAAAGATATATGTCCATCCCAAGGAGAGTATCAGGTTTGTGAGCAGAGGAGTTGGGAAAGCGGTTGAGAAAGAGTGATTCAAACCCCTCAACGTTCCCAACAACAACCAGGCTGTCCATGTGGAAGAAGATGAAGGTGTTCTTGTCATTATGGATGTAGAGGCATGGATTGGTGGTGGACTGATGGAAGTTGATCTCTTGAAATCACTTGGTTATAGTGTCATACCAGTTGACTGGAGCCTTCTTGACGCTGTAAAGGGACTTTTTTAGCTTGAGGAAGGGAGTTTTTTGCTTATATCCTTTGGGAGTGGCTATATAGATGTCTTCAGAGAGAGGAGCATAAATAAATGCACTATTCACCTCAAACTGCCTGATGGGAAGTTTCTTTTCAATGGAGAGAGTGAGGAGCAAAAGGAGGGAAGGAAATTTTCTGGTGGGTGCAAAGGTGTTGTGATAGTCAACACCAGGAGTTTGTAAGTAGCCTTGGATACACAGGAAAGCTTTCTTCCTTTCCGCTGATGAAGCAGTAGTGGGTTTGTTTTTCAGAACCCAGGTGTTGCGGAGGTAAGACTTGGGTTTGAAATGATAGTCTTCCCATACGTCCATCTCTTTGATGGTTTTCAGCTCTGGGTCCATTGGTTCTTCCCATTAATTAGTGATGGTTGCAAGGGATAAGGGATTTTCAGATATTTATGTGTACTTAGCAGGTTTTATCTTGGAGGTTTGGGCTCTCAGCTTGTATCTGGGTTCAATTTTGGCAGGTAAGATAGAGGAAGCTACGGGTTCTGATTTTTCCTCACTTTCCAAAGACACATCCTCAGGGACAGTATTGAGACCAGAGGGAGCTAGAGATGGAGGTTTGGAAGGATTGTAGGCAGGAGGAGATGTTGGATGAGTGGCCAGCATTGGATTGCAAGAGCATTGGTTGGGAGTGTCTGAGTTGGACCAGACCAGGGATGGTTTGTGAATAGACAGATTGAATTCTAGGAACTGGAGGTGCTTGGTATCTATGATCCTCCCATGCTCTCCAAGAATGTGATATGATTGAAGCTCATCATTATACCCTATGAGAGTACCCAGGAAACCTTAAGGGGAGATTTTGTGTCAGCTCTCTGATAAAAGGAACCTTGCAGTCCTTTAGCTACAGAAAGTGATAAAAATACTGGAATAATAATTATTATTATTATTCCAAAAATAAACACTCAGAGGCTCAAAAAAATAATATAATAAGAGCAGTTGCAAGGTTTAATTGGTTTTGTAATAAAAGGTTTGCAATATGTATATAAAAGAGGGGCCACAGTATTATACTACTGGGTTTCTTTACAGACAAAGCAACCTCTCTTCAAGGGGCCTCCTTAGGCAGTTTAAGAACCTTGGAATGAAGATGGGTGCCTTAGAAAGGGCTTATTCCACTAATTACTGGGCATAAAAACACACTGGCCTAGAAAGGAAGGGAAACACTCACTCTGAGCACTTTATCACAAAAATCCTGCAATAATGGGAAGGGTTTCAGAGCAGATGGGGTGGATTGCCTGACTAAACTTCAAGGGTTGATTGGTTTTAAGAAATGAATAATAATACTACAGACTTGGTCATAAATAACTTGCTTAGAATCTCCAGAAGCACTTGACTAACAATGACACGGTTTCTGATTGATAATGATAATTCCTGGTAAACTGATGATGGAATAATGGATCCAAAGAGGTCTGTATAAATACCTTTTTGGGGCGCTTTTGAGCTTCTCAGGGCGCTCAGAGAGGGTTCTGCTCAGGGGCTGAGGCTGGCAAGCCATTCAGAGCAAGATTAGCACGTCCACTTGGTGCTTTTAATCAGCTGACCTTAGATCTGCTGGATTTCTGTACTATTTTAGCAACAGGATCTGTTAATCTATTATGGCGTAAATTTAATCATTCTGCATTCATCCTGCATTTGTGCTATTAGTATTGCTTCAAAGTGAAAAGATGTGGAGGTTTAATGATTGTCCATCATCTGCTGATTACGTAGATAATTATTAATAATTTTTACGAACACTCCTTGTAGTTTTTCGTGGTCTTTAAAGATCAGATTAAAGGATTTACATGGTACTCCTTGATCTTTAATTTATTATGAAAAAATGTTTTAAACTTTATTTTACATCAATTTGAATTAAGTTTTGATCCTTTTAGACTAATGCATATGTCAACTTGTTACATATGCCAGGCAACCCTAATTAGGTTGTAGCTCTTTTAAGAGGTACCTGGTTGTCAGATTATTCACAACGGATCCAGACCTGGGTATTTGTCAGTTCAGATGCGCGCGGGGTATTATCTGCTGCGAGCGGGTGTCTAGTACGCGAAAAACTGCTACTATGAGTACGTAGCGGTATGTAATGATGCGGGGCTGCGCGCGGGAATTGTGACATAACACATTTCTGCGTGTAACTCCTAAATACACAACACCTTAATTCTGAGTGAATTTTAGGTGTAAACCCTATACGTGACAACACGTGTGAAATGTTAGAATGGCCAAAAGGTTCCATACTGGTGTTGTACTTTTTAGTACTTTTCTTTTTAATTATTTTAAAAATGTAAGGACTTGGATTTCAAGGGGGGGGTAAGTGAGTGACCCTACATAATTTTGGGTGGGAAATCCATTTCTTTAATAATATTTATGAATTTCTCAATCCTTCTTCTGTTAATTGAGATATTCTTTATTTTTATAGTTTTGTGTTGCTATGACAGGTTGCTCTGTACATAGTAGCAAGCTGACAGTTTGGAGATTGCTTTGGAAGGGAGATTGAGGTAGGATAATTTATTTCCTATGGGTTGAAAGTAACTGATGGGAAGAGATTGGTTTTTCAACAGTTGGAAGGGAGATTTCTTGGATTTTTGAGCAGGGATTTGATTGAGGGTAAGAGTGGCTGAAAAGACAATTTTGTGCCAGTAGTGAAAATCAAGAGCAGAGTCAGAGAGAATGGAGCGTATGGATTCAAGAAGAGAATGGTTAAACCTTTTGGCAAGTCCATTTTGCTGTGGAGTATAGGGATCTGAGTATCTGGTTTTATTGAGGTGGTTTTTACAGAATTGGGAGATTTTGTTGTTGAAAAATTCACCCCCACAATCGGAGTGTAGGACGGAGGGAAACTATCCAAAGCTCTTAGCTTCTAGACTTAGGACACTCCTCAGTAGCTCAGGTACATTTCTCTTGTTCCTTATGGGCAGGGAAGCGCAGTATCTTGTATTGATGTCACTAGGGTAAGGAGGAAAGGGTTTCCATTCAGGGATGGAGGAGAGATGGGACCAATGATGTCCATGTGGAGTTCTTTGAAGGTTCTGGATGTAGCAGTATGTTCCCTTTTAAAACTTGCCCTGGTAATTTTCAAGAGGGAACAGGCTTTGCACCCCTGATTGGGTCTGACTAGTATCCCTGGTTTGTGTCTGATACAATGGTATCTCAAGTGTACTGGAAATTTATGTAGAAGCTCAGCAGAGGATAAAAAGTTTTTTTGATTGGGGAGATTAAATCTGAGACCAGGAAGCTTATTATAGTAGCAGCCGCTTGCAACCAGTGTGTCATTTTTGATGAGGTTAAAGGAGTTAATTTCAAAGGAGATGGTGAATTTCTCAAGGAGTAGACAAGAAATAGAGAGAAGATTAGCAGCCAGGTCAGGAAAATATAGAAAGTTGTTCAGAATAAGATCTCTGTGTTTTTTGGAGAGCTTAACAGATCCTTGTCCTTTAATGGGTAGATTCTCATTTCCCAAACCAGTTTGAACTATTCATTCTTCTTCCATGGATAGGACAAAGAAAAGGTTGGAGTTTGAAATCATGTGAGCGGAAGAAAAAGAGTCCACTATGAAGATAGATGGGTCTTGGAATATGGAGGTGAAATCACTGACATTGTTTTCAGTTTTTGCAGCTGGAGCAGGGAAGCAAGGGCGGAAACAAGGATAAAGAAGCCAGAAATTCGATTCTGGATGTGGAGACTTTGGGTTATGCCATCTGCGCTTGCATTTGTTGGAGTCTGAGTTAGCCAGGGAAGTTTGATTATCCTTGGAAGTAGAGGCGGATGAGAAAAGCTGGAGGTTATTAAAGTGGACTCTGAGGTGATCCAGAACCATGGTGGGAACAATTTCTGTGATGGAGTTGGTGATCTTGCTCTTCAGGTGGTCAAAAGAAGCGGGAAGGTTTTGGAGAATGGAGTAGGCAATGATGTCAAGAGGAATGGATATACCCATTTTGACAAAATTGGTAATCAAGGCTCTAATTTGCATCATAAAAAGTTGAATGTTATGGGAACTAAATTAGATAGCACCAAATTTGTTGAAGACTCAAGCGCGATAGGAAGCATGACAGAATGCAAAGTAGTGGTTGATGGATTTCCAGATAAATTTGGCATCACTCTCATTGGAGTGATTAATGACATTGAGGTGAATAGAGGCCTCAAGTTTGGTGGTGAGCAGCTTTAAGAGTTGGATGTTAACAGCAGGATTGAGAAAGATGGAATGAGAGATCAAGGATTCCCAGAGAGATTGAATCTTGAGGAGGTTGGTGGTTCTTGATTTCTACAGGGAAAATTTGTCAAGAGTGAGAAGGGGAATGGCTTCCAGAGCTACTTTGGCTATGGTGGATTGGAAGTTGTTGCTTGTTTTGGGAGACTTTTCTGCTTCTTTTCTTGAGGGTAGGTTGTTGGGTTGTAGCGACTTTTTGACTGTTAATTGTGATGAAATAAGGTAGAATTTCTAAAGAACTTGAACCAGAACAGCAAGGAGGACAAATAGAAGGATCTTGAAAAGAACGCCTATCACACTGAGAAGTAAACAAAAAAGAAGAAATAGGAAGAAGAAAGGAAACACAATCTGGTTGTTTTTGTGAGTTTGCGTGCTTCAGAAGTTATTTCAGCCTCCTGGATGCCAAGACCCTTGCTATCCTTTAGCTACCAGATGTGATAGAATGAATAATAAATATATTATTTAATAAATGCAGCAAAAATCCGTAAAATATTTGGATGAAGCTTATTGCAAGGTTAATTGGTTTGGATATGGTTTATTGTTATAAGTAAATATAGATAAATTGATTATTAAATATTTTTATAGAGGGGCCACAATTATATTGGGATCTTTAACCCCTCTCTTCAGGGAATTCAGCATGAAAACATGTAGGCCTGGTTACTTTGGGCCCTTTAGTTTAAAGGATATTTTGCCCAAACATAATATGTATATAAAATCCACAGTGGAGTGGCAGGGCTTTGTAACCAAGCTTCCACAAAAGAGAAAGGATAATGAAACTCACTTGTATATTATTGAATCCTTTGGGTATATGTTTGGGAAGTGTGCTGATGGGTTAAATCTGTATACTGGGGTTATAAGGTTGTTCAGCAGTTTAAATTGATAAAAGAGGGTTGAGGACGGATATTATTAATCAGACTAAAGCCATAAATCATTTACTTATCTCTTATAAGTATTTTATTACCTTGGAAAAGTGTCTGGATGTAAATAACACTGGGTCTCTGGGTATCAATATGCTCTAAAGGGCTCTATATTTATAGCTTTTTGGAGTGCCAATATTTTCCTTCTGAGGGGTACAGGGGCTCAAAGGGACAACCACTGAGGCCAGAAGGGTAACCAGTGGTAGCCTGGCACGTTTTCTTGGTGCTGTAGCACGGTTAGCATCTAATTCCACAGGGTATGGGAATTATTCTACTTTATAATTCATGTTTGGACATGTGAATAACACTAATCTGTCCTTTTTATTTATTATTTAATTGATTGTCCTTAGTAAATTTTTGCAGTAAGTTAATGATTATTTTAATATACATTCCTACGGGGATTCTGATGTCAGGTCACTTCTCATTATGTATTAAATAATTGTAGTAAAGTCATGATATTGGTTTTACTTCTTATTTTTGAAATTCAGTTGATTTACTAAAATAATTACTTCAAAATATAAGTCATGGGTATTCATGTAATATTTTTATATCATAAGTTTTCTTAGTTTTTCACAAAAATATTGATGTCTAGCAATTCTCATAATGTTATATTAAAGTATTTTGATATATTTTTAGAAGTAGTTGTTATCTTATTTTCAACATTTTTGGTACTTGAAATTTTATTGAATAAAACATACGTATAAGGGTTATTTAAGTATTTTTATATAATTTTATGTATATTTATACTATCTACTATCCACAGGAACATATATTACATATTTAGAATGTTCCCGTGTAGGTTTTAGCATGTTTACGCAGTACCTAGGTTTCTCAGGCGGCCTGTCACTTTGTCAACCCGTACTCCCACGGCTGCATACTTGTCAGAGGCCCGGGGCTGCGTACACAGCTTTGAAAGAGTGACAGCGCTGTAGCTCAGCCGCGCGCAGGTGAATTGCGCGGCTGCGTGCGGGAATTGTGACAGAACACATTTCTGTCTGTAACTCCTAAAATAAACACAACACCTTAATTCTGACTGAATTTTAGGTGTGAAACCTATACATGACAATACATGTGAAATATTTAATTGGCCAAAAAGTTCAATAGTGGTGACGTGGTATTTTGGTCTTTCTTTTCCTTACTTATTTAAGAATATAAGGAGTTGGTTTTCAAGGGTGGGGTCAGTGGGTGACCCTACCTAATTTTGGGTGGAGAATCTATTTTTCAATAATATTTAGGTTTTTCCTTCTCCTTGTTAGGTTAATTATATTATTATTATTTTTATGTTATTTCTGTTACTTTTTCAGCTTGCTCTGCAATAGTTGCAAGCTGACAAGTTAAGGAGGAAGAAAATCCTCTATCTTTAGTTAGATCAATCTTTGCACCAAATTGGCCTCTCACAAAAGTTTGAAGGTCTTCATTGCAAGAGATTTGGTTGAGAGTTTTGTTTGAAGCAGCCAAGGTTTTTTGAGCCTTGAGGAGCTTGAGGATCTTGAGAGCGGAAGAAGGTGAGATGAAGAAGGTTTAATTTTTGTGAGATCTTGGGACTTCAAGCTGGTCTGAGTAAGGTTAGGAAAGTCGAGGGCCATGTGAAAGTCCAAGAGGGATGCGGATGTAGCATCAGATCTAGTGAAGCCCAGTACGCCAAGTTGGATTTGATCATCTGCAAGCAATGGGATTAAGAAGTAGGGTGGTGCGCTGATCTTCCGCTGATTTGATATGTGACAAGCAAGAAAAAAAGAAAGAAAAAGAGATAAAGAAAAAAAAAGAGAAAGCAGAGACAGAGAAAAAAAAAGATAGAGGAAAAAAGAAGGAATGTTATTTTTATTTCAAAATGGTATAGGGAATCATTCATGAAAATTAGTTGGCATTTCTGAGGATGTCCCGGTTCAAATTGGACAAAGTATTTTTGGAACCTGTCATTTCTGAATTCCTTGTTTGGATGGACCTATGATCTTGGGAAGATTTTTCTTAATGGATTTTGGTGCAATCCTAATTTTTTCTGATCACGTTGGGGATACAATTCTTCTCCCTGATGCTGACAGAAGGAAGATTGAAGTGCACCTTTGCTCCTTGGATTCTGGTCAATGGGAACCAGATTTTCCTGGTCACCCTTCTAAATTAGTTCTGAAAGGGAAATGGAAGGAAACCTCCTCTTCCCCTCATTTTTTAGATTAATTGGTCCTACAAATAGTTGTACTTCTTCCCAGCCTCAGCATTCAACTCAAGGATCAACATCTGTCTCATAGCCATACTTTTCTTTTTGCTCATTGTTTCCTTCTCATCCAAATAAAACTAAAAATCAAAAACATGAAAAATCCAAAAATCCTAAAAATATTTCTTCTCTATCCAGATCTGTTGTCTCCTCCTTTCCTTGTTATTTTCAGCCTGATCATTCTTCTCCTTTTCCGGTTTTGAATCTCCTCAATGAGTCTAAACTAGATCTCAATATCAATTCTCTTCTTGTTGGCTTTGGTATGAAGCAGTATGGCCTTAGGTGGAGGCAATTTGGGGTAGAAGTAAGTCCTCACAATTGTGCACCATCAGGGGCTCCTACTACTGTCATTTTCAAAACTCTACCCTGTGCCACACATGTGAGCAATGCGTCATCTTTTGGATCCTCTTTTATGGAAAAGGCACCTTTCAAGGATGTTGCAGAACATCAAAATTGGGAGATTTTGGAACTTGGTCTCAGCTTTTGTAGTCAGGTCTTTCTGGTCAATTCTTGGAGGAAGCAAGGATTTCTCTCTTTACCACTAACAATGAGCCAGTTGCAAAAAAAGGTTCAACCAGTCAACCAACCAATGCTTTTCAACCTCAATCCTCCTCTTATGCAACCTCCTCTATTTTTTGATCCTTACTGTGGTTTATCTCAATCTCTCACTGTTCCCTTTGTTCCTTGTGGTTGTATTACTGAGAAACGTCTGAAGGTGGTCAACTTTGGTCCAGATGGATGGCTTCTTCCTGATGAGTTAAATTTGATCAAAAATTTCTTGGCTCTTAGAGAAAAATCTATTTCTTTCTGTGAAGAAGAGATAGGTCTCTTGAAAGAATCCTATGGCCTCCCTTATATCATTCCAGTATTAGAAAATGATCTCTGGAAAGAGAAAAAGATCCCTACCCTGCTGCTAAGGTCAATGAGTTCATCAAGTTGGTCTGAAAATAAGTCTGCACCTGTTTATATGAGCATTCAACTTGCAGCTATTCCAGTCCGGTCTTCTTTGTCCTCAAAAGTAATGGTAAACTTAGAATATTTCATGATCTCCATCCCCTAAATAAGGTTACCATTAAAGACTCTGGTATTCCCCCTGCTACCAAAGAATTTTTCAAATATTTCTCTGGGAGAGCTTGCTATGGTCTAGGTGATATTATGGGTGGCTATGAAAAACAATCCTTACATCCAATTCCTTGTCTGCTCACTACTTTCAATACTCCCCTTGGACAATTCCAAGTTAATTTTTTGCCCCAGGGTGCCACCAATTTGGTTGCAGTCTATCAGGCTCAGATGGTTTGGATCCTCCAGGATGAAATCCCTTATCATGCTGGTATATTTATTGACAATGGAGGAATTAAAGGTCCAGTTCATGACTATAACAATGAGCTCTTACCTTGGCACTCAGGAATCCATTGATTTATCTGGGAATATGCAACCACTTTGGAAAGGATCTTTTTTTGAATCAAGGAGTCTGGCCTCACTGTCTCTGGATCCAAATTGGCTGCCTGTGTCCCTGCTCTGGAAATTGTTGGTCATGTGGTCTGCAAGGAAGGAAGAAGGATGGCACCAGCCAAATTCAAAAAAATCCTCTCTTGGCCCACTCCAATCAATCCCACTGAATTCAGATGTTTCTTATGTGTTGTCATTTATGTTTGGATCTTCATCCCTTCTCTATCCAAAATCTGTATTCCGTTGCATCCCTTAACCACAAAGGATGCTGAATGGCTTTTGACCCAAGCTTGTGCAAAATCATTTCAGAAGCTCAAAACAATTGTTGGGAAGGAAATTTTCTTGATTGAGATCAGTTATGGACCTGGAGCTGGCAAGATCAAGCTGGGTGTAAATTTGAGTTATCAATCTGTTGGGTCTTCCCTTAGCCAGGAAGACAAAAATGGTTTGGATTGTCCTGCTCTGTGTGAATCTCTCCTCTTTTCCAATGTAGAATCTAGGTATTCCCAACCAAAACTGGAACCTTGTGGTGTGGCCCGGATGTTGAAGAAGCTCAAAACTATTCTCCGGGGTCAACACTTTGAGTTAAAAGTCAATGCACAATCCATCATCAAAATAATCAATGCCCCCAGCCATCTGAATGCTCCAATGACTCTCTGGGTGGCTTTTATCCAGTTTTTTTCTTCTGATATTGTTCATAGGCGTGGGAAGTCTTTTACCATGCCTGGCGGGTTATCTCAATTTCCTATTGGAGATGAATAATTGGATTTTGGAGTAGATTTTGACAAGGAGGAACCTTTTATTCAACCTTTTTTCAGTGTTTCCTCTCAAAATTATTTTGGCTTCAAGCAAGGGCTCTGGCATAAAGTAGAGAAGTACCTTTCCACTCTCCAAAGACCTCCTGATATCTCAGCTAAATATTTTTGATCCCTTAAAAGAAAGTCCTCCAACTTCTTGGTACAAGGTACTAGGATTATGGAAAGAGGAAATCCTTGTGTTCTTATTGTTATTACTATCTCTGCTAAACAAGATTCAATCTTGGAAAGTATCCAAGAAGGACTTGGTCATTGTGGGGAAACAGAAAATTTTCAACAAATATCCAAAAAATTCTGGTGGCCATCCTTGAAGGAATCTGTCTCTCAATGGCACAAGAGTTGTGATGTCTGTCAGAAATGTGATCTTAGGCGCCTGGCTGAAATTTTCCATCCAACTGGGGATACCACTGCCTTTGGAAGGTTTTCTATGAATGTGGTCCATATTAAGGCTTTCTGAGTAAGTACCTCATTGTGGCTAGAGATGATTTTTATGGATGGGTTGTGGTAAAATTCCTTAAGAACATCAGCTCTGAATCAGTAGCAGCTTTTCTCTATGAGAATTGGACAACGCGCTATGGCTTGGCCCAATCTTATTCAACTGATGGTGGCTCTGAGTTTGGTGGAAAACTGGCCAACATAGGGTTACCACTCTATATTATCCTAAAGGCCTAGGCATGGTGGAAAGAGGCGATTCTCCTTTGAAGGCTGCTCTTGTCAAACTGGCCGGTGAAAGTGGGAAGGATCGTTGCAAATTTCTTCCTCTGGTCCTTTTCTCTGATCAAATTTCAACCAAACAAACCACTGGCTACTCACCCTACAAAATTATCTTTGGTCAAAGGGCTTTCCTGCCTGTGGATCTGGAAATGGAATCTTTCTTAGGTATTTCTTGGGAACAGGTTTCTTCTTCCATGGATCTATTAGTTTCCCAATCCAAGCAACTGGAGTGGAGTGAGGATGTTTGTAGTGAAGCTTATCAGAAGACGATGGAATCCAGAGAAAAATTGGTTCAGTATTGGGAAGATAAACATTCAAAGCAGATCAGGGACTCTTTGAATCCTGGTGATCTTGTTTTATCTTATAATCAATCCTTGGAAACTCAGTGGGGGAAGCTTTTCTCTAATTTCTGGAATGGTCCTTGTTGGGTGGTTTGTCAATTCAGAGATGGATCTTATGTTTTGGAAGAGCTGGATGGTACTCAGTAGGCCAGACGGTTCTCTGCTGATCAATTCAAGAAGTTCTTTTGTTGTGGAGGCAACTTATCTCAAAAGTAAGTCCTCCCAATAGTGCCCCACCAGGGTCATCTGCTGCGTTTTCTTGTAAAAATGTAATTTAGGCCACATACGTGAGCACCTGGGACGCCCTTTTCTTCACCTCTGCTGCTTCTAGCACTATTTTTGGATGGATCAAGATATTTTTCATTTCTTCAATCACTCTCAAGATCAAGAAATGTTAATTTTTCTTTGCTTCAATTTCCTTGCTTCCTTTTTTCCTCTTAATAACTTCAAATCCAGATGCAGACTAGGGACAGTCTGTAAGTTGAAGAGATATTTGGTGACCAAAAATAGACACTTGGGACCAGTGCGGCAAGTTTTGGAATTTTTTATTATTTCTTTTAGCTATCTTTCATTCCAAAACAAAAATTCCTTTTCCTGAATCAGTTCCCTTCAGCCTCCAGATCCTCCAGCTTCCCCATCTCCCAGCGGTTTAGGGATGGGTCCCTGGGGTGTACAACTCCCTAGGTCTTGTGTTCAATTCTTATCCTCTTTGCCTTGGTCCCTTGTGTTGCCATATTGTGCAGGTGAAGAGCAGCTTGGCTTGGCGCCGGCATTTTTGTTGAAATTGACGGAAATGGCCATTCATTGGTCATTCCCCCCTCAACTGTCATACTGACACCAAACTCAGTCTAACCTCAGTCTTAACCCCAGGCCTGATCTACTTTCTTAGGAACTTCAACCTCAGGGCTCAGGAGACTTACATCAATATGTCTCCAGTAACTATATACCTCAGGATCTTCATGCAGTACATATCTACATATAGTCTAACCTCATACTATACACAGATAGACTCCGTAGGCTTGCACATACTCAATCTCCCAGGCTCTACTCTACCTCTCTGTCTAACCCATACCTCTTTGGGTTATCTCTCTGTCTAACCCATACCTCCTCTGTGTGGTTTATCCTTTGGGAATCTTTATGTACATCCTCCTGCAGATTGTATTACATACTCTCTCTACTTAGTACATAGTGTCATGACTCCCATGTACACTGTACATCCTTCAACTGTACTCTCCCAACTTAGACAGCTCAGACCTGGAACCTTGTCCCAATGTAGAAGCAGCCTAACCTAATTTAGTAGCATCCCTGATCAGCCCTCTCTGTTACTTAGACTGTTCCCATGACATCATGTGTGTAGTCTGAGCCCCAATCACTTGTACCTCTGTAGTTCCAACCTCTTGTCTATTTAATAAGCCTCCTCTTTCCTCTTCCTGATGCTTCCCCCAAGAAATCGGTTTACTAATTCTTACTAGGAGATCTTTCCCAGCAAGTGTCATTCAGCACCATTCAACCCAATCCTCCTCTGCTCCTGTTAGCCTCCTTCAGTAACCTTGCCCCCAAGCCTACTTTGGGTAGAGACTCCTCTGTGCCAAGCCCCGCTTGCATGTCAGCAGCCCTTGTGACACCCCTCAACCACCAGCTCTAACTGCAAGCTGTTGCTTGCGGCCATTGGATTTTCCAATCATCCAATCCTCTCAGTCCTCTGCGCGCAATTGTTCATGGAAACAATTCTCATCACCTGACCCAATTGGTTGTTCCCACAACCAATCTCACCTATCATCTCCTCTTATTAATCCTCCCTCTCAATCCAATGATTCCCTCAGCCTACCCAATTTACATTGCCTGTCCAATCATCCATCCTCCATCATCTGGTCTGGTCACCCCTGCAAGGTCAGTTGTGGGAAAAACCTTTATCTTCTGACTCAATTGGTTCTTCCCACAACCAATCTTTCACTCCCATCTCCCACCTTAGCCAGTCATCCAAACAATGTTGCCCAAGCGTCCTCCTCCAATCATTATGCCCCCACTACCATGTCTGTTTTGACCAACTCCAGCGGCCATCCAAATAATCTCACCCAACACTGACCTCCGGCCGCTCTTGCTCAATCATCCACGGTTAGCAATTGCCGGGACCTGTCAGCCTATCCGCGTGGGTCTCCTGCCTGTGCCCATTATTGGCACGGGCTGGTGCCGTTCCATTCCTGATCACTCAAGATTTTTGTAGTATTTCAATTATTTTTTGTTGTTTGTTTTGTCATCAGTTTCTCTTTTCTTTCTCATGTCCATTAAAAAAAAAATCAAATTTTGTTTTTTTGCCGCTCTATGTGTGTTTTCACTTGTACATAGTCTAGAGGGACCCATGGCGCATAAAAGGAGGGGCTCTCCCCTACCTTTTTCTGAATCATCCATGGGAGTGTGTGCATATGTCCCCCCCCATTATCATTGTAATTTATAATCATTATCCTGGGTATATCTTTGATTGCACCTGATCCATTTTATCCCAAAATCTTTGCCCCTCTGAGTTCTGATCCTTATCACCAACCAATAGCCTTGATGGTTGAAGGGAATTCTCTCTGTTGGAATTCTAGAGTGTGTGAAACCACTCTTTGATCCCTTCCTCTTACCATACTGATCTCAATCCCTTCCTGGTTATCTTTCCGGAGACAATCACTTTGATTGAAGAGGTTTTATTAAGCTTAAAACCTGGAGTTTTATACCTCTGTTATTTTTCAAATTTGCAATCTTCCAGCCTACTCTTGATTTCATTGAGAATTTTTGAGGTTATCCCTTTCAAATTGGTTTTCTGTTTGCTTTTAGAGCTTCTCAAAACATTTTGCTTTATCTTGTAAGGCCACCCTCAGTGATCTGGTACCCTTCAAGCGCTTGATTAAGGAGAGATGGGCAGGTTCATTGATAACCTGGAGTTTGTTTGTGGTTTGAGTTGATAATCCCCAATCTTCTGCTGACAACCAGATTTATTAGCTTATGGGAGTTGTTACATACAAAATCTTTGTTCTTTTTAACTTTAAAAAAAACTTTGAAATTCTTTTGTCCAAACATCTCCCACGTAATATTGCCTCAGATAGTTCTGTTCCATTTCTACTGACTATTATCAAAATTTATCCTTACTACTTGATCCCTCACTTAAAAGTTCTGGACCTTGATTTTGGTTACATTTCAATATTTTTGTAAAGCTCAGGAGGGCAGCCTAAACAGCACCTTTCCCCTCCACAGAAATTCCATGGCCTAGCACTGTTTGGATTCTTACAGCGGTTCCACCATTTTATCCTAAATTGAACTCAGGGGTGCTTACAATCTTGTTCAAATCAAAGAAGGGAATTAACATCTTACAGCATGCAGAACTCAGTTTGGAAGTTATTAATATTTGGTAATGCCATTTGGGCTAAAAAATTCTCCTGCATCTTTAAAATGCCTTGTTAATGACATTTTTTCAGAACTTCAAACCATCTGTGCTGTGGTATACCTCAATGAAATGATTATTTTTTCCAGAAACTTAACACAACATACAGCCCATGTGTGTGAAGTCTTGAGCTGACTTTGGAAGAACAACTTATATGCAAATACTTCTAAGTGTGAATCTCATACCTCCTCAGTGGATTAATTAGGCTACTTTATCTCCAGGGATGGTATTGAAATTTAAAACTCCAAGGTCCAAAAGATCTTGGACTGGCCACCACCAACAAAAAAAACGCCTTGCAGAAGTTTTTGTGTTTTTCTAATTTTTATTGCAGTTTTATCATTAACTATTCCAGAAAGGTCTATCCCCTCACTGCTCTAACTGGTCCAGAACCCATCTTTCCTTTTTCTCCAGGGGCTCTGCAGCATTTTGAAGACCTCAAGTTGGCCTTTACCAAGGCCCAAATCCTCAGAAATTTTGATTTTTCTTTATAAAACGTTTTGAGACTGATGCTATTGACTATTCCCTAGGGGCTGTCCTCACCCAAGTCTCCCCTGATTGATCCAAGCACCCAATTGCTTTTGACAGCAGGAAATTGGGTAGTTCTGAGCTGAATTATTAAATCCACAATAAGGAACTCCTGGCCAATGTATGGGCCATCAAGATATGGATATCTTACTTCCTCAGTCTTTCATCTCCTTTTGAAGTTCTCACTGATCACTTGTCCCTAAAGTATTTTATGGCCTCTAAAGTGCTGACTTATTTTCAAGCCTGTTGGGCTGAATATCCATCAGGATGTGACTTTAATTTTGTCTATAGACCTGGGAAGCACTCCATAGTGCCTGATCTCTTGTCATGTAAATACCATGTTTATCCCAAAGGGGGGATGCCCTATGCAGAAAAGAATCCAGCAAATGTCAAACAACTCTTGAAACAGACTCACTTTGAATGTTCCAGATTTTTATTTATTTCTAAAAAAACAGGTTGATGGACACTTGGAAAACTTAATTCAACCCCAGGTCTCCCAACAAATCAACCCAAAATATTATTCAGAAGTTAAACAAAAAGGAACAATTAAAGAGCTACCACATAGACCCAGACACTGGACTCCTTATTTTCCAAAATAGAATAGCAATCCCCAAGGAAGATGAAAAACTTCAACTTTAAATACTTCAACAACCAAATGATTCCCCTCTCTCCAGTCACCCGGTACAAGAAAAAAGTATTGATCTAGTAAAAAGAGATTTTCACTGGGAAAATATGACTTCATTTATAAAAGATTATTTTTCTTCTTGTTAACTTTGCAGAAGAAACAAACCAATTCACCACAAGAAGTTTGGACTCCTTCAACCCCTAACAATTCTGAGTTCTCCCTGGACCTCACTCTCTATGGACTTCATCTCACAGCTTCCACTATTCAATGGATTTGACTCAATCCTTGTCATAGTTGATTTTTTCTCAAAAATGTCTCTCTTTATTAGAAACAGAAGTTATATATCCTCTACGTAATTAGCTAATCTACTAATTTCCCATTTTCTCACTAAACCTGGACTCCCAACTGTCATTTTCAGTGACAGAGGATCTCTTTTTGTTTCTTCCTTTTGTAGAAATGTATGTGAAAAATTACAGATAAAAAGAAATATCTCCACACCTTATCATCCCGGGGCAGATGGAAAAACAAAAAGGGTAAATCAAATACTAGAAAAATTTTTAGAATTTACGTCAGTTATCACCAATACAGCTGGGATACCTGGATCCTTCTTACTGAGATTGCCTACAACAATTCCACCCAAACTTCCACTAAGCAATCTCCATTCTTAAACATTTACAGTCAACATCCCAACTTTGAAAGCCTCCATGTAGTAGAAAATCAACCTGCCAGCCACTCCATTCCCCAGATTCACCAGAATCAGAAACAACTAGGAGTTGAGCTGGAAAAATCTATTAAAACTTATAAGAGATATGCTGACCTAAAAAGAAGTAATTTTCCTGCCTCATTTGCTGTTGGAAACAAAGTTTGGCTCTCCTCTAAAAATATAAAAACTAATTCTCCAACTCATAAGCTCTCAGTGAGATGGTTTGGGCCCTTTTTGATTAAAGAACAGATTTTATAAAATTCATTCAAGCTTCAACTTCCTCAACAATGTTCCACTATTCACCCAGTGTTCCACTCCTCCTTTCTCAAGTCATATCAGGAAATTTCACTGTCCTCCAGGCACCAACCACCAACTGAACAAGTCAAAATACATGGGCAGGAAGAGTGGGAAGTGTCTCATATATTGGACTCAAGACTGAAGAGTTTTAAATTAATTTACTTGGTTGAATTGAAAGGCTTCCAGAATGAAAAGAAACGCACCACTTGGGGACCTCACTCTTGTTAGACAATAAGATACAGCACACTTTTTTTCACAGAAAACAACCCTAAAAATATCACATAATCTTGAAAGTCACAGCTTATAGATAGACTAAATCTGGACCATCTGCCCACCCTACATCCTCTCCTCTCTCCTCACCAAGATTTGGATTTGGGAAAGGCCAAAAATTGAGACCTATAGCTGACGGAGGTGGATGGTCAGGTGATTGATACCATTTTGCAAGTAATAAACCAAGATTTGGATTTGGGAAAGGCCAAAACTTGAGGCCTATAGCTGACGGCGGCGGATGGTCAGGTTGTGAAACTCTACAGGTTAAAAGCCAGCAAAACAACTGAGGATAGGGGCTTCTCATGGAAAATAGATACCAGAAAAGGAAAGAGGATTTGTTAAGGAATCAGGCTAGCCACTTGGTACACAAGACAACGGAGAAATCTCAAGAAAAAGACACTAAAAAAACAACCAATTAGACTATGGCCAACCAACGGGTGGGGGAGTTTCTATCCAAAAACAAATTTGAGTATTGATTTGAGACGCTCCAGACAACGCTTACCCACAAGTTTCAAAGGATGGAGGCTTCCATGGGTAGGATGGCCCCCTGCTGGAAACCCAGGTCCCTCCACACATGGATACCAACTACCACTGGACCAGAAACCCGCTTTCAGTCAAATATTTAAAGGATCCGATGTCCTTCCACTGGAACATCAACCCCAAGCAACTGCTCCTAGATTTTGACAGGTCTAATTTTAATATCTGGGTGGGGGCAGTGGACCACAGCTTATGCCCGGAATTTGACAGGGATCCATCTTTAGTTGGCAACACCACCAACTTTAGCATACTTACTGCCTTGGAGAATCAGGCATTGGTTAATTTTCTACGCAACTCCATCAATGACAAACTCTACGCCATAATTGAGGCCTTGTAGATAGAATTGGCTCAAATTATTTATAAAACCCTTGTAGACACATGTAAGCAGTTGTACCATAGACACAAGCTAGCAGTTGCTGAAAAGATTATGAGTCTACTTACCTCTCCCAAGGCGTACATGGCATGGATCACGGCATTCCATAACTTCATGGCGGATTTGAACAAGCTTGACATCTCTTGAAACAAGCTTGTGGGTCTTCTGGTCCAATCAGTAGCAGTGGAGCCACCAGGGATTGACAGAAAAACGTATGATTACTTGGACTCACAGAAACTCAACAACACAAAGACAACCCCCCAATTCCTGGAAGTGGAAAATTTCTTGCAGGTTTCCATTGGGAAGTTGAGGCCCAAGGCATTGGAAGCAATTGACCTAATGGAGCTTGAAAAAATCCAGGAAATTAGAGGAAGATACGTAACACCACAAAGGCATCTACAAGGGGTGGCCAGGCAGGATAAAAAGCCCTTCAAACCGGTTCTATTGGTTGATCAAGCAGCCTACTATGACAGGAGCCAAAAATTGGAGGCTCTGCTTGATGCCTACGGTTACAACTGCCGCTACTGCGGTGGGAGTGGCCACTGGTAAGCGGACTGCAATACCTTCTGGGCGGATGTCCGGACAGGATAAATACCCTCACCTCTGGCCAACCATGCCAATCAAGCATCACAATATTTTCCACCGCAGCAACCAATTCCCCCACATAGCAAAGGTGACCAAATCAGAGTTATTGACGTACCAGAAATCAATGGTGGCAAGATTCTACTGTACTTGGGGGCCAGCGCGCATGTGAGTGGAACCTCTTGCTATTTCCATCCCACTTGAAGACTGAATGTACCAAAGCGCTTCTTCCTAGCAGCTAAAAATCATCACATGACATCAACAACCATTGGCAGGCTGACCATTCCCACAAAGACAAACACAATGATAATTGAGGATGTTCACCTGGGTCCCAACATCAAGGGGATCACTTTTCAACAGGGAGGCTCTTAGCAGATGGATGGAGGCTGAATTACAATGGTTTGGATGCTGTCTTGCATGATCCTTTGCAAAATGGATTTGATACATTTTCCCAGAACTTTTTTTGGTTAATTCCTGCGTGCCCTGCAAGAGAGAGAGCAATGAAAGTCAGATTGAAACAATCTTTTGAACCTTACAAATGGCATGTGCTCCTGGAACACGCATTGGAGGAAGTGGTGAGACTCTTCTTGAGAAGGCACTACCCCAATGAGATCACCGTCATATGGTGTTTTTTTTCTGTGAGAGATGTTCAATCTCCAAGAGCCTGGACAAGAGGGCTCTGGGGGCCAAAGCAGGCATCACCAGGGATGAGCCATTGGACCTATTTGTCACCAACTTGGCTGGACCTTTTGAGGATGACCTGATAGGAGCCTGTTTTCTCCTAACATTCAGGGATCACGCATTGGCCTATACATTTATTGCTATTTTGAAGTCCAGGTCAGAGGTGTCAAAAAAAATCTTAGGCTGGTTGGAACATATACGGAATGTGAAGGGAAGGTATCCAAAATTCATTAGGAGCAATAAAGCTGCTGAATACACTGCGTTGCTGAAGAGTAAATTGGAACCACTCGACGTCCAAATTGCCATTATCCGTCCATACCATCTGGAGAAGAATGGTGAAGGGGAACGCGTAAACCATACTCTGGGGGACATGGCAAGAACAATGTTGAAAAAGAGCAGGATTGAATGAAAAATTCTGGTCCTTTTCCTACCAGGTGGTGGCGTATATACTAAACCGCATACCCAATTCTAGGACAGGTGAAAAGACCCCTCTGGAACTGCTGACAGGAACCATGCCAAACCTGGCAATATTATACCCCTTTGGGGCAGAAGCTATTGTACAGGTCCCAGCGGAACAGAGGGGAAAACTGGAGGAGAGAGGTCCGCGCTGCAGGATGTTGGGTTTCCCTGCTGGAGGAGCTGGATGTTTGTTCTTGCTAGAGAAAGAACGCTGGGTGATACACCCCACCTTTGCAGTATTTCCCCAATTTCAGAAGCTACCAATACAATCTGTGGAGCCACCACCCAACAACATCATTAAACACCTGAGTCTGGGGGAGGAGGACACCAATGGCATGGCAACGGCAGAACAGGCAACACTGGAAGTGCTACCCACAACAATTGAACAGGCGGTCCCAAAGTCCATGCCAGAGGCACTAAAGGGCTAGTGGGGTAAGGAGTGGCAGATTTCTGGGGAGGCTGAGATCCAGCAATTTGACAACCTGGATGTATGGGAACCGGTCTGGCTGCCAAAGGGGATGAAAGTGCTAGGGGCCAAATTTGTTCTGGCGCACAAGCAGGACGTAGAAGGCAACTTAATTCAGCAAAAATCAGGGTATGTGGCAAAAGGTTGCAGTCCAAGGATGGGGATTGATGTCTATGAGACTTACGCTCCAACAGCTTTGCTAAAAACACTCCGTCTGATCATGGAAATTGCACACAGCGTATTTTATCCTCTGAAAAGCTTTGATGTCAGCACGGCCTACCTATACAGGCCAATTGATGGGTAATTCTATGTCCAGCTGCTGGTCCTGCTGAGGCCTCAATGGAAAGGTTTTGTGATGAAGCTAAAAAGGGCAAGGTATGGTACCAGGCAGGTGGCACAGTGTGGAAGCATTTCAAAGCCATAGTCAAACGTGTTGGGTTGTTGGCTAGCAAGCTTAAGGACTCCCTCTACATTTGCCAGGATAAAGAAGAATTCTTAGTGGTCTTGTTACACATGGATGATGGGGTGGTGATGGCATTGTTGGAGAAGATGATGAGAAGGTTCAGGGATGGAATTGAGGAGGAGCTCAAAATCAAATGGAAAGTCTTTGTGGACAAGATTGTGGGGATTTGGGTCAGGCAGAATGGTGAGCCAATGACAATGGACCAAGGTTTGTTTGCAAAGGAGATAATGGATTATTATCCAAGACCTATCTACCATCAGAAGTCCCCACTATTGGGACGAGAGGTGGAAACTAACACAAATGGAGTAATCAACACAACAGAATACCAATCAATTGTTGGATTGCTCATGTATTTGGAATGAGGCACTAGACCAGATATTACGTCCTCCATGAATCTTCTGGCTAGGTTCAGCTCTTCCCCATCTGCTGACCACTGGACCAAGCTAGATCATTTGGTCAGATATCTCAAGGGATCCTCCAACTACTCCCTCCAGTACAGGAAGGGAAACACAAGCAGATTGGCCATTTGGGTTGATGAAAACTTTGGGGGTGAGAACAAGCGGTCAACAAGCGGTTATGTCATCCAACACAATGGAAACACAATAGCATGGGACCCAAAGTTGAAAACAGTTGTAGCAATGTCTATGTGTGCGGCTGAATATGTAGCTTTGTCCAAAGGTTCTAAAATTTAAGCTCATATCAGGCTTACCTTACCAGACAGAAAATTTGAGATTCCATTGTCCATCCACTGGGATAACAAGGCAGAAATCTTTATTGCTACCAGAAACGGGTCTTTCAAACGCACCAAATACCTCAGCAGGGCTTTATATTTTGTCAATGACTTCATCAGACGGTATGGAATCATCCTTTGTTGGACAAGCATGACAACGCAGCTCACTGACATCATGACAAAAGCACTGGGACCAGAAAACACAGTAGCAGGGCGTGGGCTATATGGATGATATAGGGTCATAATTGTGTGAGGGGTGTTAGACAATAAGATACAGCACAATTATGTCACAGAAAACAACCCTAACAATTTCACAGCTTTTAGATAGAATAAATCCAGACCATCTGCCCACCCCAAATCCTCTCCTCTCTCCTCACCATGATTTGGATTTGGGAAAGGTCAAATCCTGAGGCCTATAGCTGACGGCCGCAGATGGTCAGGTGAGTGATACCATTTTGCAAGTAATAAACCAAGATTTGGATTTGAGAAAGGCAAAACCTTGAGGCCTATAGCTGAGGGCAGCAGATGGTCAGGTTGTGAAACTTTACAACTCTAATCTTACCAACTTCCCTACTTTACTTCAATATTTTCATAGAATCTATGCCTGATCAAAAGCAAAAAAATCCTTAAATTATAAAATCAATTTCTTTTCTCAAAATAATAATAATAATAATACCAAGAAAAAAAATATATAATCCTAAAACAATAAAGCTAAAAGAAGTAAATCAAATAAAATAAAGCAAAAAAATTTATCAAAAATATATATATATATACATATTTATATATAATATTTCCCATAAACAATCTTCTGATAGCTTCACACATCAACTCTTCTAACCATTTCACTCTAGAAATCCATGTATTTAGTAGCTTCAATTTGGTAACTTGAGAAGAATTATGTCCCCTTATAGTAGTCCCCACTTCATAATTTTGACCAGCCAAAGGTAAAATATCAGCTATTCTTTTCTTTATCTCTAAAATCTATTTTTTCCTGGCCTCCAAAAATATATACTTTTCTTTTCTTATCTCCCTACCCCATACTTTCTTCAAACCTTCCTGTAAACTTGAATTTAAGTTCCTAGAATTACTACTATAAACCTCTAAAGATTGATTAAATTGGTCCTCATTTGAAACTGAATCTTCTCTAAATCTACTCCCCTCCATCATCTCCAACAATCTTTCTCCACTTTCTATTTCCTCTGACCACTTGTAAATCTGTTGTAGTTCCACCCTCCTGTCTATTTGAGCAGCCCTTCTCTTCCTCTTTCCTGATTTTCCCCCAACAAATAATTTTACTAATTCTTACTAGGAATCCATCCCAGCAAGTTTCATCAGCACCTTTACTCCAATTCAGTCCTACTCTGCTCCTTTTAGCATCTCCCAGTATCCTTTCCCCCAAGCCTAATTAGGGTAGAGTCCCCGCTTGCATGTCAGCAGCCCTTGTGACAAATTGCCTAAAAACTCTCAAATAACTTAATTACCCGTTCTTCCAAAAGAACTTTCACCTTTTGGTTACAAATTGTCAATTGAGGAAATTAAAACAATTGGGGAAAATTCAAGAAGTTAGAGCGCAACTATGATAGGAATGTGTTTTCAAATTCTTATTGAAAAAAAATGGGCTTGCCGTTTTCCCACATCTTAGAAGATATTGTATCATCCAGAGGATCTGTGGTGCCTGAACATGTTCATCCTCAGTGAAGGTTAGAATATAACCCTTAGTTGGTTTTTTGTGTTTTTTCAAGGGTACCAATTATTAGATTGAAAGATTAATTATTGTTTTTATTTTTAAAATATTGACATAGATCCAGTTATTTGTAAATCTTAATGGTTTTAACAGTTCAATTCCATGGTTATGGGGCTGCCTTAAGAATTTAAATTGAATATTTGAAATTCTGTGGTCAAGTATACAGCCACTTTAATTGCAAAGCCAAGGCTTGAACCAAAGGTCTTAGGTTCCAGACGTGGTTGACTCAAATCAGAAAACACCCCACATGAACTTCCAATGTTTGAGCATTTTTAAAGGGAATTTGATAGTGAAAAATGGGTTTGGAGGGAACCAAAAAGACAAAAGAAAGTAAGTCTTTTATTTTGAGAAGGGTTCATTTATTTGTTTTAATGAACTAATGGGGAAAGGATGATTATATTAGAGGTCCTTAGGCTCAGATTATGAATTTATAGCTCAGATGAAGTGTCTTAAAGTGAATTAGGCTACCTTCATTTGGAATATTCTTCCCCTTCTGAGGAATAAGAAGAAGGAGAGACTTCAAAAAGAAGTGCATCATTGATGAGTGTTAATTTCAATGATGTGATCAAAACCAACAATGAATAATAATCTGGTTTTTATTGTAGGAAACAAAATTGAAATGCCTCAATCAAATACCTGAGAACTTACATAGTTTTTTTATGAAAGTTTATGTGATTTGGAAAACCTAGACCAGGAGTGACTGGTTGCTCTACAGGTTGGGTGATGACCTCTGATGAGATTGAGTAGAGCAGAGCAGTTGTTGAGGATTCAACGTAGACTGATCCGACCGAGGAATAATTCTGAGACTGATGGTTGATTGATTTGGAGGACTGTTGAGTTGAATCCTTTGATTCAGTCTTCAGGTCTGATTGTTTGGTGATCAAAGTCGTGTTTGAGGAGTGGGATGAGTTGTAAAGTCTGAGTAGTCCAAAATTGGTCGTGAGATGCTTGTTTGTCTCTTAAGTGGATTGTGTAGTTGCTGGAGTTGAGTAGTGGCTGTATAGTTGCGGGTGTGATTTTCTTCCGGTGTGCAAGACAGGTGATAGGACAGGTGAAAGTACAGATGACTGAACTACAGCTTGATGCTCAGAGACTAGCAGGACGCAGAACACATGGTGTGAAACAAACAAATAGAAATATGGAAAGAAACAAACAAATAGAAATATGGAATGAAAACAATATCTAAAGCTGACAATGAGAATGAAGGCAGATAAAACATCAACACGCCGGCTCAACTCAACGTCCAAAGAGCTCAGCCCCCTACATAACTTGTGAGTCTGAGTACAGACATAGGATTTGCTGGTTTGGTTAGTGGATCTGCCAACATGTCATGGCAGGAAATGAGCTTGACATTGATTAGACCATCATACCAGTCATTCCTGATGCTTTTGAGTTTGATATCAATGTACTTCACATGTGACTTGCATCCAAACTTCTTGATTTTGTCAATGAGACCCTTGTTGTCAAAAAGATGCATTGGGGGTCCAAGTGAAGAGGTCCTCCAGATTTCTGTTATGAGATGATGAAGCCAACGGTCTTCGAGATGGCTGGCTGAGAGGGCATTGCACTCTGATTCCGTTGAGAATAAGGTACCGCCATACGGATCACCTCTTTCCAATGGGTGATTCCAGGTTTCTCGCAGAATCGAGTGAGATTTGAAACTGCAAAGCTAATGTTGGGTCTTGCCAGGTTTGCAATAAAGTTCAGCCTACCTATTGGGGAGCTGTAGTTCTTCCCTAGCTTCTCAAATTCTTCTATTTCTTCAGATGTTGCTGGCTTCAGTTGGAGTCCGGAGGTACAAGGAATATTCAGTGGCTTTGCATCGAGGAGGTTCATTTCCTCCAGTCCTTTTTTGATTTGATTGGGAAGTGAAAGACTGATTGAATTGGGAGTCAGTTTGACTTTCATTCCAAGTAGAGTGTCAACTTTGTGCGCTGAGGAATCTTTGAATTTTGAAAGGAACCGGTCTTTGAAGTCATCCGTGTTCCCCACAACAATGAGATCATCTATGTGAAAGAACAGAGCCGTAATTTGGTCTTTGTGGAGATAGAGACATGTATCGCTGTCACTCTCCTTGAAACTGTTTTCCTTGATCCACTCACTCAGGGTTTTATACCAGTTTAGCGGTGCTTGTTTCAGCCCATACAGAGATTTCTTAAGCTTGAGGTATTTGGCGGTTCGCTTTGATGCAGCTGGAGTCTTGATGTATACGTCCTCGCTCAGTGGAGCGTGCAGGAAGGCTCCTTTTACATCAAATTGAAGAATACTAAGCTTTCTATCTACAGAGTAGCATATTAAGGCTCGTAAAGAGGCCACCTTACCTGTGGGAGCAAATGTATCAAAGTAGTCAATACCAAATTTTTGGTTGAATCCCTGAACACAGACTCGGGCCTTGAGGGTGGTGTCTCCAGTGTGCAATTCTTGTTTTCATTGGAAGGCCCAGGTGGTGTCGAGGGGATTAGTAACTTTGGATTTGTCGGCGTCTTCCCAGACTCCTAGTTCCTCTATTGTGCCGAGTTCTTTGTTGACGGGAGGTACCCAGGTTGGATTTTTGAGTGCTTCGTGAATGTTCTTTGGTACATCAGAGTGATAGTACCCATATTGTTGAGGAGGCCTGAGGTGACTACAATTGCGCAGATTGAGGGTTTTGACAACTTCACTTTTTGAGCTGTTGGTTTCTGACAGGTCAGACTCGGCGGTGGATTCAGAGGAAGGCTTGATGTCTTCTTCAAGTTCTAAAGCAGTTCCATTGGTACCAGATTCCGGACCCTTGAGACCCTCATTCCCAATTGGTTGAGTTTTACCCTTGGCTGCATGCTTTTTTGTAGGGGGTTTGAGGTCAATGGCTGGTTCTTTGTTGATGAATTTGACATGTTTTGTCTCAATGATTCTTCCGCTTTGTGATAGAATTTTGTAAGAGAAAAGTTGAGGGTTGTAACCAAGAAGAATCCCCTTGTCTCCTTTTTCACTTAGTTTTGACGGGATCTTGGGGTTGCTGAGTACATAGATTACTGAAGAACCTACGGGCTGTAGATATTTTGAGGGTAAGTTGGTCCTTTGAAGCATCTTCCACGGCGTCTCCCTGCCTTTTTTGGAAGGAATTTGGTTTAGAGCAAAGCAGCAGCTTTGTATAACGACATGCCAATAGTTCTTTGGAATGGAAGCAGAGCTGAACACGGAGGGAACTGACTCCATAATTGTGCAATTGGCACGTTCTGCCTTTCCATTGTGCAGAGAGTGGTACGGTTTGCTAATGATATGCTGAATTGCCTTGGATTTGAAGAATTGTTTCAAATCATTGTTCACGAATTCTCCTCCTCCGTCGGAGATGACTTTGGAGGGATATCTAAGTAGTTTCTTGGCCTTGTTTTTGATGAAAAATTTGATGGCATTGGAGGCAGCGTCTTTCGAAGGAAGTGGAAAAAAAGGAGAGATACCCTGACTTGTTGTCTACAATTGTGAGAGCAAATGGCATCCCTCCTTTGCTGGTTGGATTTAGGGGCCCCATCAAATCCAGATGAAGCCGGTCAAAAACCCTTGAGGCTGGACCTTGAGTGCTGTTAAAGGGATGTTTGGATATCTTTTCCTGGCTACATGCTAAACATTCAAAGTTTCTGGCTAGATTTCTGGTGATACTGTGACCTAGGTGTTTTTCCATGCATTTAATGCTTGCATGACCAAGTTTTTCATGAAGATTGGTTAAGTTGGATTGAGTCAGGCAGCACATGAGAGGCTGTGATTGGTTCGAGTTCCCAAACTTGATGAGTAGCAAATTGTTCTCTATGATACCAGATAGAAGCAACTTGCCCTTGAAGCTGAGTGAAAACGTGGAGGGTTTGGTCTTGATATTAACTTGTAGGAAGCATCCTTTATTCAGCAGAGCTCCCAGGGAGATGAGATTGACCGTAGCTTCAGGAACCCAGGCTGAGTTTTCAAAACATATATGTTTGCCTCAATCCAAGATTTGAGTCGTCCCAAGACCTTTGATGATTAGGCCTTCTCCTTTCTTTCCAGTTTTGATGGTTTCGTTGCCTGTCTGTTCAGCTAGAGAGGTAAAGAGTTCCTTGCTTCAAAACATGTGGATCAAGCATCCACTATCAAGAATGTAACAGTCTTCAGGGTCCAACTCTGCTTTTCCATCTGCGCAGTAGAAGCTATAGGAGTGAGACTCTTTTTGCGATCTCTTCTTTTGTCCCCGTCTTGCTTTGTTAGGTGAGTTGTCAGGTTTTAGTTCGGGAAACTCAACCCAACAGGAGGACTGAGAGTGAGACTTAACCGCGGGATTGTGTTTCCCGTCCAGGCATCTTGGATGGTTTGAGTCTCTTTGATAGCTGGAGTGATACAGCGCAGAATTGGTGTCTGTCATCTCAGGGAGTTTGGCCTGGACTTCATTTTTGTGTTGGACAAAATGGTCAAGTACCATGGAAACTGAGAGTTGAAGACCCAAATGCATGATTTGGGATCAAATAGCCTTGAGTGACTCGGGTAGCTTGAAAAGGATTAGGTAGCTAATAATGTTGGCTGGTAGTTGAATTCCAACTTCATCTAGTTTTCCTAGATGGGACCTTACAGAGTTTACAAAGCTTTCTATGTTTTTTTGGTCAAATGCCAGGTATAGGAAGTTAAAGAAGGTTCATGCACGATTAGCAGCTTGACTGGAGGCGAAGTGATTCTTTGTGGCCAGCCAGATCAGCTTTGTCAAGTCTTCATTTTCAGAGCTGATGATATTGGTGTGAGTTTCAGGATCCAATTTTGACATGATGTATCCCGCCATCTCATCGTTGTTGGGAATTTCCATAAAGGGGTCACCTGAGTTGATAAGGTCAAGGATTCCACGCATTTTAAATAGACTTTCCATCTTCTTTTGCCAGATTGAGTATTTTGTTTCTGTCAGTAGTGGTGTGGATTCCATGAGTGACTTCAGTGCCAGCGCTTTAAAGTTTCCTTCTCCTCCTCCTCCTGGTCCAGGTGTTCCTTTAATTTTATTCCTGCCGGTTGAGCTTTGGTGATCCATCTTTGGCTTTTAAACGTATGAAAGTTTATTTGAATTGGAAAACCTAGACCTGGAGTGACTGGTTGCTCTACAGCTTGGGTGATGACCTCTGATGAGATTGAGTAGAGCAGAGCAGTTTTTGATGATTCAACATAGACTGATCCAAACAAGGAATAATTCTGAGACTGATGGTTGATTTATTTGGAGGACTGTTGAGTTGACTCCTTTGATTCAGTCTTCAGGTCTGATTGTTCGGTTATCAAAGTCGTGTTCAAGGAGTTGGATGAGTGGTAAAGTCTGAGTAGTCCGACATTGGTCATGAGATGCTTGTTCGTTCTTAAGTGGATTGTGTAGTCGCTGGAGTTGAGTAGTCGCTGTATAGTTGCGGGTGTGATCTTCTTCCAGTGTGCAAGACAGGTGATAGGACAGGTGAAAGTACAGATGACTGAACTACAGCTTGACGCTCAGAGACTAGCAGGACGCAGAACACATGGTGTGAAACAAACAAATAGAAATATGGAAAGAGACAAACAAATAGAAATATGGAAAGAAACAAACAAATAGAAATATGGAAAGAACACAATTTCTAAAGCTGACAATGAGAATGAAGGCAGATAAAACATCAACATTTTGGGGGGAGGTTTGGGATCAAGTTGGTGGTGGGAATTGCGGATGAAGAGTCATTGAAAAATCAATTGGTTAAAATGACCATGGATGGTTGAATTTACAAAAAGAAATGATTGAAAAATTGAGGAAAAATAATACATGCCATTTCAAGATCTTTGGTGGCATTAAAGATGTTGAAAATATAGGAAAAGACTTGATTTTAATTACATAAATCAAAAGATTCTGTCTTAAAAAGGCTTTCAAAGCTAGAAATGGGCCAATTAATATCTGGATCTTATGGAAGAATAATATTTTTCATTTCAGTGTCATAATTTTGTACTTATACTCCTATGAAAATGGTGTAAAAGAATGATCAGATTCCATCATCATTTTCTTTGTTAAAAAAATCACTTGGTTCATCTTGTACTTGAGGGAGATATGATCCCAATCCTGCCCATTTTTTTGAAATATGCTTCCTTGAATTTTAAAAAAGATTTGGTTTGGGTTGATCATTTCAAAGATCAACTTATTCTAAGCTATGAATATCATATTTGGTTCAGCATTTGGGTTTGGTTTCTGATGCTGATATTTTAATTCTCTTAATGGTTATTAAATTTTCAAAATAATTATGTTGAGTGTTTTGAGTTAAAATAATTATGTTGATTATTTTTTTCTAACATCATTATGTCAAGGTTTTTGAATGAGATTTTATTGGTAATTCAGTTCAATTTGTGTTGGGCTGATCCCATCATAAGCAATATTTTTACTTCTTGTGATGGGATCAGCTTAACACAAGTTATATTTTTTGGTGTTTTTATTGAAGGGCTAGTCCATTAAGTTGTACTTGATAGAAGTCTTTTTTTTTAATCTGGGGATAGTCCATTGAGGTGGAATTGATAGAAGTCTTTTTTGGTGTTTTTACTTTAGGACTAGTTCATTGAGGTGGGCTTGATACAAGTCCATCTCATTGGACTAGCCCTATTTTTTTTTGGGGGGGGGGTGATCTGGTTTTGCACTAGTCCAATGAAATAAGGAAAAATTGTGTTGGGCTAGCTGATCCCATCATAAGGAGTTTTTTTATTTCTTGTGAAGGTATCAGCTTGACAAAATTTGAACTTAAATCTTTTGATGTTTTTACTTTAGGGGTTGTCCAAAAACTCTTTTCCATTGTTTATTTTTTGATGAGCTGCGCATTCATGGCTCCAGAGTGGTGAAATCTTTAGAATTTCCTTTTAATTCTTTTTTGGTGTTTTTTTCTTTCTTTTTTTTGCTCAATTTTTTATTTATTTTTTTCATGTTATTCTGAAGTCCCTTTTTTTTTGCTCACCAAAAAAAGTTTGTGAACAGCAATTTAAAAACAATCCAAGTTGTGAACGGGCTGTTTACAATCCATTTTGGGTTTTGAACAGCCATTCAAAACAGGATGGATTGCAAAGGGCCATTCATGGCTCTGATGGGTTGCAACTGGCACCACACAACCTATTTTGAGTTGCAAACAGGTTTTTTTGGGTTGCAAATTGAACATGCCCCTTCTGGAAATTCCAAAAATTCTGTTTTTTGTAAATTTTGATCCCCATAAATTAATGATCCTGAGATATTTGATTTAAGTAACCAAAAAAAGCTTTCAAATTTCCTTAGAGATTTTGAGCTCATCCTTTCTAATGATAAAAGCCTTTTGAATTCTGACAGAAAGAATTTTTTAGTGAAATTCTCTCAACTTCCAGGAAACTCCATCAATTTTATTTGAAATTTCCTTGCTCAAATTTTTAACAAGGAACATGTTTTTAACCTCAAGTTTTGGTCAAAATTCACCAAACAGCTCCACGCAATTTTTAGTTACTATCTGGGAATGAAATTTTCCCAACCAAATTTTACCTCCTTGAAATGAAGCATAGTGTAAATGATACTAAATAAATCACAAATTTCAATAATATTTTGACTAAGTTGCCTGAATTTTGTGAGAAGTAATTCTTCTTCCATTTTATACAGGAATGGCAAGAAATTTTGAAAAAGTTTCTTGTTATGAGGGACCACAAGAAACATTGCAAAAACTTGACAATTTCCTTATTAAGAATTATAATTGCCAAAATGGGAGGATTAGTGAGAAATAATTCTTTCCTAAGCAAGCACACAAACCTGGTAAAAAAAATTTACCTCTGGAAAATATCACTTCTTCTCCAATTCACAAATTGGAAACAAAGTTCAATGGATATTTAATGCTAACAAAAGTTCTAAAACTCAAGCATTAAAAACAAAAAAAATTAAAATTATGAGATGATGGAAACCTAAAGGCTGATCAAAAATTCATAAGATGGAAAGGAGTTTTTCTAACTATTGTGGGAGTGCTCAAAATTCTACAATTTTTACAAAATAACCAGAATTCAAGCAATCAAATCAGTCCACATCAGATAAAAACAAGCAGGTAAAATACTAGGTGAGGAAAAGCTGGTAGTCCATGAAAATCAACTCCCCATAATACAGGTACGCAATCTTCACAATAAAAACTGATAAAATGAATAAATGCTTTTGTTTCATAAAACATTTCAGTCAAAGGATTTTAGTATCATTCTGGATTTGGAGGCTACTTGCTATATGGTTCCAAACTCTATGATTTCAAAAATTTTTTCAAGTAATATTCCTGTTAAATCACCTATATCATTATTCAATTTCATTCATTATAACTCTCCTTTGCAACAGATCACTCATAATTTTTTTTTGAAATTCTACCTTCACATGTATCATAACTTATAATAGAAATTCTTGTTTCAAATTAGTTCCCATCAAGAAGAAGTTATTTTGGGAATTAAATTCCTCCACTTCTAGAAATCTGGGGAAAACTCAAAATTTGGAATGGCCACCCCCAGAAACAAGTAAGAGTTTGACCAATTTCATTCCATGGGGCTCAATTTTCTTTCAATCATGACCTAGTTCCTCTGTCATCTTTCACCTCTCTCCAATTAGAACCAAATATTTCGGATCCTTTTAAAATTAATAAGACTCATCAGTTCAGCAATAATTATTATTATGGTTGTTTAACTGTCCTACCTTGTGCAACTGCAAACCAACTGAGGGGCAATGCCATACCAAAAGTCTATGAAACCACCTGAAAGACCAGTTCATTTTTCACTTGTTATGGCGTCACATACCACCATGTGACAGTACCCCTTGTTTTAATTGACCTTTGTCCCAGGGTATGTATTGTTGGTGGTACTAACCCATCTTGCAGTAATGGGGCCATATTCAGAAACACTCCTAAATGCCATAAGGAGGCACTAAGACTTGGGAGTCTTGCTGTTGACAGGAAGAAAACCTGAGAATTGCCACAGGAAAAAGCCTTCTTCATGAATTTTCATGATTGCAAATTTAACTCACAACAGGGCCAGCAGTTTTACTTTCATACCTTGCACAACTGCAAACCAACTGAGAGGCAAGGCCTAACAAAAAGGCTTTGAAACCGGCTGTAAGACCAGTTAATTTTTTTCTGTTTTTATGGTTTCACATACCACTGTGTGACAATAAAAAATAAGAAGAGCTTATATGAGGTGAATAAAATAGCTTATATTTACATTTTCACTGGGCTCAATGGGTAGCACCTTTAGATATCTGACCCACAACCAGTAATTTTTACTGAATTGAGACAACAAAGGTCCTTTCAAGGATAAATTGAGAGTGAAATAGACTCAGAGAAAGTAACTGATTGAGAACAGGATTCAGTAGGTACTGGAACAGAAATCAAAATCATGACTTCTACGTCTACCTGGTCTAATTCTAGGTCTTGCTAAAGAGTGGTGAGAGTTTTGGTTGGGGGCTTTTGAGAATGAAATATCTGATGAAATGGTTTATGGACTTTGACTTTGACTTTCAGATAGATTTTAATTCAATAGAAGTAGATGAAGCAAAAAATATAAAAAACAACAAATGAGATAGAAAAGAAGAGTGGAGGTTAAATGTAAGCTGGTAAATTTTGATGATAAAGCTTTGTATCCTTCCTAAGGGTTTAAATATTTATTTTAAGAGTCCAGGATGATTTTAAGGGTGTTAATATATAAAATTGCTGGCAATTTTTGATTACGGTTTATATCATTCATAAATTTTTATTATTTTTTAATTTTTTTTTTATTTTTGTTAATGTTTGCTATCATGAGAGTTGTTTATTTTTGATGGCAAGGGTTGGTATGCTTTTTAATGGTTAAATCTTTCTTTTAAGTTTTCTGAATGATTTTGAAAATTTTAATTTATAGAAGGGATGTTTATTTTTGATAAAGGTTGTGATATCCTCAATAATTTTTTAATATTTCTCATAAGGGTTGGTAATTTTTTATCATAGTTTATATCCTTTATAAGGGTTTTAAATTCCTTGTAATGGCTGAATTTCAGCTAATTATGGATAAGTTGAATGCTAAATTCACAACTAATTTGAGTTGTCTACAAAACTCAAATGGGCCATGTGGCATGCTAAACAACTACCATCAAGTTGTGTAGCCTCCACACAACTTGACTGCAGTCATGTAGCCCCCACATGACGGTTCAGTTTTGTGTGGCACCATTCAAAACTACATTAGGGAGTATCAATGTTAAGCAAACCCCCCATCCTTGAATGGCTGGTTTCAACCCAAATGTGCCATTCAAACCTGCCATTAATAATCAAAAAAACAACTTATTTCAGATCAGACCTGTCAAATTCAACATGAAATAAGTGGGTTTTTTCAAGTAAAGTATATAAAGGCTTTCACAGGCTCAACCACACTTCATTCCACATCATCACCCCTGGTTTCCTCCTCCAACCTCATTGGAACACTTCATCACTCTCATTGCTTCCATTGCTTCATTTCTATCCTCATCACTGCATCACTCACATGGCTTCATCACTCTCATAACCTCATCACTCTCATTGCTTCATCACTCTCATCACTTTCTCACACATTATCACTTTCATCACATCCATACTCTCATGACTTCATTGCTTCATCCCTTACTCTCATTAAATTGCCCCTCGGAAATCCTCTGCCCGCAAGTCCTCTAAACAATCCAATGGACCAAAGCAAACATCCTTCAGGAACTCAACATCCAACAATACTCCCCCATCAGCTTCCAGAGGCTCAAGTCAGCTCCAGAGAGCTGATCACATCATCCTGGTAAACTGGCTCAAAATTACATCCAACTACAATTCTTTCTTTGGATCCAACAATGAAACACAAGTTGGCCAACCTCCATCCCCTAAGGTTAATGGTTATTGATTCAGCAATCAATTTCCAATCAATTCCTCAATTGATCCATGATTTATTGAGAGATTGATTGGAGATCCATTGAGAGATCAATTGGCAATTCCACCTCTCTATATTTTTTCAAATCATATCCTCCCATTTTGTTCCCTGCCAACTTTATACTTTGATTGGGGTGAGGATCAACAAGAAATTCAATTTTTTTTTATAAAATTTTGAGGGTAGTGGCAGTTTTACAACCCAAAATTTTGCACACTATGCGATTTGAACCCATGAACTCAACATTGACAAATGATGGTTTAACCACTAAGCTAAGTGTGCAATTGCAAGATGCGCCAATGTTCCTTTCAAAACACATCATCCCTGCTTTCTTTAGTCTCCTGCTCACTTTACCCATTCCTCCCCCCCCTGGGGGACATGTGGTCTTTTTCTTCTCACAGCAACTGATCAACTTCTCAACCCTATGATCATCCTCCACCCTTGACCTATCAATTTGTTGAAGGGGAGGGCTGGTTGATCAGCCCTTTGGTTGGTAAGAGGGGAGGGGCCAGTTGATTGGCCCATTGTTTAGTCAAAGGTGGGGGGGAGGTAAAGACGGGATCAAGAAGAAGGACAGTTTTGAAAAACTGGTTCCCTGATCGCAAGTTCATCTAGTTCTCTTGTTTGTAAGAGTCGGAAGCAATAGCTGCTTTGGAAAAATCACCATTAAAGTTATCAATTTTCTCTCCAACTCATTTTTGGGCGCTTTTCATGGCCAGGAGGTCAAGCAAATGGTAAGATGAGCTGGATCCCATGACAGGGTATATTATAATAAGGAGATCAAGAAACAAACCTCGAATTGAGTCTAGGTATGCATTTTGCTCAAGGAATCACCCAGCCCTGGAGGGTTCAGTTGATTGATGGGTGTTAGGAGGCATGGTTAGCCAGACCATTGTCATTGTCAAGAGTTGGGATAGGATCAGGTCGCCAATTGAGAGGCTTTCAAGATGGGATTAGTTGATGATGAATGGGATGTACCAACTAATTGTAGATGGGAGATGGAGGAAGGGTCTTGCTAGGGAGCTGTGCTGTTTTGCTTGTTGGTTTGATTGATGAGTTCCTTTGAATCAAGCTATGAATGATTTTCTCAAGTAGTAAGTTTTGTTTGTGTTGATTCCAAGTTGGGATGGGGATGGGGATGGCAATGGCAATTAGCGGTGGTGGTTGTGGTGGTGGGGGCCAGTTTTTGCTTGAACAGGGGGATTGATGAGGATGGGGGGAGGGTTTTCTTGGGTGATGGCCATGAATGGAGGGGGTGCGGCGGAGGGGGGGGGGGTCTGGTGCGCCAACAAGGAGGGAGGAAGCAAGGGCAGAGTGGTTAGCACAAGTGCAACAAGGGGGGGTGGACTGAGAGGGAGGGGGAGGGCATACTTGGGTGGGCTGGAAAAAAAGATGGGAGAGGAAAGGGGGGCTGTTAGCAAGGAAATCAAAAAGGGATTTGAGATAAGGAGACTGACCTGGAGATGGAGACAGTGGTGGTTGGTTGGTGGTGGATGGGTGTTTTGCATGCAATGGGATGTGTGTGATGTGATGGAGATTTGAAGCAATGGGAATGTGGAGCAATGGAGATGAGATGTGTGTGATGCAATGGAGATGGGATTGTTATGGATTTGCTGATGTGGAGGTGTGGATGGGTGTTTTGCATGTGATGGATGGTGGATGGATGATAATGGCAGGTTTGATGATTGAAACCGGCCATTTTGAAATACTCCAGTTGGGGGCTATGTTTATTTCAGAAACCCGCCATTTTTAAATACACCAGTTAGGGGGTATGTTTATGTCAGAAACCCGCCATTTTTAATGACAGGTTTGGTAAAAAAATGGCAAGTTTCTAATGGTGGTTTTTCTAACTTTGATACGCCCTATTCAAGTTGTGTGGGTTTGTACATAACTAAAATCTAGTTATGTTCTGTGCCTCACAGCTAAAAGCATTGAGGGCAAAAAAAAATTAAAATAAAATAAATAAAAATACAGAAAAAAAAGAAATCAACCAAAAATCAAAAAATAATGATTTTTTGGGTTAAAAAAAACAAAATAAAATAAAATAAAAAATACAAAATTTAAAATGAAATAAAAATGAGTAAATTCTTTCACAACCCTGGGGGGGTTTTATACCCCCGTAAACAGGCCTAAATGGCTGTGCATGTGGGTACAAAAATAAAAAATGCCCATTACGGGGGGGATATGCCCCCCCAGGGGTTGTGCATTTTTGGAACAACCATTGGAAGTAGTTTATGGGCCCCCACGTGTTGATTGGGTCATTTGGGGCCCTACACAAGTCCCACAGGATGTGTGGTGCCCTAAATAACTTCCAAAGATTGTGTGGGGCCCTAGACAACTCCAACATGACTGGGAGTTGTGAATTTATCATCACCCTATGGATAATGAATGATAATAAGGATTCTGGATGGTTATAAGGGTTGAATGACCAAACCCTGGTTTTTTTTATTTTTTGGGGGGATGATTGGAAAGGATGGAGGTAGGAACCCTATTTATAGAAATCAGGGGGTGTTCCACCTTTCACCAAATCTGTGATGGTGGGTGAAATGTTTTTCTAGCAGACTTGTGGTTCTTGGTATTCAGGGGCTTTTGGAGTCTTGCTTTTTGGGTTGCAAAGTAAAACTACTTTTCTGGAAAATTAGATGGGCCTTCATCCTGGCTGACCTGTGGTTAAGGCTGTGCATGATAGTTACATAATCCCTTCCATAATAGATTTGGTTTTGCCAGGTTATGGTTGGTTTGGAGTTAAATTGTTGCTGGCATTTTTTGATAGTTTTGCTGGTATTTTCAGGCGTCTTTTACTGGCTTGTAACACGTGATTCGGATATGAGTGAAGAGCTAATTAATTTTTATTCCCTGAACCAACAGACTGAGGCAAGTAGAATGAACATGAGATGGAAGGTTGAAACAAATTAACATGAATAGGATAGAATTCTCACTCTGAGCAGACACAAAAAGAGTAGGGCCCTTGAGATAATCGAAATGAGTCAAGGAAGAAATTCAGAAGGATAGAGCAAAGTGGGAAGTGGAAAAAGTAACTGGGATATTCATGGAAAGGAAGCAAGGTTAATTCATTAGTTCATTTGGAGTTTCAGTTTGAGACAACCACACCTGGACAGCAAAAGGAAAGGAAATCAAGTTCAATTTTGACTGTCAAAGAGCGGTGAGCATGGACAAGCAGACGGGGAAAGTGAAGCAAGTGGAGTAGAGGTACATAATAAAGAAAGGTGAGGAGGTGTTAGAATGCGGATGCACTCAGGTAATGAACATAGGAGTGTGTAATCCAAATGGGATGCAAAAATGGGCCTCCACGGCCCATTGGACATCACGTGGGCCACGTGGGCCTATGTGGGTGTTATTGGTTTTGGGCATTTGGGCGCCAAAACAGGTTTTTATGGTCTTTTGGTACACGGGCCCTCACAAGCCCGCCAGGGTTGATGGGCCATCCAAGCCAGATGGGCTTATTTGGGCTTGAAAGGGCCCAAGCTTTATTATGGACATACTTGGCCAGACGGGCTGGCCCGCCAAAGTATGTAATTCTCACGATTCGGGCTTGGGGAGGCCCATTGGGGCCGCCGCCCGTATCGCGGCCCCCTCAGGGCCGCTGCCCACGTCGCGGCCCGTTTGGGGCCGCCTGTGTTCCTTAGTGCGGCCCACGCGGGGCCCGACAGCCCGGGCGGGGCTGTTGCGCGGCCGAGGGATCCCGCGCAGTGGGATGCTGCGCGGGCCCGGCTGGTCGCACCCGGCGACCATTGCCACGGAGCCAGGGCTCACTCCCCCTCCCCTCGCTTGCCGTTGCAAGGGGGATGGGGGCAAGCTGGCTGGGTTGAACCAGCCAGTGACCAACCGCTACAGTGCGGTTGGTCAGGGAAGGGGGGACCTGACCACCCCCTTGCCCAAGGAGGTGGCGGCGCCGGCCGCAAGGGTAGGCACCGGCAGGTGGGGGGGATTTCATCACCCCTCCACCATCAATTGTTTGAGGCGACCGAGCAGGGCAGGGGCGCTCTCCCCCCCCCCCCCCTTTACCAAGGGGGCGGAGCGATGGGCCTGGGGGGACCTGATCACCTCCCAGGCCAACCTTCTTGATGACGCCCTGGGGGTATCAACCCCCAGGGTCCCTGGTGAGGGGATTTGACCGCCCCCACCAGGGATTTGAGAGATAGAGGGGGGGGGACAGCATGTCCACTGGTCACCCCCCCCCCCCATGTGAGTCTGAGACCGGACCCAGGTGTGCCCTGGGTCCCACCTGGCCCATTTGAGGGGCAGGGGCTGGCTGCATGAGGCAACAAGCCCGTAAACCAGGCAATAAAGGTGATCATGGCTGGTTGTAATGGACAACCAGCCAAGGGGATTGAACAGTTAAGGGGCTGGTTCAGCCCCATTGAGGTGGAAACACCAGAAATAACCAGAATAGGCTGGTTTTAAGGGTGCAGGGACTGATGCCATGTGGGCTGATGTAGTCCAAACCAAGTAACACTGCCAGTAGAGCCTGTAGAGCTCTTTTGGGGCGGAAAATGTGCCTTTTGGCTTGTTGTATCATGGGCTCACAAGAGGCCAATCTTTTTTAATTAAGGAGCTCTTCTCCCTGCTGTTTTCCATCCATTCATTCATCATTCCAATCAAATTAATCCAAGATATTGCCCCATTGTGAGAGCCCCATTAGCCAATATTGACACCTAGTGTCCAGCATTTCTTTTGCTTTAAATACTGCTCATTTTCCTAAGCTAATTGCTGGCCATAATTCTAACAGGAGGGGTAGTAGAGTGTTAGCTAACTGATTACAGGAAATTTTCAGTCCCTTAGCTACAGCAAGTGATATTGGTGTTGGAACAGTGATAATTTCAAGAAAACATGTAAAATGCTCAAAAATATTGATATAATAAGAGCAAGTAAAATGTTTGGAGTTTGGTTTGTTTAAAATAATTCAAATATATTTTTAAAGAGGGACCACAACTAATACAAAACTGGGGATATTTACTGAAACAAACTCTCTTGAAGGGGCTCTTTTGAACTGTATAAAGACCTTGGGACAATGTGGTCCTAAGTGATTTCTCAAAAGGGGTTTACTCAAGGGGAATGGTTGGACTGTCTGTCTAAGAGAACTTATGCCTGGAGGCAAGGATGAGATAACTTACTAATTTAAGCAGAAAATCAAATAATCTTGCAGAAATTCACAGTTTGAAAGGGTCTCAGGACAATTTTTGGGGTTTTTGCCAATATTCTTCAATGGAATTAATGATGGGGTTAGAATTGATAATTATACTATCAGAATGAGGCCATAAATCATTTTTTATCTCTTATAAACACTTGATCATGGATTGAAATGGGTCTGGATTGATTTCTCAAAAATTACTGGTGTTTAACTCATCCAAAAAAGGGCGGTGTATATACCTTTTTGGGTTAAGAGCACCTTCCCAGGGCATGTAGAGAGGGTTGTGCTTGTGGTCTAAGGCTATCAGACTGTTAAGGGAAATTTTTGCAAGTATTCTTAGTCCTGTAAATCAGCTGGAGCTGTCTGTGTCATATTTATGGGTGAAGTAATCATCAGAGTCTGTTTAAATGTCAATTTTTATTTTTAAAGTTCTGGCATATTTCCTAATTTTGTATTAGTTTCTTTTGAGTGACATTGTAGGAAGTGGGTATTTTTACATTGTATGCTATCTTCTGAAAACGCTGGTAATTTTTAAAATCTTTAGGGGAACTGCTTGATATGTTTTGTGGTTGATAATGATTTGATAATAACATTCATGTGACAAACTTTATTATTATTTTCCCCAATTTTCCTGTCTTATATTTTGAATTTCATACTTTTTATTCAATTTCAAGAGGTTTCAGAAATCCCTCTATCCTTCAGTCAGTTTTTACATATGCATTGTGTATGCATGCATGTTGTAGCCTGTTCCTGCTGTACCTGGCTTTTCAGGAGTGGTGCATTTATTTTTGATGTGCGCATACTTGACAGCTGCTACGGGAATCCAGAATCCGCAGCCAGAATAATATTGCATTTGGCTTTCTTGACAGGTGCCTAAATATTGAGTGTCAGGCGCGTGTACCCTTGCTGTATGGATGCGGGGCTGCGCGCGGAAATTGTGACAGAACAAAAATCTGGCTGTAACTCCTAAAATATACACAACAACTCAATTCTGAGTTAATTCTAGGTGTTAAAACTTTACATGAAATTTTATGTAAAATATTCAAATGGCCAAAAAGTGTCATAGTGATTCTGTGGCTTTTTGGTCATTTCTTTCTCTAATTATTTTAAAATATGAGGAGTGGAATTCAAGGGTGGGTTCAGTGAGTGAACCTCCCTATTTTGGGTAAGGAATCCAAATCCTTAATACAATTCCAGGATTTCTCACACTTTTTATTTTTAAAATTTATTTTTATTCTAATTTGACAGGTTGCTCTGTACAAGTAGCAAGCTGAAATAGAGAAATTGAGTAGGATGATTGAATGGGTGGAGTAGGAGAGCATTGAAGAGTTTGATGGATGAGGTGAAAGGATGAAGTAGCTGAGGGGAGTGGATTTGAGGAGCAGAAGAGACAAGTCAAGTGAAGTGAGGGACTAGTTGACAGGCTGGTCACAAGTTCTGAAATAGGTGATAGCCGCGCGGAAGTGGAGCTTTTGGGAATTTCCTTTCAACAATGAGCTGCTCATGGTTGATTTTGTATTTATCATTGAAACCATTGGAGATAGAGGGGTAATTTGGATGAGTTTCTATGGGTTATTTTTTTAGAATGAATTCCTGAGGTTAACTTTAGCATTTTATTTATATTAATAATAGAAAAATGGGGCTGAAGGCTATAGGTTGGGTTTTTTCAAACACATTTTTCTGAATCAACCTGTTTTTGTTTTCTGGGGAGCTTGGCATTTAGGAGGTTTGCCTTTGTTGGAGATGGATTTCAAAGTAAAATTCTATTTTGAATGCTCATTATCCTTCATATGTTTCTTTGAAGATTTTTTGGTTTTTGAAGTTGGAAAAAAGATTGAATTATTTCTCCTTCACAAAAATTTCTTTTTGTGATAGCCATTATAAAGCTCAATCACTCATTCAATGAACTTCTACAGCTTCATGATCCTGCATTTCAAAAAATATATTTTCTTTGTAAGGAATGCCAGTAAACCTTTTTTGAAATGAAATGAATGTTCCTCCTCATTCCATTTGACACAATACTGCAGAGTTCTAAAATTGAAAATATTGACAGATGCCCTAATACATTTCTTATTGATCATATTTGTTAAGTTTTACTTTGCATTTCATTTTTTTTTTGGATTTTCAAGTATATTCAACAGTACCCCTCTACCTACCTAAGGCATCTAGAAGAACTCAACCAAGAATAATTCATGCAAGCAGCCCTTAATTCCCAAATTATTAAAGAGAAATAAAAGGATATCTTAATGGTTTTCTTTTAAAATCAAAAAATGTTCTTCACTAAAGACCATCCTTTAGGAAATATCAGAGTAGAGGATATGGTATTGATTTTAATCATCAAACCTTTTTACAATCCAAATCTTAGGAGATAAGCCTATCCTTCATTTACAAATTCTATTTTTGGTTTGAAGAACCATATAAAAGAGTTGATAGACCTGCATGTACTTAAGAAATTTGGCAATAATGAACAGGTAGACATAACTACTCCATTAATCATAGCATGGCAAAATGACAAATATATGATGGTTGGAGACTTTAGGATGCACAAGAACTATACACAAGCAGAATATTAACCCATAACCAGAATTTGAAATGCTCTACACAAATTATTCAAAGCCAAATACATCACCACTACCCCATCTCCAGGTTATCCCTCCCCTCTTTCAATCCCTTTTTCTTGTATTGTTCTTGCTGATCACCTGCCGTTCCTCTCCAGCACCAGTATTCAAGCATGAAACCTTCTAATACTCGTGGATCCTTTTCTCCCTCTTCATCTCACCCCCAAGGTATTTCAAAAGGATTTCACCAAGTACCAACCAATCCTGATAGGAAGAATTTCATGAGGATTATATGGCACCTTGTTATATATGAATATCTCAGGATTCCCTTTTTCATTGATTAAACCAGGGCAAAAATGGAGGCAAATGCTAGCATGTGAAACCCCATAAATATGTTTCAATTTGGTTACAACTGGGTTGTAAGTCTGTCCTCATTCAGGCAATCTATCCAAATAACTCCCAAATACCCAAACCACAACTTCTGTTTAAATATCCAGTAGCCAATTTGAAATAAAATATTATTCATGTTTGCAAGGAGGTTCAATTATCAATTAAGGTTTCTTTGAAGTTTCTACCACATTTTTGTGATGTATGATCAGAAAATCAGTTTAATATAGATTATAACAATATCTTTGAATTTTTTCATTCTTGCAAATTCATTATAAAATTTTCAGTTTTTTCCCAAAAAAATAAAAAATGAAATAATTTGATCAATATTTGGAGAATTTGACTCCTTCAAATATGGACCTTGAAATTTGGAAAACAACACCACTCCAGCTGGTTACTTATTTGAAAAAAAATTATATCCTGCTTTCAAACTTGTTCTTTGACCTAATATATTCACAAGGATGGGCCTATATATGCCTCAAAACTTGGAAAAAAACACCACTTTTCACTACCAAAAAAGTGATGGCACTTTCCAGCTGTTTGAAGCTCCCTCCAATCTCTAGTTCAAGGTATTTTCATGCTCCAAAAAGTTTTTGGTGCAAAGTGACTGTGCATTGGATCTTGGATAAAATTTTACCCAAGCTTGGTCATACATTGGGCATGAGCTCCTTGATGGCACTTGCTAGCAAGTGACATGCAGATTTCTGTGGTGATTGCAAGAATATATAATTGAGGCTTTAAGCTTTGAAAGAGTTTCTCATAATCTTATTATTTCAAACAATAAATAGTATCCAGAGTTTCATTATCTAGTTTATTCATCCTAAAAGGATATTCCTCAAGTTTAACAAATTTCCCAGGGGATTTTAACCCATTTTTCTGGTTTATATTGGATTGATCCATAACTGTTGGTTCTAATTTTCCATCATTTTTAGGAATTTCAACATTGATTTTCTGAATAATTGATCCAAGAAAGGCATGATTTAACTAGACCATTAAGCATTATTTTAGCTTGACTTATTAAAAAATAACTCTGCTTTCAAATTTTAAAAAAAATATTGGTTAATCATGTTGGAGTATTATGCAAAGAAGAATCATTAGCTTCACATAGCCCACAAAAGCAGTGGATTAAAATGAGCTGTGATTCAGCATGACAAAACCAATCTATAATGTCTTTCCAATTGTTTTTCCCCTTTCTGATAATCCTTTTTGGTGATACCATTGTAGAAAACCAATTGATTAGGAGAATTTGAAAGCGTTGATTATTGAACTTCCCTCCTAGTTTACCTGATGATTCATTGTTTAGATATATTTGAATGAGGGAATTTAATCTGTTTTTGTTTTTTTCCATTGAATCCACAGCCTCTGATTTGTCCTGAATACCTTCTGATATATCTTGAAAAAGGTGTTTTTTAGACAACATTATTGCTAAATTTTTCAAATACTGTCTTTCACCATTCACCTACTCAAAAGGTCTTTCTGCTACCCTGCAAGAAACCTTGGTAAATTTATTTCCAGCTGGTATATGTTCTACAAGATTTTATGAGTAGAATTTGGTTGGTTTAGTATGCACCTATCACTTTTCTTGTAATTTCCCTCAAATTATTGACAGTTAGATATAATTCAGGAATGAAAATTGAAATTTTTGTCTTGGAAAAGGGTACACACAGATGAAAGGTATTTCAAACTGTGGCAATTGAGTTTGAGACCCTTCAAGATATAATTAAAAACCAGCACCACAGAAATCTGCATGTCACTTGCTAACAAGTGCCATCAAAGAGCTCTTGCCCAATGTATGGCCAAGCTCAGGTCAAGCTCCTACAAAGCTCAGGTCAAAATTTATTGAGGCTCCAATGCACAGTCACTGACTTTTCAAAATGCATAGTGACTGTGCACAATGCACAGTGACTGTGAAAAATGCATAGTGACTGTGAACAATGCATAGTGACTGTGAAAAATGCATAGTGAATGTGCCCAATGCACAGTCACTTTGCGCAATGCACAGTAACTGTGCAAAATTTGCAGCAACTGTGCACAATGCACAGTGACTGTTAAAAATGCATAGTGACTGTGAACAATGCATAGTGACTGTGAACAATGCATAGTGACTGTGCCCAATGCACAGTCACTTTGCCCAATGCACAGTAACTGTGCAAAATTTGCAGCAACTTTGCACAATGCACAGCATCTGTGCACAATGCACAGCATCTGTGCACGATGCACAGCAACTGTGCTCAATTCAGAGGAACTTTTCACAACGCAAGGCAACTGTGCACAACCACAGCAACTGTGCACAATGCATAGCAACTGTGCACAATGAATAGCAACTGTGCACAATCCAAAACAACTGTGAACAATGCACAAAAATTGTGCCCAATGCACAGCAACTGTGCAAAATGTGCAGCAACATTTCACAATATTTTCCCAAGCTCCAATACACAATGCACAGTGACTGTGTACAATATTTATCCCAGCCCTAATGCACAGTTTCTGTGCATTTTGCACAGTTGCTGTGCATTGTGAAGAGTTACTGTGGTTTGTGAAGAGTTTCTGTGCATTTTGCAGAGTTGCTATGCATTGTGAAGAGCTTCTGTGCATTGTGCAGAGGTGCTGTGCATGGTGCACAGTGGCTGTGCATTGTGCAAACTGGCTGTGCATTGTGCACATTAGCTGTGCATTGTGCACAGTGGGTGTGCATTGCGCACGGTTGCTGTGCATTGTGCACAGTTCCTGTGCATTGTGCACCCTTGCTGTGCATATTTGCTGTGCATTGTGCACAGTTGCTGTGCATTGTGCACAATTGCTGTGCATTGTGCACAATTGCTGTGCATTGTGCACAATTGCGGTCCATTGTGCACAGTTGCCATGCATGGTGCACAGTTGCACTGTATTGTGAACAGTTGCTGTGCATTGTGCATGGTGCATTGTGCACAGTCAGTGTGCATTGTGCACAGTCAGTGTGCATTGTGCACACTCACTGTGCATTTTGCAAACTCCATGTGCATTTTGCACACTCACTGTGCATTTTGCACACTCATTGTGCATTGTGCACACTCACTGTGCATTGTGCACACTCACTGTGCATTGTGCACACTCACTGTGCATTGTGCACACTCACTGTGCATTGTGCACACTCACTGTGCATTTTGCACACTCACTGTGCATTGTGCACACTCACTTTGCATTGTGTGCACTCACTTTGAATTTTGCACACTTACTGTGAATTGTGCACACTCACTGTGCATTAGGCACATTCACTCTGAATTTTGCACAGTCACTGTGCATGGTGCATTGTGCACAGTTGCTGTGCATAGTGCATTGTGCACAGTTGCTGTGCATGGTGCTTTGTGCACAGTTGCTGTGCATTGTGCACAGTCACTCTGAATTGTGCACATTCACTCTGGATTGTGCACAGTTGCTGTGCATTCTGCTTTGTGCACAGTTGCTGTGCATGGTTCATTGTGCACACTCACTCTGAATTGTTCACATCCACTGTGAACCAGAAACATGTTTGAGAATGAAAATGCCTTCAGCTTGAGATTGGACAGAGATTCAACCAAAGGTTTCCTGATAGCATTTGCTAGCAAGTGCCATCAATTTTTGACCCTCCTGATGGAGTGTTAATACCCCTCCAGAATGGATCATGGGTGGTCAAAACACCTCCAGATTGGATGATGGACAGTTAAAACCCCTCCAGAATGGATGATGGAGGGTTGAAGGCCCTCCAGAATGGATGATTGAGGGTCAAACCCCTCCAGAATGGATGATGGAGGGTTAAACCCCTCCAGAATGGATGATGGAGGGTTAAAACCCCTCTGGAATGGATGATGGAGGGTTAAAACCCCTCCAGAATGGATGATGGAGGGTTAAAACCCCTCCAGAATGGATGATGGAGGGTTAAAACCCCTCCAGAATGGATGATGGAGGGTTAAAACCCCTCCAGAATGGATGATGGAGGGTTAAAACCCCTCCAGAATGGATGATGGAGGGTTAAAACCCCTCCAGAATGGATGATGGAGGGTTAAAACCCCTCCAGAATGGATGATGGAGGGTTGAAACCCCTCCAGAATGGATGATGGAGGGTTAAAACCCCTCCAGAATGGATGATGGAGGGTTAAAACCCCTCCAGAATGGATGATGGTGCGTTAAAACCCCTCCGGAATGGATGATGGAGGGTTAAAACCCCTCCAGAATGGATGATGGAGGGTTAAAACCCCTCCAGAATGGATGATGGAGGGTTAAAACCCCTCCAGAATGGATGATGGAGGGTTAAAACCCCTCCAGAATGGATGATGGAGGGTAAACCCCCTCCAGAATGGATGATGGAGGGTTAAAACCCCTCCAGAATGGATGATGGAGGGTTAAAACCCCTCCAGAATGGATGATGGAGGGTTAAAACCCCTCCAGAATGGATGATGGAGGGTTAAAACCCCTCCAGAATGGATGATGGAGGGTTAAAACCCCTCCAGAATGGATGATGGAGGGTTAAAACCCCTCCAGAATGGATGATGGAGGGTTAAAACCCCTCCAGAATGGATGATGGAGGGTTAAAACCCCTCCAGAATGGATGATGGAGGGTTAAAACCCCTCCAGAATGGATGATGGAGGGTTAAAACCCCTCCAGAATGGATGATGGAGGGTTAAAACCCCTCCAGAATGGATGATGGAGGGTTAAAACCCCTCCAGAATGGATGATGGAGGGTTAAAACCCCTCCAGAATGGATGATGGAGGGTTAAAACCCCTCCAGAATGGATGATGGAGGGTTAAACCCCTCCAGAATGGATGATGGAGGGTTAAAACCCCTCCAGAATGGATGATGGAGGGTTAAAACCCCTCCAGAATGGATGATGGAGGGTTAAAACCCCTCCAGAATGGATCATGGAGGGTTAAAGCCCCTCCAGAATGGATGATGGAGGGTTAAAACCCCTCCAGAATGGATCATGGAGGGTTAAAGCCCCTCCAGAATGGATGATGGAGGGTTAAAACCCCTCCAGAATGGATGATGGAGGGTTAAAACCCCTCCAGAATGGATGATGGAGGGTTAAAACCCCTCCAGAATGGATGATGGAGGGTTAAAACCCCTCCAGAATGGATGATGGAGGGTTAAAACCCCTCCAGAATGGATGATGGAGGGTTAAAACCCCTCCAGAATGGATGATGGAGGGTTAAAACCCCTCCAGAATGGATGATGGAGGGTTAAAACCCCTCCAGAATGGATGATGGAGGGTTAAAACCCCTCCAGAATGGATGATGGAGGGTTAAAACCCCTCCAGAATGGATGATGGAGGGTTAAAACCCCTCCAGAATGGATGATGGAGGGTTGAAACCCCTCCAGAATGGATGATGGAGGGTTAAAACCCCTCCAGAATGGATGATGGAGGGTTAAAACCCCTCCAGAATGGATGATGGAGGGTTAAAACCCCTCCAGAATGGATGATGGAGGGTTAAAACCCCTCCAGAATGGATGATGGAGGGTTAAAACCCCTCCAGAATGGATGATGGAGGGTTAAAACCCCTCCAGAATGGATGATGGAGGGTTAAAACCCCTCCAGAATGGATGATGGAGGGTTAAAACCCCTCCAGAATGGATGATGGAGGGTTAAAACCCCTCCAGAATGGATGATGGAGGGTTAAAACCCCTCCAGAATGGATGATGGAGGGTTAAAACCCCTCCAGAATGGATGATGGAGGGTTAAAACCGCTCCAGAATGGATGATGGAGGGTTAAAACCCCTCCAGAATGGATGATGGAGGGTTAAAACCCCTCCAGAATGGATGATGGAGGGTTAAAACCCCTCCAGAATGGATGATGGAGGGTTAAAACCCCTCCAGAATGGATCATGGAGGGTTAAAGCCCCTCCAGAATGGATGATGGAGGGTTAAAACCCCTCCAGAATGGATGATGGAGCCTTAAAACCCCTCCAGAATGGATGATGGAGCCTTAAAACCCCTCCAGAATGGATGATGGAGGGTTAAAACCCCTCCAGAATGGATCATGGGTGGTCAAAACACCTCCAGATTGGATGATGGACAGTTAAAACCCCTCCAGAATGGATGATGGAGGGTTGAAGGCCCTCCAGAATGGATGATTGAGGGTCAAACCCCTCCAGAATGGATGATGGAGGGTTAAACCCCTCCAGAATGGATGATGGAGGGTTAAAACCCCTCTGGAATGGATGATGGAGGGTTAAAACCCCTCCAGAATGGATGATGGAGGGTTAAAACCCCTCCAGAATGGATGATGGAGGGTTAAAACCCCTCCAGAATGGATGATGGAGGGTTAAAACCCCTCCAGAATGGATGATGGAGGGTTAAAACCCCTCCAGAATGGATGATGGAGCGTTAAAACCCCTCCAGAATGGATGATGGAGTGTTCAAACCCACCCAGAATTGATGATGGAGGGTTAACAGTAGCTGTGCATTGTGCACAGTAACTGTGCATTGTGCACAGTAACTGTGCATTGTGCACATTTGTTGTGCATGGTGCACATATGCTGTGCATTTGGAAAGTGCTTATGCATTGTGAACAGTTGCTGTGCATTGTTCACATTTGCTGTGCATCACAGTTGCTGTTCATTTTGAACAGTCACTCTGCTTCTGCACAGTCACTCTGCATTGTGCACAGCCACTCTTCATTGTGAACTGTCACTCTGCATTGTGCACAGTCAGTCTTCATTGTGCACAGTCACCCTTCATTGTGCACAGTCACTGTGAACAAAAATCATGCTAGAGAATGAAAATTGCTTCAACTACAGATTGGACAGAGCTACAACCAGACCTCCTTTGATGGCACTTGCTAGCCGTTGCCACTACTTTTTTGTAGTTCAGGTTTGATGGATTTATCCATTTTGAAAATATGGTATGGGGGGTTTCATTTCCTGTAGAAAAGATTCCTGAAATGAATTAATTGCTAAAAATTTCAAATTTAAAAATGATGACATAATTTTACCCCAGACCTTTGCCGAAAGGTCTGGGGGAGGCTAAATGCATTGGAGAACCCATCATGGGTATTATAGGCATTCCTGCAGCTCCAGCCCTGGTAGCGGAATTGTTCCTACCAACATGAGTCCCTTCACTGGTGCCTCTCTTCTCCCACTTGAAAACATGTTCTTTGGTGGTTCTCTTACCAATCAGAGCCTGGAATTTGAGTATCAATCCAGTTTTGATTGTGATGGCACCTTTCAGCTCTCTGATACCAGGAACTTTGCAGTCCTCTAGCTACAGACAGTGATAAAAATGCTGGAATAATAATAATAATTATTATTCCAATAATAATCACTTGAAATCTCAAATAAATGATTTAATAAGAGGAGTTGCAAGGTTTAATTGGTTTGGTAATGAATGGTTTTCAATATAACATAAAAGAGGGGCCACAGTATATCTTTACAGACTAGCAACCTCTCTTCAAGGGGCATCCTTAGGCAGTTTAAGAACCTTGGATTAAAGATGGGTTCCTTAGAAAGGACCTATTCCACTAATGGCCGGGCGTAACAGCAAAAATGGCCAAGGCAGGAAGGGTAACACTCACTCTGAGCACTTTACCACGAAAATCCTGGGATAATTGGAAGGGTTTCAGAGCAGATGGGGTAGATTGCTTGAGTAAACTTCAATGGTTGATTGGTTAATAAAGGGAAATAGTACTACTAAAGACTAAGTCATAAATCACTTGCTTATCTTCATATAAGCATTTGATCAATACTTACACAGTGTCTGATTGATAATAAATAATTCCTGGTAAGTGATGATAGAATAATGGATCCAAAGAGGTCTGTGTAAATACCTTTTTGGGTTGATTTTGATCTTCTCAGGGCACGTAGAGAGGGTTCTGCTCGTGGGCTGAGGCTGGAAAGCCAGCCAGGGCAAGATTAGCACGTCCACTTGGTGCTGTCAATCAGCTGTCCTTAGATCTGCTGGATTTCTGTACTATTATAGCCACAGGATCTGTTAATCTGTTATGGCGTAAATTTGATCATTCCGTACTCATCCTTCATTTGTACTTTTGATATTGCTTTAAAGCGTGCAGATTTGAATTATTACTGATTTTCCATCATCTGCTGATCATATAGATAATTTTTAATAATTATTATGAGCACTCCTTGTAGTATTTTGTGGTCTTCAAACATCAGGATCAGTGATTTAAGTGATAATCCTTGATCTTTGATTTATTATTAAAAAAATGTTTCAAACTTAATTTTAATTAATTTTATTTGAGTTTTGATCTTTTTAGATCATTTTTAATGCATATTATCCTTTGTTACATATACTAGGCAACCCTAACTAGGTTGTAGCTCTTCTGAGCGGTACCTGGTTGTCAGATTATTCACAACTGATCCAGACGCTGGGATCAGTTAGCACAGATGCGCGCGGGGTAGGATCCGCTGCGTGCGTGGCAGAATCAGCTGCGCGCGGGTCTCTAGTACGTGGGATCCTGCTGCTACTAGTACGTAGGGATATGTAATGACGCAGGGCTACGCGCGGGAATCGTTACATAACACATTTCCGCGTGTAACTACCAAAATATACACAAAATCTCAATTCTGAGTGAATTTTAGGTGTAAACCCTATAAGTGACAATACGTGTGAAATATTAGAATGGCCAAAAATTGCCATACTGGTGTTGTAATTTTTAGTACTTTTCTTTTTAATTATTTTCAAAATATAAGGACTTGGAATTCAGGGGTGGGGTCAGAAAGTGACCCTATCTAATTTTTGGTGAGGAATTGATTCCTGTAATAATATTTATGTATCTCTAACTCCTTATTTTGTTAATTTAGATTTGCTTATTTTTCATAGTTTTGTGTTTTATTTGACAGTTTTGCTCTGTACATAGTAGCAAGCTGACATTCCCCCGCTCCAAGACATGTCTATATCTGAAAAAAAAAATTTGGGTTAATGCCTGCTGTTGGCTCTGTAGTTCCTCAGGTGTATAGGTCCATCAGGGATATTATGTTCAGGCAACCATTCATCTTTATCAGCTGATTCTCCCTTGTATCTAACCAGGTAGATTCTGACATCTTTCCCATTTATCCTATCTTTTTTATCCTTAAGGATCTTGCCAATTTTTCCTTTGTCCTTTTCAGGTTCTTCTGTAACAGGTATTGCAGGTGAAGGAGTATGTTCTCCATTCCTTGGGTGGTAGTGTTTGATGAGGCTTACTGGGAAGACTGGATGTTTCCTAGAAAGCTCATCACTGAGGATTACTTCCACAGCATTTTTACCATGAAGTTTATTAATGGTGTAAGGTCCTACAAAAGCTGCTCTAAGCTTTCTATTTCCACCCAAGTTGGTAAAGTTTGTGGTAGAGATCAAGACTTGATCACCAATTTTGAAATCAGGTTCCTTATGGGTTTTATCCCACCTTTTCTGGTTATACTCTATAGCATCCTGGACACACTTAACAGCATTTTTGTTGGCTACATCTATCATCTTTTTGAAATCAAGTGATTTAGGGTGAATATTGGTCAGCTGGTGGTTAAGTTTATCCTTGGGTAATCTATGAATCCATCCTCTTTCCAGTATGTAAGGTGCTTCCTTAGTGGTAGAGTGCTTGCCACTGTTGTAGGCAATCTCCAGTGCAGGTAAAAGGCTAACCCAATTGTGTCAATAACCGTCAGAATTCTTGTATTCTATTCCAAAGCCACAGAATCTCCTGAGCATGTCTTCCAGGGTCTGAATCATCCTTTCAGCTAATCCATTGGTCTGAGGGTGATAAGCGGTAGAGAAAGCTAAGGTGGTTCCAAGCATATCATGAAGATTTCTCCAGAACTCAGAGGTGAATTTAGGATCTCTGTCACTGATAAAAATCTTGGGAACTCCAACATCAGCAATGAGTCTGTTCCAAAATAATAGGGCAACTTCCATAGCAGTGTGTTCCTTGTGATTAGGTAGGAACTTTTCTTTCTTAGAGAACCTATCCACAATGACCAAGACTGAGTTGTAGGAATAAGCTCCTCCTGGTGGTAGTCCAGTTAAAAAGTCCATATTGATGATCTCCCATCTTTTCTTGGGTTCAGCAATCTTTTGCATTATTCCAAACTGTTTCCCAGTAGTCCTGTTGGACTTCTGGCAAGTTTCACAACAGGTAACGTAATGTATAGTGGAGTCTCTCCAATTAACCCACCAAGGAGTTTTTTTAACCTTATCCAAGGTTCTATCAGCAGACAAATGACCAGATGAGCAGTGATCATGGCACTCAGTCTGAAAATGTTTGATATGGTCATCCTTAGTTAAGACTATAACACTTGAATTTTGATGCCTATAGTATACCAGACCATCCCATATGGTGAACCTTCCGGCTTTGTATAGTTTCAAAAGAGGTTCAGGTAGGCTATTGATTAATTCAGGAGGTGGAGAAGTACTTTCCATAATAGTGATCAGAGTCTTTATGCCATAACTGTAAGATTCTTTGGTTGAGTTGAACAATGATTCATTCAGTTCACAAACGTGGATTCCCATTATAGGAGCTTCAATTTTTAACCTGTTAATGTTAATGATAGTGAAGATATCATTATCCTCTGGATCATAAGCAGGGTTACTTGGGTCATTGGGTAACGCATTCCTGCTTAAACTATCAACATTCTGGTGTTAAGTCCCAGCTTGATGAACTATGGTCATCTGTCCTCTGTACTGTTGTATAGCTATCTGCCATCTCAACATGTGCCTACTAGGGGTATTCATGTTCATCAATGTCCTGACAGCGTTGCAGTCAGTAATAAAAGTGAAGTTGGTGCCTTCTAAGTAATAATGGAGTTTCTCTAGGGCCCATACCAAGGCTAGACATTCCATTTGGCTTGCACTGTACCTTTTCTCAGTGTCTTTAATTTGTCTGGATATGAAGAGTATAGGTTTTTACACTGGTTTATCATCTTCTATGACTTCCTGGTGTAAAGCAGCTCCTAGCCCTTCCATGCTGGCATCTATTTAGAGCTTGAAAGGTTTAGATTAATTGGTCTGGATCAGTACTGGAGCTGAATTCATTGCCATTTTGAGTTCCTCATAGTTCTTGACTCTGTCATGAGTCATTTCAAACATGGTGGTGTTGTTGCAGATCTCATACAGACATTTGGTTAGAAGAGCAAACTTTGGTAAATACTTCCTATAGTAGCTGCAGAAGCTGATGAAGGATAGGAGTTCAGTTTTATTCTGAGGCATAGGCCTATTCATTACTGCTGCTATCTTGTTTTGGTCAGAAGCTAAGGTTAGTCCAGAGACAATGTGTCCTAAGGCTTTGAGTTCCCCATAGCCAAAGTTACAATTTTTCATTGATACTTTCAATCCTACGGCAGAGATGATTTTGAGGAATAGCCTTAATTTCTCCATGTGAGTATCCCAATTATCAGAGTAAATGATAACATCATCAATGTATACCATCATCCATCCCTGTCTGATGAATAATCCTAGGACTATGTCCATCATTCTTTGAAAATGAGGGAAGCATTTTTAATACCAAAAGGCATCCTAAGATACTCATAAATTTCCAAATGACAGATAACTCTCATGAATTTTGGGCTATCAGGGCTGATAGGTATTTGGTGAAAACCTTTCAGCATGTCCATGGTAGTGATGTACTTAGCCTTGGACAGGTTATGCAGAGCATTGTCAATTCTTGGAATTGGATAATAATCAGCTTGGGTGTAGTTGTTAAGCATTCTAAAATCTCCAACCATTCTTGACTTATCATTGTGCCAAGCTATAATTACTGGGAGATTAATATCCACTTGTTCATTGTGGCCTACTTTCCTTAAGACTTTTAAGTCTAACAACTCTTGAATATGGGTTTCCAGAGCAGCTCTGGATTTTGGACTAGAAGGGTAAGCAGTTCTCCTGAGGTTAGGTGGGTAAGGAGGCTTAATAGTTAGAGTTAGGATCACATCATGTCCGTTGATGTTACCAATTGGGTGATCCTTGGTACAGAAAGAATTCTGATTTTCAAAGCATACTTGTAGGATATCCCGTTTATGTTCTTCATTGAGAAGGGAATTCAAAGCAGCTTGAGAGAAGTATTCCTGTTGAAATACTCTAAGTGTTTTTCATAAGTTGAATCAGAAGTTTGAGCATTGACATGGCGTATTTGGAGATTCTTATTCCAGTCTCCTCCTATAGTGAAGTATCTACCCTTGCTTTGGAATACATCTATACCATATAAGCAAAGAGAATCATTTCCAAGGTTAAAATAATCACATACTCCATTTTGGAGCACAAAAAATTCAATGTTCAGTTTGAGTGATCCTTTAGAGTGAGGGAGTATGATATCAGAAGACCATACTCCAACAGCATTGAGAGCAGAATTAAAACTGATGAACTTAGCCTGAGGTACTGGTAGTAGGTTCAGCTTCCAGTTTGGGTCTTGTTTCTCCAGATAAATTGAACCAACACAAGAGCAAAAGGCTCCACTGTCTAGAAGTAACTTGACAGGGGAACCTAGGATTAAACCAGTAGCATAGCATGTTTTGCCTGAAGTGTAACTTTTACGGGAAGAAGGTTTTAGAGTCAAGGCCTCAGCCTCAGAGATGTGGTGAATCTTCATTTTGGGATTCCATTTTTGAGGTAAGTTAGAATCTTCATTGATGAAATTTATGTCCAGAGAAGACTCAATACTACCTTCAATAACATTGATGGGGTTAGTGATAATTAGATCACAATCAGAGAGTGATCCATCAGTATTGTCAAGGTGAGGGTCAGGATTGTCATACTCTTCTCCTTCAATAAGATTAATCCTTTTCCTAGGTAGAGAACAATCAGGTTTTACATGTCCTGTTTGGTTACAGTTCCAACATACTTTCTCTTTTGATTCTGGAGTCTTCTTGACATCCAAGGTAGATGGATTAGTAGTAGGGGATTCTTTAGTTTTGGAAGAATATTCTTCCCTGTTCCTAGTATTTTGTTCCCTGGGGAGTCTATTGGCTTTTTTATCAAGACCATTCATATCAATAGTGTCTTCCAATACACCTATTAAGGTGGAAAGATCTGAATCCATAGGCATTCTGCACCTTAAACTGTTGTTGATTTGTCCGGGACATAAGTTGAGGATTCTTTCATTGACTTCTTCTTTATCAGCATCAGGATAAAAACAGTCTAAGCTCTTTTTCTGTTCTAAGCACCACTTATGAGTTTTGTCCTTGGATGGATCAAACTGGGAAGTTTCACAAGTTTTCATCATCTTTCTTTTCCAAATCCTAGTACCAAACTGCACTTTGATCAATTCTTTCCAAGAATTCCAGGATAAAGATCCAAATTCTTCTCTTTTATTGATAAACTAATCAAGAGCTACACCTTCAAATAAGCTGTGCAATCTTACCACAGCTATTGCATCAGGGAGCTCATAAGAAGAAAGAGTATATTCAATAAATTTAATGAAATTGACATGGTTTTATTCTCCTTCTCCAGAGAATTTAGGCCATTCAGTGATGGGAGGAAGTAGCTTCAAAGCCTGCTCCATTTCAGTAGTAGGACTGGGTCTGAAAGACTCATTCCTAGTTATCCTGGTTCTGGGAGGAACACTAGGAGTACTGGTGAAACTAGCAGGCCTAGTTTCTTCTGGATCAATGACCCAAGAGTTAGTAGAATTGATCTTATGATCTCTGAGATCATTCTTAATCATACCTAACTCCAATTCAAGTTTATTGCTTAATAAGTCAATTTTTTTAATCAGATGAGCTGAAGGAGTAGGACTAGTTTTCTTAACTTCTTCCTTAAGCTGTTCTATGGTTGCAAGAATATCTTCCTGAAGAATTGATTGGTTTTCATCAATATGTTTCATCAGGTTCAACTTACTAGCTCTTATACTATCCTTGATTTGTTGTATTTCCAATTCATCAATTCTCATAATCTGAGACCAAGTTTCAATCACCCTGAAAATACTTGAACTTAATTTGTCCAATTGTTGATAAACGTTGTCAAAACATTGGCTAATAATAGTAAAATTGTGAGACACATTTACATAAAAGCTATTAAGAGCTTCTACATCTAATTGTGGTACACCTTTTTCCACTTCTGGGCTAAGGATATCATGCTGTCCCAATCCTTTGGGTTCCTTAACTTCTGATGGGCTGAGGACCTCTTCTTTTTGGGGTCCTTTCCCTTCAAGGAAGCTAACTGATCCCAAGGATTCCAGTTCTGCGTGTAGCCTTCTGCTTCTTTCTTTGGGATCAACCTTTGCAGAGAAATCTGAGATTTCTTTGCCTGAAAAATGGCTTTTCTCATACCTTGTTGATCCTCCTGGGTCTGAGCCAACCTGAATTGTTCCCAATAGCTCACGTGCTCTTTCACTAATACTTTGAATCTTTCCTCCTTGGTTGAGTCCAGCTGGGGTGGCTTAGGAGGACCTGTACCCTCCTGGGATAACTTGGTGGGCGACTGATGGCTCTCCAACGGTCTGTTGGTCGAGTTGGTGGCCGCGGTTATTGCCATTGTTGTCCGGCGTGATGCTTTGGTCAAGGGTTTGAGTCCCCCCATTGCACTTGCGACTGGAGTCCTTGCGCGCATGGGTTCCTCCGGGCAGAGATCCCTATGAAGGGGCTCTATCTTTTGCACGGGTGTTGCACCTATTTTGATACATAGCACCAAAAAAAATGAATAAGTCTTTTGTCTAAACTTTTAAAAAAGAATTTAAAATTATAAAATAATATTTTTTGTGTGTTTTATATTTTTAACAATTTTTTTATAAATATTTTAACTTACTTACAGTTAAATTCAAGGGTACCAACACTTGGTTGGGATTACAACTATCCTTGGAGGGTATTCCCACGGGTTCTGAGTGAATTCCAATCAGATCCTGGGATAAATCCAAGGGTAAGTCCAATGGTACACTGTCTGGGACATCCTCTAGGAGGTCCTGGTCAATGAGATAACCAAAAACAAAATCCACTGAGATGGATAAAAACAAAAAATATACGTTTAATATTTTTTTGTATTTTTACGTGTTAAAATGATGTTTTTTAGGAAAAATAATCACTTTTATTATTTTTGGGTTTTTCTTTACCTTCAGGGTTATTTAGTTTATAAATATAAAGCTTCCTTTGATAAATCTTCCACTCCTTATGTTGCTTTAATAAAGAATTGAAATTGATAATTCTTTCAAGCTCAAGTTCTTTGTCTTTTATAACCTGCTGTTTATAATAAAGCAATTTCTCCTGTTTTTGCTCAGGAGTTATAATAACAGGGACAAAGTTACGGAGTTTCTCTTTTTTTTTCTTTTTAAGAAGGCTCAAATAATAATTGGTCAATTCTCCGTTTGTCTTAAGATCCACTAGAGAAAAAAATGATCAAGAATATATGTTATAAGTATGTTAACTTATTTTTTTAAAATTAATAGACTGGTGCAAGAAATAAATAATTAAAAATGAATTGTTTAAGGATATTTCCCAGCCAGACCCCCAGTTGTCAGCTCTCTGATACCAGGAACCTTGCAGTCCTTCAGCTACAGAGAGTGATAAAAATGCTGGAATAATAATAATTATTATTATTCCAATAATAAACACTTAGAAGCTCAAATAAATGATTTAATAAGAGCAGTGGCAAGGTTTAATTGTTTTCATAATAAATGGTTTTCAATATAATATAAAAGAGGGGCCACATTATTATACTAATGGGGATATTTACAGACTAGCAACCTCTCTTCAAGGGGCCTCCTAAGGCAGTTTAAGAACCTTGGATTAAAGATGGGTTCCTTAGAAAGGACCTATTCCACTAATGGCCGGGCGTAACAGCAAAAATGGCCAAGGCAGGAAGGGTAACACTCACTCTGAGCACTTTACCACGAAAATCCTGGGATAATTGGAAGGGTTTCAGAGCAGATGGGGTAGATTGCTTGAGTAAACTTCAATGGTTGATTGGTTAATAAAGGGAAATAGTACTACTAAAGACTAAGTCATAAATCACTTGCTTATCTTCATATAAGCACTTGATCAATACTGACACAGTGTCTGATTGATAATAAATAATTCCTGGTAAGTGATGATAGAATAATGGATCCAAAGAGGTCTGTGTAAATACCTTTTTGGGTTGATTTTGATCTTCTCAGGGCACGTAGAGAGGGTTCTGCTCGTTTGCTGAGGCTGGCAAGCCATTCAGGGCAAGATTAGCACGTCCACTTGGTGCTGTTAATCAGCTGACCTCAGATCTGCTGGATTTCTGTACTATTTTAGCCATAGGATCTGTTAATCTATTATGGCATAAATTTGATCATCCTGAACTCATCCTTCATTTGTACTATTAGTATTTCTTTGAAGTGAACAGATGTTGACCTATACTGATTTTCCATCATCTGCTGATTACGTAGATAATTATTAATAGTTTTTATGAACACTCCTTGTAGTGTTTTGTGGTCTTCAAAGATCAGAGTCAATGATGTATGTGGTAATCCTTGATCTTTAATTTATTATTAAAAAATTTTCTAAAATTAATTTTTATTAATTTTAATTAAGTTTTGATCTTTTTAGATTATTACTAATGTATATGTCAACTTGTTACATATGCAAGGCAACCCTAATTAGGTTGTAGCTCTTTTGAGCAGTACCTGGTTGTCAGATTAGTCACAATGGATCCAGACGCGTGGATCAGTCAGTTCAGATGCGCATGGGGTGGGATCCGCTGCGTGCGTGGCAGAATTGGCTGCGCGCGGGTCTCTAGTAGGCGGGAAACTGCTACTATGAGTACGTAGGGGTATGTAATGATGTGGGGCTGCGCGGGGGAATTGTGACATAACACATTTCCACGTGTAACTCCTAAAATATACACAAAACCTTAATTCTGAGTGAATTTTAGGTGTAAACCCTATAAGTGAAAACACTTGTGAAATTTTAAAATGGAAAAAAGGTGCCATACTTTTGTGGAAATTTTCAGCACTTTTCTTTTTAATTATTTTAAAAATGTAAGGACTTGGATTTCAAGGGTGGGGTCAGTGAGTGACCCTACCTAATTTTGGGTGAGGAATGTATTTCTTTAATAATATTTATGGATTTCTCACTCCTTCTTTTGTTAATTTAGATATTCTTATTTTTTATAGTTTTTTGTTGCTATGACAGGTTGCTATGTACATAGTAGCAAGCTGACAAACCAACTTTGAATTCATCACAGACTTTAATTCTGTAAGTAAATCAATTGAACTGATAAATCCCAGTAGGTAAATGCTAAAATTTCAGATATTCACACAAAAATAAATAGTTAAAATGACTATTTTCCATCAAGCTTTATCAAACCATTTTGAGCAGGAATGCCTTCACCAATGATCCCATAAAACCTAATCTTGAACAAGGGGATCATCATTTATTTCCCATACTAAACATACATAGGCTTGGGATAGAGGCCCATATAATAGGGATACACATAATTGAACTAGAAAAATCCCTGTTTGATTCAATCATGAAAAGCTCAAACCCATAGATGAAAGATTTGATCTCTATCATGGGGTGCAAAGTACCTTCCTCTTAGATGATTTATATTATACCCAAAGCTTTTCTGAAATCTTAAAAAGCAGTGATTTTCAACGGATGGGATGTTATAGTATACTACAGAAACTAAACCTTTAGTGTGTTAGTCCTAACCAAAGAGGAAGACATCCAACATATAACAGCCAAATGCCTTGAAAAATGATTTTCTGGAAACCTATCCAACAAAAGAAACTTATAAAAGTTCAAACAAACTTTCTGTAGGAAGAATTGGAGAAACCTCACCATAAAATATCTCTGCGATTTTGAAAAATGGCAAAAGTCTAATAATATTACTGAAAAGGGTTTTGGCCTCTTACAGAAGATTTCAGAACCCAGGAACAGTGTCACAAGGGCTGCTGAAATGCAAGCAGGGCTTGACACAGGGTACTCTATTCTCAGTAAACTTGAGGACAAGGTCACTGGGGAATGATACAAGGAGCAGAGTAAGCGTTAATTCAAGATTAGGTGATGGATGAAACTTTCTGGAATTTATTCCTAGTAAGAATTAGTAAACTGATTTTTTGGGGAACCATCAGGAAAGAGGAAGGGGACACCATTTTACATAGACAAGGGCTGGGAATAAAAAAGAGTTAAATTTGGTTGGGGCTCAGACTACATCTTTAATGACAAGGGAGGATTCAAGGTAACAGAGAGGTCTGATCAGGTATTCTACTACATTGGGAGAGGCTTCTTCTACATTGGGGCAAGGATACAGGTCTGGGTTGTCTAAGTTGGGATTTTACAGTTGAAGGATGTACATTGTACATGAGGTTCATGACAATATGTACTAAGTAGAGAGAGTATATGATACAATCTGCAAGAGGATATACATAAGGATTCCCAAAGGATCAACCATTGATTAGATATGGGATGGACAGGTAAGTAAGTTTAGAGGATATACAGACCAGGGAGATTAAGTATGTGCAGGCTTATAGAGCCTATCTGTATGATTTATGAGTTTAGACTATATGTATAATATATGTACTGAATGAAGATCCTGAGGATATGTGGCTACTGCAGATATAATAGTATAAGTCTCCTGAGCCCTGAGGCTGAATTTCCTTGGAAAGTAGATTAGAATTGAGGTTTTTAATGAGCTTGCTGGGGGTAGACTTATTCAGGTGTTGGTATGACAGTAACCCCTGTTGAAAAGTAGGGCATCTTCTGATGACCATGAAAAAATCAGGTTGAGGAGGCCATCTAGTCTTGTTCCCTTCAGCCATGTCTGACCTAGGATTTCCTTCTTCATATCTACAACCATCACCACCATCCACTCCCCTAGCATCCTTATCTTCCCATAACCAATCCCCCACAGAAACCCTAATCATGGAAAAGACTAACAACTACTACCAAAGTTGTGAAAGATGTATCAAAATGAACAGGAACTGCACCACTAGCATCAATCAAAATTCAACCAAATTTGAATGTTTTTGAAAGTATGTCAGGGCTTGTGACATGGACAAGCATAGTATAAAAGACATGGGGCCAACCTTGTGGGTTCAAGAGAAAATTCAACCATTTGAAGTGAAGGAGGCCCCAGACAACAATATTGTGACTTTGGCATGTCCTTCCAGGTTAACTGTGGATCCAGGTGATTATGTTTGATTTTTTCTGGAGGTCAGAATGCTGATATTTTACTTTGTCATTTTGATTGATGCCAGAGAGATTGAAGAAGACCCAGGCCAAGCGGGAAAACTTGTGCCAAAGTGGTCAACTGGTGTCAGATTGTACCTTTAGATTGGGCAACAAAGAGCAAGGCGAGGAATTCATTAGATGGGGAACTCCACTTGTAGATTCAGACAAGGAGTTCAGTAAAGTACTTTTGAAAATAATTAGAAACAGGATTGTAATTGGGTTGATCAAACCTGTCAAAGAGGGTTGTCAGACCATTGAAGAAAATGGTTGAACTAGTCAAAATGACCATTCAAGCATGCATTTTGCTCTGCAGGTTCTCAAATCTTGACAAATTGCCCTAAACGAAAGCCCTCAAAGCATCATACCTTCTTTTCAAAGTGTTGAAAAGGGCCTTCAAAGTGCCAAACCAACCAGTCAAAGCGTTGAAGCTTTGAACCACTTTTTCAAAGTGTCAAAGCATCAAAGTATTGAAGAGGAATTTGATGCCTAAATTAGTCTAGAGATGGACTTCAGTGAAGTAGGATTATTTGGAGAAGAAACTAACAAAGAGAAAGAAGCATCCAGAGGAAAAGAAAGACAGAAAGCAGAGCTAATTTTTGGAAAAGGGGGAGATCAGATGATTCTTTAGAACTAGAAGACCTTAGAAACAAGATGAAGGATCTAGAGGTTAGGATGAATTTTTTTGAAGACAGAAGAAATAGGGAAGAAGGAATTGGAAGAAAAAAAATGTCACAACTGCCCCTGGCTTGCAAGGGGTAGAAGTTATAGGAACTACTGCTCACAAAACTCAGGATAGAGAATTGAGATTGACTTCAATAAGGAAGAGGAATAGATTAATGGAAATGATGAGGAAGAGAATCCAGGAGTAGAGCTCTCAAGGATATTTATGACCAAATCCTATAACAGTAACACCAAAGGGGAAGGTGAGATGAGTAAGGTAGACTGGTTGGCTTTGTTTTTCTGAGATGACACCTATTGGAAGATGGACTAACCAATAAGAAGTAGTATACCAATTCCTTGGGAGAAATTAGTCCAGCAAGGGAAGAGAGGCCAGTATATGTGAGAACTGAAGGGAGGCCTTGAGGAGGGATGACTGGTGCTTGGTCTGGGGTGCCCCATGGTATTACATGTTGACCAATTTTTTTTGAGGCAGCGGCTTCATGGATTGGGTAATGGGCCTTTCTAGAAAGGTGTGGCATTTACTGAACTGGAGTATGGGTTGTCCAGCTGGAAGTATGTACTATGGGTTGACAATATTTACTTCTCATACCAGATAGAGTTGAAGGAGAGTTGAGGATACACCAATCCATAGAGAGAGAGAGAGGAGCCTGGGAGAGTTTACTAGGGCCTTCAGGGCATGCAGGGGGATACTTCAGGAGATGAAGTGTGTCTATCCAGGGTTAGAAGGTGGATTTTACTGAGGACTGATATTGAATGAGGGTTTAGTATGGCTGGGAAACTGATTCAAGTTGTGGTTATGAAAAATAAGGTAAAAAGGTAGCTTTTACAGAAGGAATGCTTCAGAGTCATGATTGGAAGATTTGAAGAATGGAGAAATGTTATCAGAAATGATGGAAACAAGTTTTATGGTAAGTAGGATTAGATAAGATTCAGTTTCAAATGAAGAGAAGGTGAATCAATCATTTGAGGTTTCTGGTAAAAATTCTAAATCTTTAAATTTAATCTGCAGGAATTATTGAAAAAATGATGATTTTTTGTGATTATAAAGGAAAATTTTGGAATTTTAGAGACTAGAAGGAAGAGGAGTTTAGAGATGAAGAAGTGACTATCAGATTTTTTAGCTTCAGCTGGGTTGACTTTTGAATTGGGTACTTCTGTCAGGGGGCCTTATTGTTATGAATCTAGGAAGCTAAAAATAGTCAGTTCTTGGATTTCTAGAGTAGAGGAGTTAGAAGAACTTATTTTTGAAACTATTTAGGTGTTTTAGATATACATTTTTTTATTTTAAATTTATTTTAGTTTTCTTATATATTTTTTGATACTATGAAGAATAAATTGGCTGGAAGAAAACAGAAAGAACTATATATGTATATATATTTTTTGATTTGAGAGATATTTTTTTTTTTAGATTGAAGAAAATTTATATATATTTTGTTTAAAAGAAAAGGTACAAGAAAAAGGGAGTTATTCTTTTATTTATTTTAAGGATTTTTTGGTTTAAAGGATAGAGTGTGTGGAAATCATAAATTAAGGTAGGGAAGTTGATGAGATTAGAGTGAGGTTCCCAAGTAGTGCAATCCTCATTATGTTGAAAGCCTTTCCACTCAACCAAATACATTAATTTCCACCTCTTAATATTGGAATACAATATCTGATACACTTCCCATTTCTTTTCCTGATCTATTTCAACTGGTTCAGTTGGTGGCTGGTGTCTGGAGGATGAAGAGTTGTCCTGATAAGGCTTAAAACGGAAGAATGGAAAACTGGATAAATAGTGGACCATTGGAAAGGGATTTGAAGCTTGTACAATTTTTTCTCAATCTTTTCTGTAATCAAAAAAGGGCCTAACCATTGTTCTGAGAGCTTACACCAGGGCCAAATTGGAGTCTCTGGCTTGCCAGTGACTTCATGTCACCATCCAGTCCCATTTTCTGGCCAGTTGAATCCTATTATGGGAAACTTCTGTTCACCAATGAGTATTCTTTAGTTCACCTCAGTTTACATCAAAAAGAAAACATGATTCACGTTGTATTCACTATGGTGGAAAATGAATTCCACTTGTAAGTCCCCAAGGAAAAAGCCTGAATTCACTTTGACGTTCACATTGATTCAACCAGGAATCACTTGAAATTCCCTATTAAATTAAAATTTCCAATTAAAGACTGTATATTTTGATATCCTGGCTTCAATTTCAGTTGAAACATTTAAGAGAAAATGAGGAAAGATCTTGTGAAACCAAGAGGAGCGGATCAAGGAGTAAGATTGGGGCACTCCAGTTCAGAATGAGGAAGAACTGATGCTGAATTTTACTACATCCAACACTGACTTAAATAGAGTAAGTACAATATGGCCGACTAGTGGTTAAGCAGAAAGAAATAACAATTAATATGGATATTTCAATATTGGACCATAGAGTCCACACAACTTGGAGTACAACATAGGCAGACTGAGATTAGAAAATATAAAGCTGAGACTAGTATGGTTGCACTCAAGATTTAGGCAACATAAATATCAGACTAAAATTCTAACACACCCCCTTGCCTAAAGCATGAGGGAAATAAAACAAAATAAAGAGTTGAAGACTTTTGAACACTTCACGTCTATTACATCCAACATTACTACTTAGAATGAAGAGATTTTTGAAAGCTACAATAAAGGCCTATTCCATTAGAAAGGAAGGAAATCTTGTGATTTTTGAACTACAATTTAACTTACAATAGATCCTATTGAATCAAAAAGTAACACAAAAATTCCTATAATATTTTTCAAACCCCAGTTTATTCTGAACAACAACTACTTAAAAAGTTTTTCTCACAAAGGAGCAATAGTGACAGAATACTTATAAGGTAGCTAATGGACCTAGGATAGAGTAAGTTCAGATGATGTTAAGGCAAGAACAAGCCAAGTGGAGTCGCTACAGGATGTGTAACAAGGACATGGTAAATAGCAACATAATTGGCGCGATGGTAGCTTTGAGGGCAGCAACAGCAAATTTGCAAGTGCGCAACAGGAGGAAAACTAACGGTACAAAGATTGAATCAAAGAGTGCATTGGCAAGGTCGCGGAGTCTGATGAGAGTTGGCCAAGCAAATGGAACAGTCAAAAGACAAGCAACTGAGCCACAGCAAAGATGGCAAATGCGTTGCGGCAGGCTAAGACAATAAACAAATTGGCTGGTGCAAGGTTGAAGCCAAATATTCAAGATGGAGTTACCAAGATGATGGATGGTAGAAATTGGACTGATTGGTTTGGTTGAGGCAATACATCACAAATTGACCAAGCGGAGGGATGTGAGATGACGCATTGAGCTAAAACAATCAAAAAACAGTGATCAAGAAAATGTCAGAATTGTGGCCAAACCAATCAACTTAATTAAATCAATGACTTCATATAAGTACTTTTCATTGTCTTTTAGGCACAACGGTCAGGTAAAGGACCGTGACCACTACTAATAAATGATGTCATTGTCAAGGCCAAAGCGGGAGCATTTCTTTTATTTTAACGTATCATTATGTTACAATCAATATTTAAATACATCGCAAACACACCCAATAGTAGTTTTCCCCATTGCTTCTAACATTGTTTATTGGGAAACCTACTATTGTGAGTACACAATGTATTATTTCATCAGTTATTACTTTAACCACATTAAGAAAATACTCTCATACTTTCATTTGTATACAGTCAGGTTTCTTATTTTTAGAAGCGGTCCAATCTTAGTAGAGACTAAGATTGCTGCCACTTTTATTACTTCAGTTTTTATTTATTTAATGCAACATTCCTTATGAAATTAATTGCTTCTAAAATTGTTTATGGGGAAACCTACTATTTCAGGTGTCTTATTATTAGAAGCGGTCCAATCTTAGTAGAGACTAAGTTTGCTGCCAATTTTATTACTTCAGGTGTGTCTTATTATTAGAAACGTTCCAATCTTAGTAGAGACTAAGATTGCTGCCACTTTTATTACTTCAGGTGTACCTCTCATCTCAAAAATTTACACGGTAGAAAGATTATACAATCCATAAACCATTATTTTACCAGTAAACCAATAACCTATTGTCAGCCCTGCCCCATCACCAGCCCCACCAATTATGTCTACCAGACCTGCCAATCCACCTGCCTTCACCAACCAGCCATTTCACCAAGAGGGTAGCAACAAATCATCCATTCCTGATCCTGATGTATCTAAATTACGACTCCAAATCAATCAAGAAATTCTAAATCTTTTATCTAAAGCAAACATCTCTAATAAGCTTACTGACCAAAACTACACCACGTGGTTGAAAGCTGTCCTAATATCACTTAGATCTATTGACATGGACAAATACTTAACATCAGACACACCTTCTTCAGATCTCTTTTCCCCCATGTATCATTCTGAAATCAAAATACTACTAAGTTCTTGGTTGTTCAGTCAATTAGACTCATACAGTGTCACTCAATTAAACACTTAGGCCATCACCTACAAGTAATTAGCCGCCTGCAACAAACATACATTAATCTGGAGCACTCTAAAAGAATTACATGCCAAAGATGCTAGCAGAAATATATACAACCTCAATAGGCAATTAAATTCTCTTAAACAAGGCCCCAACACCTCCATTTGAGAACACCAGGACAAGTTTGAATTAATACATTCACAAATCATACAAGCTGGGAGATCAGTAGACAAAGACTCTGGCCTAGTATACACACTTCTATCATCTATTCACCCAAGATTCAACAGCAATAAAAAATCCATTGCCCAATTTATTCAACCCCTCACGTACAATTGAGTATTTGAGGAATTAGTCAAGACACAAAAATGCACGCCGTTTCTGAATCAGAACCCTATCACATACAAGGAATTCAATCAGGTATCTCAAGCCAAGAATCAAATGAAGTGCACTAAAGACCATTGTTATGGCCCACATCCATCCACCACATGCCATGCCAAAAATGAAGCCAATAGAAGAGCGTGGATCAAAAAGAAAATCCATAAAGGACTCTGGCAAGGTGAACTTCCAGAATGGTTTAAACAAGATAAAACAAATGTCAATCATGCAAGCCTTTTCACAATCTTCAATTCAACACAGACCAATGACCCCTCATTTCATTATGGAAAGGCCGGAGAGAAAGAAGATTCAATCATTTTTGACACCGGTGCGACCCAACATATGTTCAACAATGTGAACTACTTCAAGCCCAAAACCCTTGTCAGTCACAATATTGGAAACATTTGCCTCAAACTAGCTGGAGGAGCAGTTACATTAACTGTCCAAGCTGTCGGAACAGCTTCAATCAATGGTCACAAAAATCATAAAATGGTTTCCAAGAATGCACTATATGTCCCACAATTATCAAAAAACCTAATTGCTGGATGTATACTTTTGCAAGAAGATATCAACATTGTAAAAAACGGATCCATGGTCAAACTCAAAAACAGAGAAATTGTTATCAAAAACAGAGAAATTGTTATTCTTCAAGGAAAGTTCAATAATAACTTAATGAAATTCAATCTCTCTCCTAAGGTGAGATCAATACTTGCGTTACAAACACACACTACCCAGCAAAATGCTGAAATCATTCACAACTCATTTGCACATCTAAACTCAGATTGCCAAAAACAAATGACAATGACTGGCACCATGGATGCAATTCCAATAATCCCTTTTGACTGTGATACGTGCAAAATTTCCAAAAATCACAGATTATCTCACAATAAAGAATGCAGACGTAGTACGCAACCCTTGGAGAACGTTCATTTGGACCTTAGTGGCATCATTTGTAATGATTCCATTTATTCATACTATGCACTCTTCACCAACAACTACACTTGTTACAGAATAGGTTTTCCCCTTATTTCCAAATCCAAATATGATGTAATTGAAGTAATTAAACTATACGTTGCCAAATCCAAACATCAAACGGGTAAAATTTAATCAACTTTACAATTGATGGAGGGTCCAAATTCAACAATACTGAAGTAATGAACTACCTCAATACTGCTGGAATCACAACTTGAGTAACTGCACCATATACTCCTGAACAGAATGGTGTAGCAGAAAGGAGCAATTTCACCATAGTTGAGCATGCTTGAGCATTAATTATCCATAGTGGCACACCACCTCAATTCTGGTGGAATGCTATCCACACGTCTATTTATATAACAAATAGAATATTTTCCAATTCTACCCCAGAAAGAAATATCACGCCCTTTGAGCTGTGGTTTAAGTGTCAACCACATTTAAATCATATTTGAGTCTTTGGCTGTAAAGCTCACTTACTCATTTGAAAACCCTTAAGAGAAAAAAAATTCAGTCCAGTCTCAAAAGAAGGAATCCTATTAGGCCTTACTGAAGAAAATAGGAACTATATCATTTATTACCCACAGCTAAATATAACCAAAATTACCTGTGACGTCACATTTAATGAAAATCAATTCCCATTCAAATTACTTTCCACTGACCATGATCCAGATGTTGTTCTTCCAATCTTCCCAATCAAACCTATAGATGACCATTCCCAGATTCAGAATAATAAAAATCCTACTACATTTCACGCGTCCACTAATGACTGCCCACAATTGCACACCCAACCTTCACGCCTTATCCTAAAACTTGGTCCACCACCTGTACCACAAAACACACCTGAAATCAGAACCTCAGATGCTGCTTCACAGTCAGACACCTACACAAGAACTCACAATCTAAGAAACATTCCAAGACTCAATTACAGCTACTTATTCCATTTAGTCACCCAGTTCAAATCATTCACTACACTATTTCCATCAATCCTTGAAAATTATGATCCCACCTCATACTATGATGCAATCCAAAGAAAAGACGCACGGGACTGGATAACGTTGTTCAAAAAGGAAATTAACTCAATGAAAATAAGGAATGTATTCACACTAGTTGATTGCCCAACTCATAAAAAGGTAATTAAAGGTAAATGGTTATGTAAAACTAAGCAAAACACAAATGGTAATTTTATTAAAAAAAAGTCACAATACGTTGCAAAAGGCTGTTCCCAAATTGAAGATATGGCCTACCATGAAACTTTCTCCCCAACTGGAAAACCCACCTCACTGCAATTACTTATTGCCATAGCATCAAAAAATCAATGGGAAATTCATCAAATGGACAGGTTTACTGTTTTTTTAAACGCCTCCATCAATGAATAGATATATATGAAACAACCAGACGGCTTTGAAGAAGGTAAAAATCAAGTATGGCGACTCAACAAAGCCATTTATGGACTGAAAAAGTGGCCAAAGCTTTGGAATGAGAATGTCAACGGATTTCTACTATCAATAGGTTTTTTACAGTCTCCTTGTGTTGCCTGTTTATATTTACGTCACTCCAAACAAGAGTACAGTTTATTATATGTGCATGTTGACAACATGATCATTATGGGAAACAATATTAAGAAGGTCAAGGAAGAAATTAACCAGAAATGGGAAATGGAAGACCTTATGCTTGCAGAAAGCATAGTTGGGATTCAACTTAAGAAAACTTCAAATGGATAATCACTGAATCAGCACAATATGGCACATCAAATACTCAAAACTTTCAATCACGATGACGCCAAATCTACCTCCACTCCCCTACCAATAACAAGTGTGTATCTACCTGCCACCAACAAAGAACATCACCATTGCAACACTCTCAATCTCTGTTACGGAAGCGGAGTTTTCTCACTACTTTATCTCCCACAATGCACCCGACCTGACTTTAGTCATTCTGTCGGACTTCTTGCACAATATATGGAAAACCCATCTTTACATAATTGGAAAGCTTTCTGTCATTTACTTTGATATCTGAAAGGAACCACGGAAGATGGTATTGAGTACACCAATACCAACAATCCTCTCTTAGCTGATCAAAGTTACTACATACCTCACAGTGTGGTGAACCATTTGGGACACCTTGGGAAAAGAATTCAAAAATTTTTTTTTAAAAAAAAAAAAAAAAAAAAAAAAAAAAAAACTGTCCTCGCGCGTCGCTCCTCCTCATCCTCATCCCTGCGCGTTGCTTGCTCATCCTCATCCCCGCGCGTCAATTTTTCATCCTCATCCCCGCGCGTTGCTCACTCATCCTCATCCTCATTGTTGCGCGTTGCTCATCCCCATCCTCATCAAATCCTCAGACGCCCTGCAATCAAAATGATCTCAAGAAAAATCCATGGATTGCTCGGCTCTCATCCCCACAGATCTCACCCAAACCTGATCCATGGATTGGATCCTCAAAACTACGTCCATTGCTTTCATCCTCATCCACCACTTGCAGGATTTGCTCAAGGACGGGATCTAGCAGCATTAGCCCTTGCTCTTCTACCAGAAGGAGGAGCTGATTAACTCAAGCTTGATGTCCGACCCACCTCACAAGGATTAACATTTCCAAAGGCTGAAATTGGCCCCCCTTGTGCTGACTGATGTTAACAATTGAAAATCCAAACTTCCAAGAATGGACAACAGTCAAGATAATCTGACAAACGTCTTACTACTTTCTTCTTCATCTGGGCTTGAGCCTCCAATTGAGCTCTTGGTGACTGGTGATGAACTATCCCCTCAAGTTGGCGTGCAATCTCATCATTGTTCATCATCATCCTACTCATCCTCATCCTCCAATACCTCAACTGATCCTCTCATCACTCGACTCGATTCGTCATCTTCATCTCATCATTGATCCATTGACCACCATCGCTCCTGGGACTCTCTCACCCCCCCCTCCATCTTTGGGTGGGGGTTGGAAAATTTTTTCTACCGCCCGCGGACATCTGCGGGCGGTCTGATCTGTTTTCCTTTCCCACCCCTTCCCACCTTTGGCCAAGGGGTGGGTGATTCTGGTATTTTTGCGCGCGCCCCTTGACGGATGGACGCAAAAGATGGTGAAGGGATGAGAAGGATCCCACCCCGGTCAGGCAGGCCGGATTTCCACTTGCCTGCGTGATCAAATTTTTCTGATCACCTGAAAACCAAAAAAAAAAAAAAAAATTCTTTCTTTTTCCGCTCTATTTGTAGAATCCGTTGTACATAGTGTAACAGGGCCTCCTCCCCATATAAGGAGGGGCTCTCCCCTGCCTTTTGGGGGAGAGGCAGCACATCGGAAATCACATCAGATCAGCAGATGGTATCCTAACACACACCACATCCTAAGATCATCAGTATCCTCTTGAAATACATCATCCGTGGGGTCTTCATTCCCCTTTATCTGAGACAAAAACATTTGGGTATATCTATGATTTCCCATTGATCCTTGAGCCTCCATACTCAAACCCTTAATCCTTGATCCTTATCACCAACCAATAGCTTTTCTGGTTGAAGAAGAATTTGAATAATTGAATTCTTGAGTGTTTTACACCACTCCTGATCCTTTTATCCAACCATACTGGTCCTGATCATCCTTTGATTATCTTTCTGGAACCAGTCACGTTTGACTGAAGAGGTTTTATTAAGCTTAAAACCTGGAGTGTTTAACCTCCCTTCACTTCTTTTGAAGTTGAATTCCGCCATGCTACTCTTGAGTGCCTTGAGAAGTGTTGGGTTATTCTTGTTTGAATAAGTTATTGTTTTTTCTTCTAGAGCTTCTTCAAACAATTTGCTTTGTCTTTTGCAGCCACCCACAGTTATCTGGTACCCTTCAAGCGCTTGATTGCAGAGAGTTGGGCAGGTTCATTTAGAACCTGGAGGTTGTTTGGGATTGAGTTGATCTTTCCTAAGCTCTTGCTGAAGACCAGAGCTATTAGATTGTGGGTTTTGTCACTCACAATTGCCTTGTCTTGTTGAACTCTGAAAAATTCTTGACTCCTTCTATTCAAGTTTTCCCCAACATCATCTTGCCTCAGATAGTGTTGTCTCCCAGCTACCAACTACTATAATCTTTATCTTCTTACATTTGGTTCCCCGTTTACCAGGTTCTGGACTTTGATCTTGGTTACATTTAAATATTTTTGTAACACTCAGGAGGGAAGCCTAAAAAACACCTATCCCCTCCACAGAACTGCCAACACCCTTCGCCGTTTGGAGTCTTACAACGGTCATGCCAATGCGGATTGGGCTGGTGACAAAGCAACAAGATAATCAACAACAGGCTTTGTATTCACATTTATGAATGGACCTATTAATTGGAGATCCAAACTACAACAAACAATCTCACCATCATCTACAGAAGCTGAATACAAAGCCACATCAGAAGCCGGACAAGAAGCAGAATGGATTATTGAATCACTGAAATTTCTTAATTTTCCGTGTGACACTCCCATAACTCTTCACTGCAATAACCTCAGTTCAATTCAACTCTCCTCAAAATCCATTTTTCATGCATGAACCAAGCACATAGAAATAAACCATCATTGGATTAGAGAGCTATTAAAAGCTAAGAAGGTTATTATTGAATACTTTCCCACAAAAAAAATAATAGCTGACATCCTAACTAAAACACTCAACAAACAGTCTTTCAAAAATCTTTGTAACTCTTTAGGATTAAAACAGTTGATTGATTTAATGAGTTGAAGGGGGGTGTCAGAATTCTGGCCAAACCAATCAACTTCATTAAATCAATGACGTCATATAAGTACTTTTCATTGTCTTTTAGGCACAACAGTCAGGTAAAGGACCATAACCACTACTAATAAATGATGTCATTGTTGAGTCCAAAGCGGGAGCATTTCTTCTATTTTAACGTATCATTACATTACAATCAATATTTAAATACATCTCAAACGCACCCAATAGTAGTTTTCCCCATTTCTTCTTAAATGTTTTATGGGGAAACCTACTATTTTGAGTACAAAATGTCTTATTTCATCAGTTATCACTTCAACCACATTAACAAATTACTCTCATACTTTTATTTGTATACACTCAGGTGTCTTATTATTAGAAGCTGTCCTATCTTAGTAGAGACTACGATTTCTGCCACTTTTATTACTTCAGGTGTTAGTTATTTAATGCAACATGCTTTATGAAATTAATTGCTTCTAACATTGTTTATGGGGAAACCTACTATTTCAGGTGTCTTATTATTAGAAGCGGTCCAATCTTAGTAGAGACTAAGATTGCTGCCACTTTGATTACTTCAGGTGTGTCTTATTATTAGAAGCGGTCTGATCTTAGTAGAGACTAAGATCGCTGCCACTTTTATTACTTCAGGTGTACCTCTCTGTTAAAATGCCGATGCACTCAGGTAATGTGCATAGGAGTGTGTAATCCAAATGGGATGCAAAAATGGGCCTCCACGGCCCATTGGACATCACGTGGGCCACGCGGGCCTAAGCGGGTGTTATTGTTTTTGGGCATTTGCGCACCAAAACACGTTTTTATGGTCTTTTGGGACACAGGCTCTCACGGGCCCGCCAGGGTGGATGGGCCACCCAAGCCAGATGGGCTTATTTGGGCATAAAAGGGCCCAAGCTTTATTATGGACATACTTGGCCAGACGGGCTGGCCCCCCAAAGTATTTAATTCTCACAATTTGGGCTTGGGGCTGCCCCTGTCGCGGCCCGCTAGGGGCCGCCGCCCATTTTGCAGCCCGCTTGGGGCCGCCTGTGTTCCTTGGTACGGCCCACGTGGGGCCCAACGGCCCACGCGGGGCTGTTGCCTGGCCAAGTGATCCCGTGCAGTGGGATGCCACGTGGGCCCGGCTGGTCGCGCCTGGCGAGCAGCGCCACGGAGCCGGGGCTTGCGGCCCCGGCTTGCTCCCCCTCCCCTTGCTTGCCGTCGCAAGGGGGATGGGGGCAAGCTGGCTGGGTTGAACCAGCCAGCGACCAACCGCAACCGTGCGGTCGGTCAGGGAAGGGGGGACCTGACCACCCCCTTGCCCAAGGAGGTAGCGGCGCCGGCCGCAAGTGTAGAAACTGGCAGGTGGGGGGGAATTCATCACCCCTCCACCATTGATTGTGTGAAGCAACCAAGCAGGGGCACTCTTCCCCCCCCTTTACCAAGGGGGAGGAGCAATGGGCCTGGGGGTACCTGATCACCTCCCAGGCCAACTTACTTCACAACGCCCTGCGGGTATTGACCCCCAGCGCCCCTGGTGAGGGTATTTGACTGCCCCCACCAGGGATTTGAGAGAAAGAGGGGGGGGACAGCATTTCCGCTGGTCACACCCCCCCATGTGAGTCTGAGACCGGACCCAAGTGTGCCCTGGGTCCCACCTGGTCCATTTGAGGGGCCTGGGGCTGGCTGCATGAGGCAACCAGCCCGTAAACAAGGTAATGAGGCCATCATGGCTGGTTTTAATGGAAAACCAGTCAAGGGGATTGAACAGAAAGAGGCTGGTTCAGCCCCATAACGGTGGAAACACTGGAATGGACCGCAATAGGCCAGTTGTAAGGGTTCATTAACTGACGCCATGCGGGCTGATGTAGTCCCAACCAAGTAACAAGGCCAGTAGAGCCTGTAGAGCTATTTTAGGGCCAAAAATTTGCCTTTGGCTTGTTGTATCATTGGCTCACAAGAGGCCACTCTTTGGTACTTAAGAAGCTCTTCTCCCTGCTGTTTTCCATTCATTCATTCATCATTCCAATCAAATTCATCCAAGATATTGCCCCATTTTGAGAGCCCCATTAGCCACTATTGACACCTAGTTTCCAGCATTTCTTTTGCTTTAAATAATGCTCATTTGCCTAAGCTAATTTCTGGCCAAAATTCTAAAACATTATCAGTACCATCATCATCATTATTTCCAAGAAAGATAGACCTTTATACCTTACTTTGGAAAACCTCAAGGACCTCAAGTTTTCCAAGAAGATGTCTTATATCCCAGATTCCAGCTCCACCAAGTTAGTTTTGAATAGTCAGAACTATAATGCTTGGGCTGTCCTTATGGACAGTGAGTTGGGTAACATCTGTTTTGGGGATATTATGAAAGGAGATGATACTTTGATCAGTTCAGAGGTGGAGAAGAAGGCCTATCATCTTATTCTTAGCCACTTGGATGAGCATCATGTAACATGGGTTGCTGATACTCTGTTGGAGGAACAGAAGAGGAAGGGGATTGTTTTATGTAAAATGCTCAAGTCAAAGTATGCTGGTGACTCTGTTCATCAAAAGGGGATTGCTTTCAATAGATTTTTTAAGTTGAAATTTGGCAACTGTAAACAATTTGTGGGGGAAGCTAGATCTAGTATTGCTAAGTTCAAGTCATCTGTGCTGAAAATGGATCCTGAGTGTTTTTCACTCTTAATTCTTCAAAAGCTGCCAAAAGAATATGAGTCCTTGGTCAGGATCATATCTCAGTTGGATCCCCTTCCAGGAGAAGAGGATGTGCTTAGAAGGATTGAAATGGATGATCTTCAATTCAAGATGAAGGAGAGCACAGGAACTGCTCTGGTGGGCAAGACAGGAAAATCTGGGAAGAAAGGCAAAGGCCAAAAAGGATTTATCAAAGGTCTTGTGTTATAATTGTCAGAAGAAGGGGCACTATGCAAAGGATTGCAAGGAGGCCAAGAAGAGGAAGAAATTTGAGGAAAGTGAAAAGGAAGACAAAGAGGTCAACCTTTCCGTGGAAAATTTTGCTATGGTGGCAATGGATGTTTCAATGGAACAAGCTGTTGTGGAACAAGTCCCCAACAAGAAGGCTAAAATTGAAGAGGATCCAGAGATGGACTTGATTGATTATGAAGTATGTAATCTTGACCTTGAAAATGAGAACTTATCAGTGGCTGATAATTCTTCATTCCTTACAGGCGGATTGTTGAAGAAGGATTTTCTTGTTATGATTGATTCCGGTTGTACAGACCACATGTTTTTTGAGCCAAATTTGTTTTCAAATATTAGTGATTCTTATGGTGTTGTAAATATTGGCCAAAAAGGAAGAAGAATCCAGATTAAGGGTATTGGAAAAGTTATTCTTGCAAATGACATGGGTTTCAAAATAATTTTTGAGAAAGTGTTCTATGTACCAGATTTGCCTTATAACCTTGTGTCTCTTGGAGTGCTCTGGAAAAAGGGTTTCCAGATTTTTATTTTAAAGAAGATAATTTTGTTATTGATTTGAATGGGATAACTATCCTGAGTGGAAAAGTTTGGAATAAGTTGCTCTGTGCTAACTTGTTCAATATTTCAGCTCTGAGCACTGTTGCTCACAATAGAAGTGGCCATAAGGTAAAGGACAGCAACTGTGAGAGTTGTACCTTAGGGGCCAAGACCAGGAATGTGTTCTCAAAGAGTAGAGACCACACAGAAGTTCCTAGAGAGGAATTCTCCATTGATTTGGCAGGGCCATTTTCACCAGTGTCTTGTTTGGGTAAAACCAATCAGATCAAAGGATCAAACCACAGAGGAGGTTTGAGTAATCTTCAAAGTCTGGAAACAGAATGGTTTGATGAGGGAGATCAAGAGGGTTATTACTGGAAGAGGGGGTGAGTTTGTGAGTAAAGATTTTGAGAAACTATTGAATGATTATGGTATCACTCATATAGTTACTACTGCTAGTACTCCACAAAACAATGGAATAGTTGAGAGGATGAATAGGAGTTTATTGGACAAAGTCAGAACTATTATGGATAAATCTTGTCTACCAAAGTTTTTATGGGCTGAGTTGGTGTGCACAGTGTGTCTGTTGCACAATATTGTAAGTGTTAATGGGAAGTGTCCTCATTATCAGTTTTGGAAGTTGTACCCCAAAACATCACACCTAAGAACAATTGGTTGCTTGGTGTATTATAGTTTCCACCATAATGAGATGGTTGGAAAGTTAGATCCTAGAGCCAGAATAGGGGCACTTGTGGGCTATGACTTACTAAGTAAGTCATACAGGATTTATTTTCCAGGGACAAGAAAGGTTATCCGTAGTAGGGATGTAAAATTTGAAGAAAGTACCTTTCCACTCAAAAGGTGTGAACCTAGTGCTGTTCAGGAATCACAGCAGGAAAAAGCATTGGAGCCTATTTCCCCAGTAGAATCTGGAGAGAAGATCATTAGTAATGAAATTGAGGTGGCAGACATGCCACAGGAGGGTTCAGTACCCACTTCAGGGGAGTCTGTGGAATCAGAACCTGATGAGCCTCCACCTCCAGTTAGAAGGAGTGGCAGGATAAGAATGCCTGTTGATAGTTATGGGGAATGGAAGTCCCATTATGCTTCTGCGGAATATGAGGAAGATACACTTCAGGAACAGTGTATGCTTAGTGAGATTCTACAGTTGAGTTCAGAAATGGGTAATAGAGTTAACCCAAATAGCTTTGGCAAAGCTATGAATTCTGATGAAAGAGCCAATTGGAAGACAGCTATTTTTGAGGAATTTGATTCCCTAGAGAATAATAGTTTGTTTGAAGTGGTTAAGAGGGATTCAGTTCCAAAAGGAAAGACCATTGTTGGGTCTAGATTAGTGTTAACAAAGAAGTTTGATAATAATGGAGTTTTGAAGAGGTTCAAGGCTAGATGTGTTGCACAGGGCTTCAAACAGAGAGAGGGTATTGATTACCAGGAGACTTTCTTGCCAACTGGAAGGATGTCCACCTTCAGGTGCATCATTGCTTTGGCAGTGGAGTTGGGTGAAGAAATCAGACGGGCTGATTTTGTGACTGCATACTTGAATTCAAAACTTGGAGAGGAAGAGACTGTTTATATGTCAATTCCTAATGTTTTAAAGGAATGGCTGGTCGAGACCAAGCCAGAAACTATGAAGAAAATATGTGTGAGAATTTTCCTCTCAGCAGATAAAGGGGAGTATGTCCTCAAGCTGTGTAGATCCCTGTATGAATTGCAGCAAGCAGCTAGGTCATTGTATAATACTATGAGCATGAAACTGATAGAGATTGGTTTCAAAACAAGTTTGGCTGACCCTTGTCTCTTTGTGAGAAAGGATGAAATTTTGTTTGTATGGGTCAATGACATTATCATTATTGGGAATGGTAAGGAGAGAGTCATGAGACACTCAAAAAGGAGTTCAAGATAAAAGATCTTGGTCTGGCACAGCAGGTGCTGGGAATGAAAGTTAGTAAGAGAAAGAATGGGATCAGGTTTGATCAGAACCATTATGTGTCAGCTCTACTTAAGCAGTATGGCTTAGAAGATGCAAAGGATTTTGGTACTCCAATTCAGACTAACATTTGGTTAGAAAAGTCTACAGATGAAGAGCATCTAGAGTTTTTTCAATCTGGGAATGATTATAGATCAGCTATTGGATCTTTGAATTATTTGGGGAAGTGTACAAGGCCAGATATTACTTATGCGATTGGGATTTTGTCACAACACTTATAGAAACCATGCATGAGGCATTGGTCAGCGTTTAAGAGAGTTATGAGGTATCTTAAAGGAACAAGCAGTCTGGGACTGCGGTTTTCAAATTCATCAAACTTTGACTTGGTTGGTTATTCTGATGCAAGTTGGGCAGATGGTAACACTAGGGAATCAACAAGTGGTTTTGTATTCTTCCTAGGAAAGAATCTAGTGTCTTGGATTTCTAAAAAGGTGTCAGCAATAAGTCTTCCATCAACAGAAGCAGAGTACAGAGCGTACTTTTCAGCTTCACAGGAAGCAAAATGGTTGAGAAAGGTCTTAGAGGATACTCATAAACCACAAGGGTTTGCGTTGTTGTATTCTGATAACCAGAGTTCCATTGCGTTGGCAGAAAATCAAGTGTTCCATTCTAGAACAAAAAATATTGATGTTCATTATAACTATATACGGGATGCAGTTAACTGCAAAGAGATAGTGTTACGGTACGTGCATACTGGGGCAATGATTGCGGATATCTTAACTAAGGCATTATATAGGAACAAACATGAAGGTTTTGTGTCTAGTATGCGTATGGCATCCCTTTTGGATTAAGCGGGTGTGTTAAAATGTGGATGCACTCAGGTAATGTGCATAGGAGTGTTTAATCCAAATGGGATGCAAAAATGGGCCTCCACGGCCCATTGGACATCACGTGGGCCACGTGGGCCTATGTGGGTGTTATTTGTTTTGGGCATTTGGGCGCCAAAACACGTTTTTATGGTCTTTTGGGACACGGGCTCTCACGGGCCCGCCAGGGTGGATAGGCCACCCAATCCAGATGGGCTTATTTGGGCATAAAAGGGCCCAAGCTTTATTATGGACATACTTGGCCAGACGGGCTGGCCCCCCAAAGTATGTAATTCTCACGATTTGGGTTTGGGGCTGCCCATTGGGACCGCCGCCCCTGTCGCGGCCCGCTAGGGGCCGCGGCACGTGTCGCTGCCCGCGTCGCGGCTCATTTGGGGCTGCCTGTGTTCCTTGGTACAGCCCACATGGGGCCTAACGGCCCGCGCGGGGCTGTGGCCCGGCCACGTGATCCGGCGCAGTGGGATGCCGAGGGGGCCTGGCAAGCAGCGCCAAGGAGCGGGGGCTTGCGGCCCCGGATCGCTCCCCCTCCCCTTGCTTGCCATAGCAAGGGGGATGGGGGCAAGCTGGCTGGTTTGAACCAGCCAGCGACCAACCACGACAGTGCGGTTGGTCAGGGCAGGGGGGACCTGACCACCCCCTTGCCCAAGGCGGTAGCGGCGCCGGCCGCAAGTGTAGCAACCAGCAGGTGGGGGTGAATTCATCACCCCTCCACCATTGATTGTGTGAAGCAACCAAGCAGGGGCGCTCTCCCCCCCCCTGTACCGAGGGGGAGGAGCAATGGGCCTGGGGGGACCTGATCACCTCCCAGGTCAACTTAATTGACAACGCCCTGGGGGTATCAACCCCCAGGGCCCCTGGTGAGGGGATTTGACCGCCCCCACCAGGGATTTGAGAGAAAGAGGGGGGGGACAGCATGTCCGCTGGTCACACCCCCCATGTGAGTCTCAGACCGGACCCAGGTGTGCCCTGTTCCCACCTGGCCCATTTGAGGGGCCAGGGGCTGGCTGCATGAGGCAGCCAGCCCGTAAACAAGATAATGAGTTCATCATGGCTGGTTTTAACGGACAACCAGCAAAGGCGATTGAAAAGCCTGGTTCAGCCCCATAACGGTGGAAACACTGGATTGGACCGGAATAGGCCGGTCGTAAGGGTTCAGGAACTGACGCCATGCGGGCTGATGTAGTCCCAACCAAGTAACAAGGCCAGTAGAGCCTGTAGAGCTCTTTTTGGGCGGAAAATTTGCCTTTTGGCTTGTTGTATCATGGGCTCACAAGAGGCCAATCTTTTGTACTTCAGGAGCTCTTCTCCCTGCTGTTTTCCATCCATTCATTCATCATTCCAATCAAATTCATCCAAGATATTGCCCCATTGTGAGAGCCCCATTAGCCAATATTGACACCTAATTTCCAGCATTTCTTTTGCTTTAAATACTGCTCATTTGCCTAAGTTAATTGCTGGCCATAATTCTAACACTCTCATCTCAAAAATATTCAGAAAAGACAATCAAAGTCGCAGGGAGCTGATGACCAAGAGAGTGGTTTTTAGAAGGAATGCGACTAGGATTGCAAGAACAGGTTGCCAAGAAAGATCAAAGGCTAGAGATCAGTCAAGCAAATGCAACAGCAACCTGGAATGGCAAACAAGATAGTAAGACAATGCCAAGGAAGATGGGCACCCAATTTGATGGCACAGAGGCGACCAAATGAGAGCAATTGGCCGGACGCAATCAAAATTTTCAGGAAGAGAGGAGCAAGACGAATTTGCATAGAGCAACAGAAATTGCAGGATTGTATGCTCAAAGACAATAGGAAATAGGGATTGAGATTGTAAGTGTAAATTGCAAAAGGCAACCAATGGTGGATCAAGAGTGGAAAGGCAAGAGTGAGTGTGATTGAGAAAATTCAATCATGATCACAAGAGGATGATTTCAAGAAAGCAAACAAGACAGTATGAATGGTGGATGTTCACATAACAAATAATCCACCAACAATTGTAGAGGAATGGGTGTAAGAGCAATTAAGCTATTGCAATCAAGGTCACAGGAAGAGTGAAGCTGGTTGAGACGGAGGCTAATAGACAGCGATTGAGATTGCAAAACAATGCTGTCAGTAGCAAGCTAGAGAAGGCAATTGAGATTTTATCTTGCTGGCAAGGAAAGGACAGACAATTGGGATAAGAACTGTATTCCCAAGTAAAAAAAGATAGCGCATGAGGTAAAAATTTGACCACATGAAGGAGTTGAGGATACTGGTTGGGAGGACAAAAGGCAAGAAGATTGATCTGAGTGGATTATTTGCATTCGGAATGGGCCTTGAGATCATGATGAGGTTGATGGGAGTGGTCAAATCAATTTTTTTCAGGAGTTGATGAAGGTGAGGGACATAGTGGGGTAAGATCACTAACGGTCAGGGTGCCAATGACCCAAGCTATGTGTTGAACAGAGGTGGGGATTGGTTGAGAGTAATGAAATATGGTCTTGGATGAATCAGTTGGATGAATGATCTGTTTGAGTAACTTGGCTGATGCGACAACAGTGACAGAAGGTTGGGCTTGGGTTGTGGATGATTTGGGTATGATGAATTCATGCTCCCATGGGCATCTCTCCCAAAGTGAATCTAAGCAAGGTACCCAAGATCTAGTGGAGGTTGAATTGGTAAAAATGTGGGGATACTCCCCCTCAATGACTCAGATGGCCGGGTTTAGGATGAGGTCTGAGTAGGTGATGAGGATGGGCCTGAATCCAAACTCCTTCTCCTTTGTCAAAGAGGTGGGGTTTTGATGGATATTCAAGGTTGGGTTGCTATTACGGGGGATGATGGAGGAGAGATCTGAGGGATCAGATTGACAAGAAATCCATTTGATCTTGGAACAATTGATCCTTATGGCTAGTTCACCAGCCTCCTTCTTGTTTATCCGTTTGAAGAGCCTAAATTTTGCCTTGGGAGACTGACAAACAGAGTCCGGGTCAGGAATCTTGACAAACTTGGGTTTGTTGAGGATGAATTCAAGATTTTTGACCCAATGTTGGTTGGGATGATAGATGGATTGAATGGAGCAATTAGATGAGTGAAGATGGACCGTTGAAAGATCAAGGGATAGGGGTAAGATTGTAAGTTTGGTGATTGCAATGATGGTGTTGTCAAGTCAAACATCCAAGATTAAATATTGATGAGAGACGGAGAAGGCACAATTCTGAGGGCTGTGGGAGGACATGATGGTTCGAGGTCCATTGGGTGATCAAGGGTAGAAGGAGAGAGGCAGGCTAGATGAGATCAGCTCAATTTTGACCAAGGGCCGCATGGGATTTAAAGGGTGGATTGATTTGGGTTGGATGATGATGATCCAGTTCAATTTTGTGAGTATTTTTCCAACTTGACCGTTTGAGTTGATTTCCTGATTCAATTCTGATGATTTCTGGATAGCTTATGCTCCTCTACAATTCACCCAAGCTCATGTGAGTTGCTTGAAGACCACCATTGGTAGTCAAGATTTGATTCAGTGATTGATTGAGGTTCAAATGGATCCTTGTTAGTTGGAAGATAGTCTGGTCATGACAGAGAGAAAGATTGCACCAAAATTCTCCTGTTTGGATGCATGCATCCAAACACTAACATTTTTGTGCAACTTCCGTGCTTTGATCAAATTTGCACTAGAATCCTTCTTTTTGGATGCATGCATCCAAGAACTAAATTTTTGTGCAACTTTGATGCTTTAATCCAAGTTGCACTAAAATCCTTCTGTTTGGATGCATGCATCCAAACACTAACATTTTTGTGAAACTTCCATGCTTTGATCAAAGTTGCACTAAAATCCTTCTGTTTGGATGCATGCATCCAAACACTAACATTTTTGCGCAACTTCCATGCTTTGATCAAAGTTGCACCAAAATCCTCCTGTTTGGATGCATGCATCCAAGCACTAACACTTTTTTGCATCTTCTGTCCTTTGATGAAAGTTGCACTAAAGTCCTCCTGTTTGGATGCATGCATCCAAACACTGAAATTTTTGTGCAACTTCCGTGCCTTGATCAAATTTGCACTAAAATCCTTCTGTTTGGATGCATGCATCCAAACACTAAAATTTTTGTGCAACTTCCTTGCTTTGATCAAAGTTGCACTAAAATCCTCCTGTTTGGATGCATGCATCCAAACACTAACATTTTTGTGCAACTTCTGTGCTTTGATCAAAGTTGCACTAAAATCCTCCTGTTCGGATGCATGCATCCAAACACTAACATTTTTGTGCAACTTCCGTGCTTTGATCAAAGTTGCACTAAAATCCTCCTGTTTCAATGCATGCATCCAAAAACTAAAATTTTTGTGCAACTTCCTTGCTTTGATCAAAGTTGCACTAAAATCCTTCTGTTTGGATGCATGCATCCAAACACTAACATTTTTGTGCAACTTCTGTGCTTTGATGAAAGTTGCACTAAAGTCCCCCTGTTTGGATGCATGCATCCAAACACTGAAAATTTTGTGCAACTTCCGTGCTTTGATCAAAGTTGCACTAAAATCCTTCTGTTTGGATGCATGCATCCAAACACTAAAATTTTTGTGCAACTTCCATGCTTTGATCAAAGTTGCACTAAAATCCTCCTGTTCGGATGCATGCATCCAAACACTAACATTTTTGTGCAACTTCCGTGCTTTGATCAAAGTTGCACTAAAATCCTCCTGTTTCAATGCATGCATCCAAACACTAACATTTTTGTGCAACTTCCGTGCTTTGATCAAATTTGCACTAAAATCCTCCTGTTTGGATGCATGCATCCAAACACTAAAATTTTTGTGCAAATTCCATGCTTTAATGCACATTGCACCAAAATACTCCTGTTTGGATGCATGCAGCCAAACACTAACATTTTTGTGCAACTACCATGCTTCAATCCATGTTGCACCAAAATCCTCCTGTTTGGATGCATGCATCTGAACACTAACATTTTTCTGCAAATTCTGTGCTTTGATCCAAGATGCACTAAAATCCTCCTGTTTGGATGCATGCATCCAAACACCAACATTTTTGTGCAACTTCCCTGCTTTAATCCACATTTCACCATAATACTCCTGTTTGGATGCATGCATCCAAACACTAAAATTTTTGTGCAACTTTGATGCTTTAATCCAAGTTGCACCAAAATCCTCCTGTTTGGATGGCAGGCTCAGGCTTGTTCAAAATGAGTGAGTTGGGTTGAAATCAACTTTTCAGAGATTGTAGCAAGTGAGGAGTTTTCAAAATTTCTGTGAAGTGTAGAAATCTAATTTGGTAAGAGTGTACCAGGGTAAGGTGTGTTAAAAATTTGGGTAAGGTGTGTTCAGAATTGGGTAAGGTGTGTTGAAATCCTTTTTGGGGACAGTGTATCAGGGTGAGGTGTTTTGAACTCCACTTCAGTGAGAGTGTAGTAGGGTGATGTCTGTTTGAAATTAGGTCAGGAGTGTTGAAATCCACTCAGATGAGAGTTTAGCAGGGTGAGGAGTGTTGAAAATTGGGTAAAAATTCTTCAAATTCACTTTTGCCAGGGTTGGAAGGGTGAATAGTGTTAATAATTGGGTAACTATTGTTCAAATTCACTCTGGTGAGGGTGTGCAGGGTGAGGAGTGTTGAAGTCCACTTGAGTGAGGGTGTGGCAGGTTGAGGTGTCTTCCAAATCAAGTGAGAAATGTTCAAAATTTGGTGAGGTGTGTTAAATATTGAGTGTGGTTTTCAAAATGTTGAGTGAAGTGTGGTTTAAGTGGTTTACACTTACTGGTGATGTGTAATTTAACCTTGGTTCTGGGGCTCAAGTCACCTGGACCACACTTGGGTTCTGTCAGCCCAAATTTTCATGCATGCCTTACTATATGGGAGTGCACATCACTGCACTGGTAATGGTGAAACTAAAACCACATAAGAGTGTAGTCCCTCCTCTGCCCACCCTCTCATGTGGATGAAATTCACACTATGATGAGTCTGTAAAGTACCTTCACTCTTTTTATAAGAAACAAGTTTCTTGTATAAAATAAATGTTGCTTTGTAAGTCTAAAATATTTACAAAAAAAGATTGTTGGGGAGTTGCTCTGGTCAATATTAGTTGGCCTTTGCATGCTGGAGACATTGGTTCACATGTGTGAATGAGTCCATTAAGGAAACTGTGAAATGTGTGGGCTTTTGTTGTCAATTTTTTTTGTTTTTTGGGGCTGTGGCCATTCCATGCTCAATGGGCATTCCTTCCTTCATCTGATTTGTAGTTAGATAGGCTTAAATCAAAAACTTATGCAGGCAGTAAGTGGCATAAATATGTTTGAGGGGGGAATTTTGAGTTGTACAAATGGTCCTTTAAGGCTTTGACTAAAAATCCAAGCATGTGGCCTTTGAACATAGGCTCATATTGGAGTCGTTGTAGTGACAGAAATAGAAGAGTTATTTTCTGAGATGATGAGTAAAGAGAACTTTTGGAAAAGATAATCCCACATGGATGATAAAAATTTAAGCACAGAAAGCCAACAAAAAAAAACTTGTGGATCAAAGAATGAATTTAAAATAAAGGCAACTAAGCCAGCGCTTCAGGTGAGTATTGAGAAAGAATTCCATGAACCCTGAAAGTAAAAGGCTATTTAAAATATATGATTGTTTTTGGTTAAACATGTTAGCACCCTTCATGCAGAAAATTGATTCATATGAATTAAATGGAACACAAAAGCCCCATCTAGGATAGGAGAATGAGGAAGAATAGGATTTATCTTAGAAAGGAAAATTTACCACCACATTCCTTGACAGTTGTTGAGGAGTTTGTTGAAATGGTAGTTGGTGCTCCAAACTGCATTCAAGCCTTTCCTTCATTTCCTGATGGGAGTCTCAAACTGGCTGTCTGTAAGATTTTTCTTCCCATTACTGGTAGTGAGTGCCACCTTGGGTTCGTGTCAATCCTCCATGTGAAAAATTTGGTGAGTTATCTATTTGTATTTTGCACTTTCTGGCAGAAATATCTATTTTTTTCACATGAAATAAATCTTTTGAGAATGAAACACAAGCCTTTTCTGTAAAACCTCATCCATAAAATATTTTAAAATTTTTGAGTGACCTATGAGTTGATCTAAATTCCCTTGTGAAATTATATGAGAGGGATCTGGGAATTGAAAAGAACTCCTGGACCATTCAAACTCCTGGAGTTTGTAGAGAATAAGCCAAGTGACGTTCATGCACTTAATTAAGGGTGTTATAGCAGGTAGGAAACCTATTTTTCCAGCCCTGAGATTGCTTGAATAACTCTAAGGAATAGCTTGAAGAGGTAATTGTTGGATCATGTGTGATGGCCAATTTTTTACCTACAAGAAAGGTGGGGCTTATTCCCGAGGTTTGTAAAAAAAACAAGTGAACTGTGAGTTGATTTGAAGTGGTTCCATTGTGAACTTGTGGTAAAACCTGGGGAAACTTGTGTAAAAGCATTGTTATTTTTTTTTTTTGCTAGAAATGCTAGGCAGTGTAACACCCATCTCAGAACAGAAAATCATCTGGTATTTTGCTATAACCTGCTTTATTTTTTTCTCTGTTTATTTATATATTTTTTTGTTGGGATAAATTTAGCAAAACTTTTGTTTTTCACAGGGAGGGTTTTGATTTTTTCATGTATAAATACTCACAATTGTTATAGACTCTTTATGGCCTGCAATCTTGGCCTGAGAAAAAAATTCCAACAGTTTGTGAGCTTTGTGAAATTATGATTTTCAATCTGTGAAAAGTGAGAATGGAAAAAACTGAAAACAAATTACAATCAGTTAAGTTTTCCAACCAAAAATCATCCTTCACAAATCAATTTCCCTGTCAAAAAATCAACATGTTTCACAAAATTATTTTTTTCCAGAAATAGTTCTTTTTGTGTAAATGCCAGAATTGAAAGTTCACCATTTGGGAAATACAGGTGACTTTCAATTTTCAAAAAGGTGAAATCAAAGTGATTCTCATTTTCAGCAGAAGTGAAATTTTCCAGACTTTCATTTTCCATAAAGGTGAAACCCACAAGAAATATTGTGTACAGCATTTTGAAAAATTGAATAGATTATTGTGATTTTGTGGTGAACTTTTTGATACTTAATGGGGACAAAAGTGGCCTCAAAAGTGACTTCATGTCACTGGTCAGCCAGAGACCCCAATTTTGCCCTGGTGTTATGTGTTGGATGTTTAGTTTTGATATTTTTAGAAGAAAGAAAAACTTTGTTTCCAACAGAAAATGAGTCAGGAAAATCACTTCTTTTATGGCCAGCATATCTCTTATAGGTTTTAATTCACTTTTCCAATTCAACTCCTAGCTGTTTCTCATTTTTCCGAATCTGAGTTACATAGTTACTGGAAGTTTGATTGCCTACTACATTTAAGCTGTTTAAATTGGGATTATGTCCATAAATGGTAAAAAAGGTGATTTCTTAGTAGAAGTATGGTTGGAGTTGAGGTAGGAAAATTCAGCAAGAGGGATCCAGGTATCCTGGTTGTCTTGGTGATAACTGACATACATCCTGAGGATTTTTTTGGGATCTGATTTACCTATTCTGTCTGACCATCTGTTTCAGGGTGATAAGCTGTGGAGAGATTTCATTTTATCTGTAATTTTTCACACACATTTTTCCAAAAGGAAGAGAAAAATAAAGATCCTCTGTTGCTGACAATATCTGTTGACAGTACATGTTTAGAAAAGACTAGGAAGATTAGCAGGTTATCTAACTCCACAGAGGGAATATCAGTTCTTGTTTTAATAAAAATAGAAATTTTTGAAAAATGGTCAACCACCACAAGGATAGAATCAAATACATTAGATATTGGCAGTTGTGAGATAAATTCCATAAAGAGTGTGGTCCAGGGAACATCTGGAATTAGTAAAGGTTCAAGGAGTCCAAGCTTCTTGTGGTGACTGGGTTTTTTCCTGCTGCAAATTTAACAAGAAGAAACATAATCTTTGATAAAATAAGTCATATTTTCCCAATGGAGATCTCTTTTGACTGCATCAATTTTTTTGTCTTTTCCAGGTAAACCAGAGAGTGGGGAATGGTGTCTTTGTCAAATTATCTAAATTTGGAGTTTTTTTTATTCCTTGGGGATTGCTATTATATTCTGAAAGATAAGGAGGCCAGTTCTGGGATCTACCAGATAAATCTTTACTTTTTCCTTTTTATGTAACTTCTGAATAATCTGTTGGATCAATTTGTTGGATATCTGGGTTTGGATTAAGTTTTTCAAATGTCCATCAACCTGTTTTGTGGAGATAAAGAAAATTCTAGAAGGTTCAAATTCAGTCTGTTTCAAGAGTTGTTTGACATTCTCTGTGTTCTTTTCTGCATAGGGCATCCCCCCCTTGGGACAAATTTCACCTTGAAGTGACAAGATATCAGGCACTATAGAGTGCTTTCCAGGTCTGTAGACTATGGTAAATTCAAATTTGGACAAGAATTTACCCCATTGCACTTGGCAACAAGTCAAAACTTTAGAGGTTGTAAAGTATTTCAGAGATAAATGATTACTGAGAACTTCAAAGGGAAAGGAACGGCTTAGAGGATAATCCTGCAAGATTTTAATAGCCCATACAATGGCTAAAATTTCTTTATTGTGGATTTTGTATTTCAGTTCAGAACTACCAAATTTTCTGTTTTCAAAGGCCAGTGGGTGCTTGGGTCAATCAGAAGAGACTTGAGTGAGCACAGCCCCTAGGGCATAGTCACTAGCATCAGTCTCAATAAAAGTATTTAAAGAAAAATCAAACTGTTTCAGGATAGGAGCCTTATCAAAGGCCTATTTTAGGTCCTAAAACTGCTGTAAATCCCCTGGAGATAAATTGAAAGTGGGGTCTGAACAATTGAATGCAGTGAGGAGATATACTTTCCTAGAATAGTTAATGATAAAATTGCAATAAAAATTTGAAAAACCCAAGAACTGCTCCAAGGCCTTTTTTTTGTGCTGGCCAATCAAAGATCTTTTGGAAATTTGAGTTGTCCATTTTAAAACCATTGCTAGAGATAAAATAGCCTATGTAATCCCCTGAGGAGGTAAGTTGTTTTCCCACAGTATGTTCAAAACTTCACACACATGAGTTCTGTGTTCTTCTCATTTCTTGGAAAAAAGAAGGATTTCATTGAGGTATACCACAACACAGATGGTTAGAAGGTCTGCAGAAATGTCATTGAAAAGAAATTGAAAAGAGGAAGGAGTATTGGTCAGTCCAAATGGCATGAACAACAATTCAAAAATCCCAAACTGGTTCCTGAATGCTGTAAGATGTTCATCCCCCTCTTTGATTTGAAGGAGACTATAAGCACCCCTGAGGACAATTTTATATAAAATAGTAGAACTGTAAAAGACTGTTAAAAAGTGAGTCATGGGAGGAATAGGCTACCAAGTCTTTCAATTTACAGCCTTAGGCTTGCAATAGTCAACAAAAAATTTCAAACCACCATCCTTCTTTTTCACAAAGAGTACAGGTGCACCAGTGCTTGAAATGCTGGTGAAAATGAAACCTACCTCCATATTTTTGGCTATATAGGCTTGTAGAGCCTCCTTCTCATGTTACTGAGGAAGTAGACAGGCCCAACTGGAGGCAAGAGGCCTTTCAATTTGCTATGATGACTGTAAGCTGGGTGAGGAGGGAGTTTATCAGCTTTAACCTTGGAAAAAACATCTAAAAAGGCATGGTATGCTTCTGGAACTCTCTCCACCACAGTTTCAATTTGTTTAGTTTTCTTCATCTGCATCCAGAACCTCTGCAGCAGTCTGCATTGGGCCAGAGACCAAAGTGGAAATAATCATATACAAAATTCAAATGGATAAATCATCCTCTATATCCTACAAGATTTTCAGAGAATTTCCAATGAATATCCAATTCAGAGAATTAGGTGTTGAACTCAAAGGAAAGTGTTGTGGTTGCATAGCTTTTAAAAAGAGAGTAAGAGCAGTGATCTGCAGGTTCACTGGCCAAAGGTAAGTAGTGGCCAAATTAATTTCAAAAGAAGGGGAACAATCCAAATTTGGTTTGTGCCTTGGGGTTATCAATCCAATTGCCAATTTACCTATGGTTTCCATAAATTAAGGAAGTCAATACCTAGAATAATATCTTCACTTGGGGAAGTATAAACAACCAGGAACTCCCATTCTAAGTTGGGACAAGAAGGTAAGGAGAAAGAAAAGGAAACCTTATGGGTGATTTCCTGAGATGGTGAGTTGGAAGGGCTGAATGTAAATAAGAATATGGGAGAATTCAGAGGTTTAGGAGACAAAGAAAATTTAGAAACCATAGATTTGGAAATGAAAGATTGGGTTGCTCCCAAGGCAATAAGTACACTGTAGGCCTGATTATTGAAAAAAAAAAGAAACATAAGTCTTTAAGAGGGGATTAAGATGCTTTGCCTTCCAAATTATGCAATCAGCTCTTGGAGGGGTGATGGTCATGAAGTACCACATTTCCATCACCTAGTCTTTTCCCTTTTTAGGCTTACCTTGGGTGGACTTTTGGTCATGTTTGAAGTCTGGACATTTTCTGTAGAGGCTAGATTTTTGAGCACTTCCACAATAGTTACACAAACCCTCCCTTTCTCTTCTAGCTTTTCCTTCAACCTTAATTTGTCCATCCTGACCTACATAAGTATTAGGAAAGTCAGCTGGAGCAGGGCTAACAGAGTGAGCTTTTGCTTTCCCCTTGGTTCTAGCTTGGGGGCTGGGTTTTTGATGTCTTAGAGGAGTTGAGAAGCTGGTTCCAAGTCTTGGGGTCTGATGGGAGCTGAGAGAATTCTCCCTCATCCTTTAATGGTAAAAATTATTTTATTTCAGGACAATTTCCATGAGGTCCTGCAGCGTTTCTTGAGGTCCATCATATCCATCTACATGGTTCAATATTCTGGATTGAAGTCCCTGTCTGAAATGAAAGAAGACAGCTTTATCACCCCGTCCAGAGACCTTAGTCATAAGGGGCCTGAATTCAGTTATGTAGTTAGTAGCATAAGTTGTTTCATTAATTTTAAGGAGAGTTAACTTGTTCTCAGCACATTAGATTTCCAGATGATCCCCAAAAATGGTATGTAGCTACTGGGTGAAAAAAAAAACAAAGAGTTAAGTAGGAAATCTAGTTCATGGTTACCAATGTGAGCAAGGTAGGGCTGTATGCATTGACTAGCATTTCCTGAGAGTTAAGAGACTGTGAATAAAACCTTTTTAATGTCATTAGCAACTACCCTCTCATTGTTAGCAAAGATGAATTCATAAGCTTTAAGAAAAGGTCTAAGCTTGGTTGTGTTTTTCCTATCAAAACTTTCTGGTGCCTTAATGGATGGAGATTTGAAATTATAGGAGGGTTGGTGGTCAGAAGGCTTGGAGAGATGATTCATTGCATTGGTCATTTGCTGAAGAATGGCCAGAAGAGCAGGGTCAGTAGGAGAGCCCTGAGGAGTGAAAGGAAGATTAGCAGCTTTGGAATGTGATGGGATTGCAGTGGCATTAGAAGTTGAGCTGGGATTACCCTCTGGCAAGGGTGAATCCAAGACACTCAAGATTCTGTAATCAAATACTGAGCCCTCATCTTCATCATCTTCTTCATTGTATCCTGGAATTGGGACCAAGCTGGCCTTGTTGGCAGGAGATTCCACACCATGGTAGCCCTCATACTGGAATCCTGTAACTTGGTGAAGGCTAGAATTTTCAGAGGGAGGAACAGTAGAAATATAAAACTGGGGGGGTAGAGTCCAACAAGACATTGTCCATGGGGGTGGAAGTTATAGCTACTGTCACTGGTAGATTGGAGAAGTTTCTTCCCATTCTAAAAGCTCTGGGATTAGAAGGGTCAGTAGGTTCAGTGGCCTTTCTGCCGCTGGAGCTGGGTGTGACAGCCATTCTAGAGATATGGGAGAAAAGAGGAAGTTTTGGAGGCATTTTATTTGCTAAGAGGAAAAAAAAAAGGTGACCCAAAGATTGTCTTCACAAGACAAGAAAAAATTGGTTCAAGAATTTTTATCCAAATATTAATCAAAATAGGCCCAAAAAAGACGTCAAAGTAATGCTTTAAAGGTGGAATCAAAGCAGGGGGTAAAACATTTGATAATTGGTGGGTTTCACCCTTCAAGGTTAAGGGTCATTGTCTTCCAGTCCTTCAACATATCCTTCTCCTCAGTACCATCTACCTCAGTCCATAAGTGTGACACAAACAAAGCATGACATCCATGGTGCTATCTGCTTACCACCTTTGGCTTGGGTAACAACCTTCCAATCTTGGCAACTCAGTATCTACATGCAAATCTTTCAGTTAACTCAAAATAACAGTTGACCATCCATTCAAAACTTTGCCCTTCTACCCTGGATATCATCAATCCTCAGGCTTCCATTCTTTCTCACGCACTAAAACTAGTTTGCACTCACACATCAAAAGCCACATCAACTGTATAGTTTGCAAATGGACTAGTCCCCTCACCCTGCATAAACTACATCTTCATATTTTCATTTTCTTCCCATTTAATTCCTTCCTGTCTCATCCATTACATCCTTGTTACTCTCAGATTCTATTGTCTTTGCACCTAGGCTAAAACCTTGGAAACAACTGTACTGTTATTTCATTTCCCATTCCATTCCTTTCATTCATTTCCTCACTGATCTCTAGCTGTAGTTGGCCATCTATTGGGCTGTATGTAGTCATCTATGGATTAACTTATAAAGACTGTGTTTCCTGCCTGAAGATTTTCTCCTCAGTTAGTTGATTTCATAATTTCTTGAATTTTGCTAATTCCAGTCATCACATTAGGCTTGGCATTAGTTCCTTTCCATTGGAACACTTCCTTCCTCCTGCTGTTTGTTGCAGCCATCAAATCATAATTTTGCAATTTGTAGTTAGCCTTGCTATCTTGCATTTTCCTCACACTCATCTTCTCTGTTTTCTCTCACAATCATCTAAGATTGCCCTATATAATGTTGGGGTGGTTGTGTGAGAGTAAATTAAATTACTCAACTCCTCTATTGTAGTTTTCCAACCTATAATAGATTCTTATTTTACAATTTCACTTACTTTCTTCACCAGGAACGCTTCCCTAACCCCTTACAATGATTATATTCAGTGGGTAGGGAGATCCAGCACTTCACAGACCCAACAAACTTGAGATTCTATTCCTCATTCTGAATCTCCTTTGGTTGAACCTCTCAAAGATCCCCTTGTTCCTCAACGGGAAGCTCCTGTGGATCCTCTCAAATAAATCAAATATTCCAAAAACTCCTCCAATGAAACCTTGACTTGTGGTAGATCAACGGTTTTCACTAGTGCTCCCAAGACCAAAGCCTCAACCTTGATCCAGGATTTAAATCACAATGCCTTGCAATTTGGCCCAAGCGGTCCTATTTTCTGTACTCTGGGAATGAAGCAGCTTGATCAATTTACCAGGGAGCATTCCCATAAGCTTAGATCCTACCAACAGTCCTGCAAAATCATCTTCTAAAACAATCCCAACAACCTCTGTTCCAATAGACATAAAGTTATGTATGTGTCTTCCTTTCTAGGGGGAAGAGCCTCACAGTTGTTTGAGCCTTATCTCCACAATGTTAGTCCCCACTTTTATCCCCTATGGATGGGCTAAATTTGAGGAACAAATTTCCAAACCATTTGGCAACCCCCAACAAAGTGCAAAACGCCAAATAAAAACTTGATAATCTAGTTGTGAAATGAAATAGTAGAGATTCCGTTTAAATCTCTCATTGCCAGAACTTGGAGTATTTTATCCCATGAAACAAGGCAGAACTTCATTTCACTTTTGAAAAGTCTTACTGGCACAAACAATTGAAAATCTTGCAGTTGGGGGACATAAGAAAACCTCCCTTCAGCAGTTAATCAACCAATGATTGAGCTTGATAATGGCTATCACAAAAATAACCACTCCCTGTAAAAACAACCATGGGTTTTCAACCTTGGCTCCAAAGGCAGAAATATCTTAAAAGAAAAATTTGAAGAAACAAAAACACTCCAAAACCAAATCCAACCTTGAAATTCAACCTAAAGGGGGAAAGACGTTGCAGAAACTCCAAAATTCCTGGACAAGGAAACCAGGACGCTCCAGAACAAGGAACGTAGAAATAGGGAAAAGGAGGGGTTATGTTTGTATTTTGGAGGAAGAAATGATTACAAAAGTTGGGTGAAGCGGCTAAACAGTTGAAAAATTAGCTTTTAGTTTTTCTAATACTTGCAAAAAAAAACTACACATTACCTAAATTACAGCAAGTCAATCTTTGTAATTGCAAGTCACTTGGTGCTCCAAGCTCAAGATTTTTCCTCTTTCATTCCAACAATACTCCTTATTGTGTCTGACTCAATTCTGGCGCTAGTGTTTCTTTTATGAGTTCATCTTTTTCCACTTATAAAAATCTTACAAGTTCCAAGATAGATAAGTTTTCCCATCAATTTAGTAAAAATTTCAACCAAAAATCTCATTGGATTCCCAAAAGGCAAAATGGACCTTTGCATTTTCAAATTTCCCTATCTTTGAATGGGATTTATTTTCCTTGGATATCCCCCAAATTGACGACACCATTCTAGGCCATGACTTCCTAGTTTACTGTAATCCAGATGTGAATTGGAAAGAAGGAGTAATCAAAATTTGAACCTTGAAACCCCAGGATGCTAACCTTTCTTTCAAACAGGATTTAAACAGCCTACCCAGTACTGTCATTTAGTTGGATGAAAATTTTCCACCAGGAGATTTGCAATATCCCAACATTCATTTCCAAGTTCCCTCTTCAGATTTAGGAGTTATTGCTTATTTTTTCCAACTTAACTCTTCCTTGTTTCTTTGAATAAAAATGGGCACCTACCAAATTGTGTATTTTGAGCTCCCTAATCCTCTTTCATTGTGCAAGCACCTCAAATCCAGTGCTTGAAGATGACAAGATTGAAGATTTAGAAATCATTTGAGAGTCTTTACCTTTGGTTTATCATGATTTTGCTGATGTCTTATCAGCTGTAAAAGCAGATAAACTTCCTCCTTCCCATTCTTATGATCACCAGATCAAACATACTGGCCCATCTCTGGCACCCGGAACAGTCTACTATCTCTCAAAGCAAGAATCAACTGCACTTCAAGAATACATTGTGGAAAATTCATCAAAAGGATTTCTTCAACCAAGCAATTTAAATACTGGCTTTCCTGTCCTACTTTTCCGAAGAAAGACAGAAGCCTTTGACTTTGGGTTGACTAAAAGAAACTGAACCAGGTAAACTGGATGAGTGCCTATCCATTACTGCCTATGTTGCACCTCCTCACTCTCTTCCATGGAGCTACTTATTTCTCAAAGTTAGATCTTTGAGGGGCCTATAACCTAATTTTCATTTAAAAAGGGTCATGAGTAATTGACCGCAATGAGAACATGGTTTTTCAGTCATGAGTATACCATCATGCCTTTTGGCCTCTCCAACGCTCCTTCCAATTTTTAACATTTTTTCAATGAGATTTCTTTTGAACTTGTAGAGAAATGCCACATGGTGTATCTTGAAAATATACTTTTCTACTCAAAAAATCTTCAGGATCACATTGCACATGTGCAAGAGGTGCTGCAGGGACTTTGGAAGAATAAGCTTTTTATGAAATCCTCTAAGCACAAATTTCACACTCATTCTCTTCATTTTTTAGGTTTAATAGTCTCGCAGCAAGGGCTTTTGATGGACCCAGCCAAAATTCAGCGCATACTGGACTGGCCCGCACCTTCTTCAGTAAAATCCCTTCAATTTTTTCTTGGTTTAAGTAATTTTCACAGGAGTTTTATTGAGCATTAAGCTAAGAAAACAGTGAATCTTACTAAAATTCTTCAAAAAGAAACTCATTTTGTTTCTACAGAGCAAGAAGCTTTGTATTTTGAAGCTCTAAAGAAATCCTTCACTACTGCTCCAATCTTTGCTCCTTTTAGCAAGCTAGCTTGCCCTATTGTGGAAAAAGAGGCAAGTGACTATGCAATTGCAGGAGTAATCTCACATTTTTCTTCCTCTTCCTCTCTTTTTCATCACCTACCCTTTGAGTCTTGTAAAATGCTTGCTGCAGAGATTAAAAAAGAGATTCATTAAAAGGAACTTCTTGCAATTGTTTATTGCTTGAAGAAATGATTTTCATACCTTTTGATTCTTATGGAACACTTTGAGGTCCAAAACTAATCACAATTCTCTGAATCATTTCATGATCTCAGAAGTTGTTACATGCAGACAGGCACATTTGGACAAACACCTCTCTGATTTCAACTTTAAGATCACGTATTTCCCCGAGAAAACAAGCGTTAGTCCCTGACGCTTTATCACGTTGGGACAATTTTTACCCAGGGGGGGAGCACCTTTGCCAATAAAAACCCTGAAAATGTTAGGACACTCTTCTCCAACCAGTCTGCCCAACTCAGTTTGATCATCACCCACCTTCAAGAAAAATCTTCCAAGCTTTGATAAGCTCAACTCAACAATCCC